>CM029012.1:284917384-284986293 GCA_016801055.1 Panax notoginseng | reverse complement strand
AATTTAGGGCTGACATTGATGTAATTTTTGGTTTTAGGTGTATGGAAACATTCCAAAAGTGAGGGACATGATGATTATGGACTTCTTGTCAGTGAGAAGGCTAGGAAATATGCAATTGTGAAGGTGCTTGATGAACCTGTAAATCTCAAGGATGGAACTGTTGTTCTCCAATTCGAAACACGCCTCCAGAATGGCCTTGAGTGCGGTGGTGCATACCTGAAATATCTCCGACCTCAGGATGCTGGGTGGGGTGCCCAAGGGTTTTGACAATGAATCTCCCTACTCTATAATGTTTGGACCTGATAAATGTGGAGCAACAAACAAGGTTCATTTTATTTTGAAGCATAAAAACCCAAAGAATGGAGAGTATGTTGAACATCATGTCAAGTTCCCACCATCAGTGCCATCGGACAAACTTACTCATGTGTACACTGCCATTTTGAAACCTGATAATGAGTTACGAATATTGGTTGATGGGGAAGAGAAGAAAAAGGTAAACATTTTATCTGCTGAAGATTTTGAGCCAGCGCTAATCCCTGCCAAGACCATTCCCGACCCAGATGATAAGAAACCTGAAGACTGGGATGAGAGAGCAAAAATTCAAGACCCAGATGCCACAAAACCAGATGATTGGGATGAGGATGCACCTATGGAAATTGAAGACAGTGAAGCTGAGAAGCCTGAAGGATGGTTAGATGATGAACCTGAGGAAATTGACAGTCCCGAGGCATCAAAACCCGAAGATTGGGATGAGGAGGAGGATGGTGAATGGGAGGCTCCAAAGATTAGCAATCCCAAGTGTGGGGAGGCTCCTGGCTGTGGGGAATGGAAGAGACCAATGAAGAGGAATCCAGCATATAAGGGTAAATGGCATGCTCCTCTTATCGACAATCCTAACTACAAGGGCATTTGGAAACCTCAACAAATTCCTAACCCCATCTACTTTGAACTTGACAAACCTGATTTTGATCCTATTGCTGCTATTGGCATTGAAATTTGGACAATGCAAGATGGTATATTGTTCGACAATATTCTTATAGCAAGTGATGAGAAAGTTGCAGAATCATACAGGCAGACCAAATGGAAGCCAAAGTTCGATGTAGAGAAAGAGAAACAGAAGGCCGAGGAAGAAGCCAGCAGTACTTCAGATGGTCTCAAAGGTGTCCAGGTAATATATTGGGATACCCTTTTCTATTCTCCTATCCAGAGTGATTTAACTTGGTAATGACTTAATTTTTTTTAATCCGATTATATTGCAGAAGAAGGTTTTTGACCAGCTTTATAGGATTGCAGACATTCCATTCTTGCAGAATCACAAATTCAAAATTTTGGTAACTAACTAGACATATTATTATTTAAGATTTGCAATATGTTTTTAACATGTTGAAAATGTCTGATCTTCAATTTTCTGTCTTGCAAATATATGATATTCCTATACTTTGTCACACAGGATCTTATTGAAAAGGCTGAGAGGCAACCGAACCTCACAATTGGTGTGCTTGTCTCCATTGTGGTTGTTATTTTCACAGTTCTACTTAAACTACTTTTTGGCGGGAAGAAGCCTGTGAGTAGAAGCATTTTTTCTTAACTACTATTTGATTTGGGAAATTCATTCACTTTGCTGGACTTATTAATCTCTTGCTAACAGGCAAAGATTGTTGTGGAAGCAAAGAAGACAGATGCAGCTGAGACTTCAAACAGTCGGGGAAGTAGTGAAGAGAAGAAGGAAGAGCAGAATGAGGACACCACAGCAGGTCCTCGCAAGAGGAATAGCAGGCGTGATGATTAGGATGGAGAGAGAATCTCTGATGATATAGGCCACAACAGCCTCCTCGGCGGAGGACTGGTACCAGGTTTTTTAATTAGGATGGAAAGAGAACTGATTCACTCTCGAAGTGGTTGTCCGTAGGTTTTAGTTGTTTACAGTACGAGTTTTTCACTTGATTATCCGTTTGCAATTTTTTGTTTTTTGTTTTTTGTCTTTTAAACTTGCCAAGCTATTTTCCTTGACAATCAATGTATGACAATGTAAATGAGATTTTATCCATCAGGATCTGATCCATCAGTTCCTTGGCCACGGCACAAAGACGTTCTAAAATTGAAGATTTTTGTGGTTTGAGATAGTTGTTAATTAGTTGAAAGTTCTCTATCCTGTTTGCCTTGATTGATTCTTCTTTTAAATCTGTGTGAATTGGAACGTCAACGGTGTTCCTTCCATGGTGGTACCCGGAACGCCCAAATCTCCTTCGACTCTAATAAGCTACCGAGAGTAATCACCGTGTTTCTGTAAAAAGAAGAGAATGACAATCTTCACTCGGTTTTTGTGAAGTACTACTTGCATGTGGAGATCTGCACCGCATGAGACGACTTAGGTGGATATCTTTGATGTTTTTGTTATATTTTTATAAATAAATTCTTATAACGAGTAAATTATAAATAAAGTAACATAAAAAAATCATTTAATGTATTTCCTTATCAGTTTACAAAATTTTAAATTTTAATTTTTATGTAAATTTATTTAATTTTGACTAATGCAATAAATAATATTATAAATTACTTAAAAATATTACTTAACACAAAAACTATTATTTTAAAAATTCAAATTAACATTTGAACATAAAGGTTTCATAAATTTAGTAAAGATCAATCGACCAAATGTGATAATCTGGTGGTAACATCTACCTACCAATTCTAGCCCCTTCTGCATGCCTAGAATTGAATTATAATAATATTGATCCTCAAAACAAATTATTTCTTGCAATTATTTTTGCAGAATAAAGATAAAGCACAAATAATATTTTCTCAAAAAGAGAAAAATTAAATCGGCCTCGTGCAATCTATATTAATAAGATAGTACTCATTTTGAATTTAAGCGGTTCAGTTCATTCTAATTGATTTGGGAGGAAAAAGACGGTGGAAGAGGACGGAAGAGAGAAAAAATGAAAGTGAAATTGTTGATACAAAGAGGCAGGGAGGGACAGAAAAAATGAAAGTGAAATTGTTTGAAATCGCGCTAACGATTGATTGTATTGTTGTGAAATCAAACTCACGAAATACATTCACATAAACATAAATAAAGAGATATAAAATATGAACACAAGAATTTACGTGAAAATCCAATTGGAAAGCAGATTGAGATTTGAAACCAACACAAATCCGTATACTTTTCATAGAAAATTGTCTATGCAATCCCCAGGAGACTGAACGGTCATTACAAGAAAAAGTTGGAATTATCTTTGACAGACTCGTTTATTTATGCCCATTTCGACGAAATTTTCCGTCGAAGATAATTCCCTCTTATGTTCACATCCACTGAGTTCACAACAGTGTTAACTCCGACAGAATATCCGTAAAAAAAAAAGGCTTAATGAATTTCATTTCTTAGCCCCGCAACTCATTTTCATTCATCTCTCACTCTTTCTGTCATCGATCCGTCTCTCTCTGTCGTCCTCCTCTCTCTCATAGTAAGATATTAAATCTTGCCCAGAGTGACATAAAAACTTAACCTCACTTGTTGCTAAGAATAATCTACCACTTGTACAAGGGTGTTGAGAAAACTGATCAGTGTTCTTGCCCGTAAGCCTGGGTCCAGGTTTAAATATACAAATAAAATAAATAAGGAAAAAAGGAAGAAAATTTTGAGTAAAAGAAACTTATTTAAGTTTTCACAAAAAGAACACCATCATTATAAGGAAACAAAAGCATAGGTTTGTTTACGGTGCTCTAATATTTAGATCATTCTCAAAGGAGAGTCGCTAATATCCTGAGAATTTGACAAATTTAAATGTTAATCAAACCCAAATGCACCTTTGCTATGAAATTCACTGCCTCTCTAATCAAACCCAAATGCACCCAAGTAAATGAAATTCACTGCCTCTCTAGTGCACCTTAAAACTTACAGAATAAACTTGTACTACATGGTTTTACCATACAAAATACAGATAAAATGAACCTACTCCACCCAAGTAAATGATGGCTTAATATATATATATATATATATATATATATATATATATGGGGGGGGGGGTGGATAAGAGTAGCATAGTTCATGACACTCCCAAAACTCTCTAGAGAAATAAATCTTTCAACCCCACAGCTGTCTAGGAGGGATGATATGCTTGGGTGGATTCGGGATAGAGTCATTTGGTCCAATATAATCAATAGGCGGATGCTGTTTGTGATGGTTAGTGACCAATTGATAAGCCATGGCCAATGCCAAAGCCTGCACATACCAAAAGTAAATAAGAGATGATAACCAGAATTTTTCAGAGAGCTGACATAATCTTTCATACATGCTTGTTGCATGCTAAAATATATGTAAAAATATAAGTGCAAAGGAAGTTTACAATATGATCTTGATCTGGAGGAGCATAAATGCCTGTAGTTATGGTTCTTTTTCTTCGTGTATCGTCTGAAGGGGGGTCAGCAGTTTTAGTGAATCCAGTAGGAACTATAACCACAGGCAAGCCTACTAGATTGCCCACACAAACTTTTTCCCAATCAGTTGCATTGCTAACAAATGCATCAACTGTGAAGCTCTCTCTTACTTCGCGAATTAATTTTCCGCGTGCTTTGTGTCCAGTGGACAGTCATTCAGTCCTTAGAACTCGAGCTATATTTCAAAATAAACAAAAAATGTGATATAATTTCCGTTGTAATCTGGTTACAGGAAACGAATGCAATATTAACTCGTTCTTGTAACATTTTAAATGGTAACCCTAGGGCTATGTTTATTGTAAAACTATTAGAAAACATTACATTTTCATGGAATGCTAATCCTAGTATTAACAATCCTAAATCCTTTAAAAAATAGTGATTTGGTTGTTATGAAGGAGATTATACACGGGAACGGAGTACAACTTTGTAGCGGAATTATACGATCCATCCCACATCAATTCATTACCAATGCAGCGCACATCTCCACCCGACTCAAATCATCCCGTGCTCGTGCTCCACTTGATTCAACTCTATTTGTTCCACCCACGAGGCTTGCAAATTCACCCTCGCACTCCCCTCGCACCCTAGAGTTGATACTTGGGCCCATTGAACCATGAGCTTTGATACCAATTTGTAGCGAAATTGTACGATTCATCCTACAACAATTCATCACAAATGCAGCACACACTGACCCAATAATGATGTTGGATCACCTCCTTACCTAAAAGGTTAACCTATTAGGTTGAAACTCCACTATACTTGTTAATTCATCTACACTCTTGAATTTATTCAATGTGAATTTCATGTGAAATATCCCAATCAGCTTAAACAAAAGTACTTCTGTGTATAATAATAATGTAACTGGTATTAACTATTACCCCTTTTGAGGTATAAAGTTATCTAGACTAATTGGGCATGGTGCAAATTTAATACCAAACATATGACTAAATTCATAAGTAGTTCAGTTCAATCAATAATCCTTGCAAACGAACCAACCCTAACAGATTATTACTTCTATAAATGGTTTACCTCACCTTGGCCGTTAAATATAGCCAAATAATAAATAGTAACCAAAGTCCCACAGTAAACTACATCAAACAACCCTAAAACTCAGATGTTAACCAGCTTGTTTATGATAATACCTGAACATAGTCCACTGCTGGTATTACACGTGCACGGCGTAGTTCAAGGGGCCATTGATCTTGAGCTTCAAAATCATCATCCTTTCTGGAACGCTGCCACTCGTCGAAGTGAGCCAACATATCAACAACCATTGTGTAATTTAAGATACCTTGAACGGAGTCCACTGCGTAATTCATCTTAAAAGGAACCACATTGACACCCTTTGACTGAAGAACATGGATAACCTGTGATGCCAATAAAAAAGATCTTTCATATTCAAAAATCCAGTTCTTTAAACTCTGATCAACACTAATTAAAAATCATCATAACATGTAATACACTAGTGTACCTCCATCTCCGCATCCTCAAGATAACCAGCAGTTAGCTTCGTGATGTCGACCATAAATGGATCATTAAACAAAATGTTTCTCGACGAAAGATCATCTGGATCCTTTCGTCGAATAGCATCAAGAATAATTGCATAATCTGCAGCACTTCTACAGAAAGGACCAAGTTTATCCTGTAAAAGATGGGGTTTAAGTTTCACATTTACTGAACAGAAGGGGGGAAATATGACGCACAAAGTAAATGATTGCTGTTACACAACAACGAACTGCAGGGTAAGTCATGGACCCAGCAGTCTCTGAACCAATTGCAAATGGAACCATTCCTGCAAAATATGAAGCATTTTTTTGTCTCTCAACTTTCACTTATAGACAATAATCAATTAAATCCCCCATAAAAAAATATAGGTTGAACAAAAAATGAGAGAAAGTAAAAGAGGGCCCCAGAATTTGAGATAGCCTGACACTAAAGAAGAACACCTGCTGAGTGCTGAGGTGCTGGCAGCAGGCCCAGCTGATGAATCAGTGGAGTATTCCTCAATGTTCCATGAATTCCAAGTCCTACCCCGAACCAAATATCATCATATGCCAATGATCCTGACACAAGCTTCGCAACAAGAACTGCTCCAGCAGTTTTTAACCTGTAATGAGCAGTAACAAATTGAACAAACTAATACGACTCAAATTTTATTCTGAAATCTATTTGAGGCATCTTTTAAAACTGCTAAATGCCTCTTGTAAACCCAAGCTTCAATGTCAAGAACTTGATCTTCGAATGATCTTGAACCCCAAGTTGTCTTGTACTGAGGTACCACAATTATGTCCTTCAACCATAAGGTATCCCATGAAGGGGACCTATAAACATCGGTGAATTTAATTATGGATCTCAAATCAAACTCTTATACGAATTAATGACATAACTGGAATTAAACCAATTATTGGCCCCTTACGAATTCTACTATATAGGGAATTCTTTCTATCATGCTAAATAATGCCGCAACAACATAATCAACCTTTGGTTCTTTACAATGCTTAAAGATAACGAGCCCTTCAGATCCCAATCAATCAAAACAAGACAAGCTTATTTCTTTCTTCACATGGTCTTTTTTCCACCAATGCCAAGGATGCTTTCATCGAATTTCCTATTTCTTGAACATACTATAGGTTCCAACACTGCTGCAATGTCACCATTGAGTGTTACATTTATCCATACCTAAATAAACAACTTGGGCTAGCAGATGATCAGCCTCCTTTGCTTGTTTGTATGCTAATTCTTCTGTGAAAGTGAAAACAGATTCAAGAGCAGGATTGTATCTGTTAAATTTTCCTAATGCAGCATTAGAAAGCAAGCTTGAGTAGTAATAGGGCTTAGAAACTACTGTCATATTGGTCAACTATACCTCTTTAGCCTTTTCAGAAAAATCCCCGTAAGCTCCTCAGATCTAATTTGTTTAGTCTTAATGAGTCGCCCAAGTTCAAGAACCTGTATTTCAAAATAAAAGATAAAATATACACAACCTCAAACTAAAGTTAACTCGTAGAAGTGAAGTTAATCTGTTGTAACACACTTACACTCATGAAAGCAATATCTTCTTCAGAGCTCGGCTTCTGTACGACGGATAACAAAGGATAATTGAATCTTTTGCTTGCATTTTCGGTTTCCTATTGGTCTTGCTTATAAAGATGTTAAACTCTTTCGCACCATTATCAATCTTTAGCATCTATGTAAAAGTAGACATAACGCAATATTAAAAATACTCAGAGTTTAAACAAGTAGATCCAAATTCCAAAGTAAAAGAATGTAAGAAGCAACTTGCACTATTCAAAACTAGAATTACCTTAGTATCATTGAAGAAGTCTGCATTCAATAACCTAAATCCATTCTTAATTAGAAAGGCCTTTCTGTAGATCCCGGAGTATTCACTTTGGTTGGTAGAGTTAACCTTCCCATTGTCCTGATCGAGAAATGCAAAAAGGAAGAACAATGCTAAGCCATGTTACTTAAACACTATAAATACATAATGCTAATGAACATGACAGGATTTATCTGGTTCTTAGATTCTCTAGGCATTACCTTGATATAACAGTCCGGAAATGACCTGAAATTCGAATCGAATCAAATCTATCCAAATAAGACCTTAAACTACCGACTCAATAGTATAAGACAGGCTCATTTGAAGGTATTATTCTTAGTAATTTAATTCCTTATACACAGACAAACTCGTGTCAAATTCCCAAGTTCGGAACAAAGTCCGAATCAAATCAAATCCATCCAAATAAATCTTAGTCAAATCCAAGTACTAATCGAATCAAATTCATCCAAATAAGGCTTTTAACCATTAACCCAATAATATTTTCGTGGGTCATCTTAACCCAGACTCGTCCAAAAAAGATCAAGACTCGAAGGGTAATCGAAAGTACTATTGTTAGTAATTTAATTCCTTATACAGTTACAAATTTTTCCCATATTACATGACCCATCATTCCCGGAACCTTGTAAAAAATTTGTGTTTGTGTTTTAAGCATGGGGTTCAAGTAAATTCCAGCATAAAGAATGGAGGAGTATTTTTTTTATGTTTTGAAAAATTAAAGATGGTAAATCCTAAAATTTTACAAATATACATTTAATGGTGAACTTTGTACCCTTGATTTTTGGAAAGGAAAGATAATTAGGGTTGTAATTTATAACCCTTAATTTTCATCCTAAGATGCAAAACCTTCTTCTGGACCCATGTCCTCTATACTATTATTAAATTATTCCCAAAAACAAAGGAAAATGCATCAGAAAAAATTTCTTCTTTTAGAAAATTATTTTCCCATGAAATAATTTAATTTCATACATCCAACACATTAACCTTCCCAACTTCCATTCAGATAATAGACAATATACACATAAAATTAAATTTAAGGAGAGAGAAGGAGAGTAGCATGTTAGTAGGAGGAGTTGGTGAGGGTTATTGAGTGGAGGAGGAGGAGGAAGCGGAACACGACCGACAAAAACAGGGGAGGAGGACGTGTCGATATTCTTACTGCCTCCGTAGGCCGCCACATGACATCTGACGCTCGGCTCAACCTTTCTTCTTTAGTTGAGCACCGGAGTTAATAGTACTGCTGCGTTTTGCACAGGAGTTTATTTGTGAAGTTAATTTTAGCGATAAGTCTTGCGGATTGGAATTTTGAACATTTTTAATTTTTTTTATTTTTTATTTTTGGCTTGTGATCCTCAAAAAAATATATAGTATTTATTTTAATAGAAATTTTTACAAAATATAGTATTTGAGAGTCACAAGTAAAAAAAAAAAAATTAAAATGTTCAATAAATATTTCCATATAGAAGGACTCTAATTTTAGTAGATCGAGTTATGTGTATATTTGATCAATTGACTAACTTATAATAAAATTAATTTCACAATAATCGAATCTTTTCTTTTTAATTCTGATGTTTGGTTGGATCAATTACCCCCGGTTCAGTTCAGTTATTTTTTTATTAATAGAAATATAAAATGAAAAAATTATCGACTATATCATAATTTTGTTATCATGTCATAACTAATAATTTAATATTTTTTTAGGATGAATGTAGATCAAAAATACATTTTAAATATTTTTAAATTTTGTAAATAAAATTCCTTTTATATAACAGAAGAAATATCTACTGGAATTATACTTTCAATCTATATATTTTTAGTTAACTTACGAATATATGTTGAGTCAGCAACATATTAAAAGAATATGTTGCCTAAAAGAATTCTAGTAAATGACAAATTGCAGTAATTCACGAATATTTTCTAAGAATAATGTTTGAGTTTCCCATTTTTGTCTCATATTTTTTAATATACAATAGTAAAGAAAATATATAATATTTTATAATATAAAAATTCATATTAAATATACTTAAGTAATATAATGATGATACGTCTCTTGAGACAAAGATAAAAAATTTAAAACTTATATAGCTGTCCTCTTAAACTTTTATAAAGATCAATTGGTCAATTTAATTACTTTAATATTCTCTCCCCTTTTTTAATTTAACGGTTTAGGAATAAATATTAAAAAATATAATTAATATTTTGTTTGATTGATTAAAATGAGTATATAATTTTAATATTATTTTTTAAAATTTATTAAAAAAATATAAATTTAATATTTATATTTAATATAGAGATTATATAATAAACTAAATTCTTAATATTTTTAAAAAAATAAAAATAAAGGTATACATCTGTATAATTTTAGAATGGCAAAATAATTTCATTTTAGGATTGTACCACGATAGAAGAGCGAATTTCAGTCCAAATAAAAAATAATGATCAAAAGATAATGGGTGGTAGGCCCTATGCCCCGTGCAACATGAATATATTTTAGAAACCACTCTATGATCAAAAGGTTGGACCTTTGAATATTTACTTGATTGAAGCTGCGAGCACTCTCCGGTCTCCTTCTCTATATCTGTGTATACATTCGAGGTTTTGAGGCACAAACTTGACTTCTCCTCTTCTTACCTGCTCGAAAAGAGAATGATTCAATGATATTCCAAAAGCATAGGTAATTTGTTGCCAGTATTCTTTTTGTTCCCTTAATTAGTCTCAATTTGTAATTCGAAAGCTTTGCCAGTATATATATATATATATATATATATATATATATATATATATATACACACACACACAAACACGAGTTAGTATTAATCGGAATTCAGCTGCAATTTACTTCTATTACCCATTAATGTCTGATCGATACATGATGTGTTCTGTATTATTCTAAAGTGGACCTTTTCCCTCATTAAGGCATTAATCCTTAGATGTGTGAAAATGATAAATATTTGTAAAAGTTCATAAGGCTCCAACTTCCAAGATGCATGGGTGGCCAATATTCATGCTAAGTAGAATATGTTCTGTCCTGATATCATCTAATGCTTTCGCTGTATGTAAATTTGCCTATGACATTGGCTAGAACTCTAGATCCTCTGTATTGGACATTCTGTAAAGTGTTAATCCCTATTCTTTCACAAGAACTGTTGATCCCATTTTTGACTATTATTCATATTGCTAAACAGTTTTTGAAGAATTAACAATAAAATTGTCAGGCTGCTTGTGTGTGACATTTGATTGGACTTGTTTGAAATCAACGGTTTCTACACAGGAATGCTATGTGAAAATTGGTTGGAACGATGAATAATAAAGTTCACCAAAACACACCAGCTTATTTTCTGGTAGATATTTGCAAGAACTTTTAAATGTTGAAACTTATCTTCCTGAATAGAGACACAAGGACCAAACGTTTTGGTGATATTAAATTTTTTATTTGTCATTTTAATGAAGCCTTAGAATAATACAACCTACATCTGGAAAAAAATTCCTACTTTTTTTATTTTTTGTTACGAAGGTTAAGATATGCATAGAAACACTAAACATTATTTTCTTTGATAAATTTTTTCGATAATAAATTTTAGTCCTTAAATTTATACTGTAAAAATCATATATAAAATAACGTAGAGCAAATATTCTTAAACAAAAATGCCAACAATAGGTAGTGGAGAAAATTTTGCCACCGATTGTCAGTGGAACTATAACGGGTTATTTCTGGCTTTTTTTGTCTTCTTTTTTCATATTCCTGGTGGTTGAGAGTTAAGATCTTTCCTTCCATGTCAAATTAAAAAAAAAAGACGAGGATTCTATTTTATAGTACATTTGAGTAGGAGCAGTTCATTATTTGCCTAATTCTATTTGTTTGCTCCTGTAGTTCAATATTATTTGTTTGTTTCATGGTCCATAAATCTGAAGAAAATCTTCCTACTGGCTTTCAAGGGAACTCTCTCCCCCTCTCCCTTTCCCTCTCCGTGTCTTTCTTTTTGGGGTTTAAGTAGTTTCATTGTTGTAGAAGTGGTTCAGTAACGAAAATGATTTTCTGTTCAAATTGCAGGATAAGTTTATGTGCTGCATAATTGAAGAATTGGGTATAACTTGAAGAGAGATTGATATTTCTGTTTTCTGTGAGGTTATTTACTATCTCTGAAGATGCTTAAGGTCCCACATCATCAGGTTGCAGGACACCAAGCCAGTGACGGAAAGCTTGGTCCCCTGATCGATGAGTTAGGGTGCTTCTACAAGCCTCTCCAGAGTGATGAACGTGGCTCCAAAGAAGTGGCCTTCTACGAAGCATGTTGTTTAAACACAAGGATTCCTCATCATTTTCGCAAATTCTTTCCCATCTTCTATGGTACTCGGCTTTTAGAGGCCTCTGATGGATCTGGCCTGCACCCTCACCTTCTTTTGCAAGATCTTGTCTCTAGTTGCCTCAATCCTTCCATAATGGATGTCAAGATTGGCTCCAGAACTTGGCCCCCACAATCTTCTGAAGACTATATCAAAAAATGTTTGAAGAAAGATAGGGAATCCACAAGCCTACCATTGGGATTCAGGATATCAGGGTTGCAAATCTATGATAGCAAGGAATCTGGATATTGGAAGCCTGAAAAAAAATCCATCAAGAGTTTTTCTGCTGATGATGTTACGTTAGTTCTTAGGAAATTTGTCTCAGCTAACGCTTCTTCAGATTCGAGTCTGCACCCTGATTGCTTTTTTTCGTCAATTGTATATGGTGGTTCTACTGGGATTTTGGCACAATTGCTGGAGCTGAAAGCATGGTTTGAGGAGCAAACTGTTTTCCACTTCTATTCTTGTTCAATTCTTTTGATGTATGAGAAGGGGTTGGTGTTGGAAGGGAGGATCTCTAATGCAGAAGTCAAGCTTATAGATTTTGCGCATGTTTTGGATGGTAGTGGGGTTATTGATCACAACTTCTTGGGTGGACTATGTTCTTTGATAAAGTTCATCTCAGAGATACTTAACACTCCGAATGATTACACAATTGAATCTTGCAAAAATGAGGGAGAGACGAGTCAGCTTTGTTCTGATAATGGTACTGATAAATGAAGAGATTAAGAATTTTGGGCATTTTGATCCTCTACTTCTGCTGCTGGTCATCTGCACTGCAGTTTTATGGATTTCAAAGTTCTCATTTTTATGTGCTGGCTTTATAAGAAGGCTTTTTATTCTCGCACTTTCCTTTATTTTATATTATTGGTATGCAAGTCCCAACCTGATTACTTGTTTGGTGTTGCAACTCCACATGAAGTTTCACCTTATCTGCTTGTATCAGATGTCAAATTCATTTATATGTGCTGGTGGCGGCTTCTTCTTCTTCTTCTTCTTCTTCTTCTTCTTCTTCTTCTCTGGCTTATTAGCTTCGTAGATATTCAATAGTTGCCCTTGCCCCAAAGACAAGTAGAAGAACAAATACATAGCAGAATTATAATATTATGATTATAGAATCATCATGCCATATTTATCAAAAAGACAAGAAAAAATGTATCTACGAAGTCTCTTCATTATTAGACGTTTGATAAAATCAACAAAGCTTTCTTAAACTCAAATTCCTACCGTCTACATGAAACAAAATCTCTGTTTCATTTGTCGTCAGCATCTTCTTGAGCATCGTTAACTTGATTTTTGACAACTTTCAATTTTGGCCTCGATGCAAAACATTCTTGGCCCTTCTTCGCTTACTGCCCATCTGGCCACGTCTCTAGCAAATCGTGTAATCCTGGAGTTGAAATCTTGGCAAACATTATAATGAATTTTCATGATGGAAAGCATGTTTGATATGTTGTGCTCTAACAAGGGAGGTTTTATGAAGAAATCCAGATGATTTGAGAATAACATTGATATGTCCTGAATGACCACAGTCTGCAGCTTTTGCATTAGATGAATTTCAACCATTCCGGTTTCAGTTGGCGATTCAACAACTTTTTTCTGTTCCTTCAACTCTATAGTCAAGAACCACTGCTCTTCCTTGCACAACATATTTTAAAAAGTGGCTAAAACTTTACGAATACTACTTTGTTTTTCTTTTCCTTCAAAATTCTTGTGCCAAGTTTTATGCTACTTCTCATTATATGCTGGGCTCGGGTTAGGGTTAGGGTTAGGGCTAGTGCATCATCATCTTTCTAAGAAACGGCAAGGCACGATTGAGGATTATCTTATTTTCAGAATAGGAATCCATATTTTATTTGCTCGTATAGAAACAAGTCTACTCTGTATATTAGGGTGAGCTGGTTAACGTTTTTCCTTATAGTTATAAGATCTATAACGATTTTCATATAAAAATATTACTTTCTATTGTAAATTTATCAATTTCCTTAAATTATCCCATCACAAATGGAAACTCATAACAACCCATCTCATCTCTAACTTATTACCAATTTCTTTTCTTTCTCCCAATAGCCTTATTTTCAGATTTTATGTAATTTTTCTTTCTTAATTGCACAGACATAAGTGTGCCACATAAACTAATATCTTTAGAGAATACGTCAACTAATCAAGTATATAATTACTATTAGGATATTAATAACAAATTAAGTCTCACACTACAAAAATACAATTTACACAAAAGAAAAAAATCAACTTCCACGTAAAACCTAAAAGTTACATGGTCTTAATCTTAATCATTAGGTATAAATACTCAATTTAAACAGAACTTCAATTACATTAATGTGTGGTACTAACAAAAAAATAAATAATTTTTACTCTTAAAAGGAGTAATATCTTTTTTGTAAACACTTTTTCTTTTTTTAATCTCTATAAGGCTAGAAGCACTTGCATAATATTTTTTAATAATTAATTGTAGTCTTTGAAATTTGATATTAGTCCTTGTGTCTTAACAAACTCAGAATCAGCCATTGCTACATATTAAAGGTAAATTTTTCCGAGGTACCTAACATTTTTTTGTTACGAGTATTTCCTCGTATTTGTCCCAAGTTTATAGCATAATTTAATCTAGCAAATTGATGCTCTTACTCTTAATTATCACAATTATAGGATTGTATTGTATTCTTAATTGTAATAGTATAAGTTGAAAAAAAATAATATAAATTTCCTTAGGTAAAGAAAAAAGAAGTAAAAATTTGAGGTTCAATATTTTTCAAATATATTTATAAAAATAGAGTAAACTTATTTCAGGGATGTAAGTGAATTGGGTACATCCGAGTATTGAGTTGCTCAAATTTAATTTATAAAATTTATCGACTATGAAATAAGTCGAACACAATCTCGAATCCAATCTGAACAGTTTGAATTTTTCGAGTCAATACGATCTAAATATCAATAAAAATATGATCTAATTAACAATAAAAAAATTATAATTTAAAAAAAATTAATTAATTTATCTAATTTTAAAATTGACTCATATTTAAATTATTTATATTTCCGGCAACTTTGAATCCATCTTTTAGTCGAAAATCAAGCTCAAGTTGATTTTTATTCAGTAGTACTCTGTTTTGCATTCAAGGCTTTTTAGAATCTAATAATTAACCACCAAACAGTCCCCAACTAAGAGTGTTGAGGACAGGGAGAGTTAAAAGACATTGCGCGCCAAAACGGTACACGAACTTGCAGAGAGGAGCGGGGAGAGTTTGGCATGGCGATGCTGTGCTTTGTGTTGGATCTTCGGAGCCTATCGCCTCCATTACTTCGAGAACTGAAGCAGGTAATATACGTGTATATATATATATGTATGATCCATGAGGACCGTGAAGATTGTTTTTGTAATAAATTGTGACCGTTTTGAACCATTAATTACAATCGATTTGTTGTGTTTGTGCGTTTTCGATGCGCTTTCAGTCGTTATTGCAGTTGGCGAATTTCTACGCTATTTCGTTTCCGGTCGGTGAGAGACCTCACTCAAAGCCCCTTCGTGATCGAATCGGACTATGCTATATCCTGAATAATCGAATTTCTGGTTCCTGTGAGGTATATTTGCTAATATACTTCAATATCTCTCTCCCTCTAGTTATGTATGTACGGACATTTAAACATACATCCGTAAATATTTGGAGAGAATGAGAATTGATATCATATATTTGTCTCTGCGCACTCAGTTAGGTTTTATACACATATATTATGGACTTACTAGTGCGGTTCAATTAGGCATGGTATTTTGAGGGTTTTGGCTATAATAATGGCTACATGTATACATAATTGTTTTTATTTAAATACACAAAATGTTGTTATTTTGATTCGGTGAAATGTTTAAATAGCTGAAGGTTGCATATAGTCCAAGAGGAAACTTCAGTCTCCGTGATTTCCACCATGCTGTCACTAATCTGCCTACTGATGCCTTCTTGCCCAAATTTAACAATTCTGGAGCTGTATCTTGTGACGGTAATATATATAAACTTCAATCAGTATTGTGTATTTTAATTGTTTTAGTATTGTAATTGTTTTAATGGATACCACCAGATGTGAAACTTCCAAGCGTCCTGAGTGATAAAGTATTATACTCATGGATAAGTCATGAGAAAGATATTATGAGAAAAGTGATTCTGATTAGCTCGAGTCTAGTTGAAAATCTAGACTCTATAACCAAACAGACGCTCATGGTGAGGCATATGTCACCATTATTTTCATTCTTGATCTGATTTGAGTATATTGGCTTCGTAGCAAAATAAGCTGTTAATATGAGATTTTGTGATTTTCTTGGTAGGATGCAGCAGACAAGTGTGTTTTGGTGGAGTTTGTTTTGCTGGAGCAGAACTCGAGCCATCTTGGA
Organism: Panax notoginseng; assembly: GCA_016801055.1. Taxonomy (NCBI): domain Eukaryota; kingdom Viridiplantae; phylum Streptophyta; class Magnoliopsida; order Apiales; family Araliaceae; genus Panax; species Panax notoginseng. The sequence goes on along the minus strand of CM029012.1, from coordinate 284,969,782 downwards.
GATCTACCTGGGAACATCAATAATTTCGTAAAGCAAATCTGTGACCTTGAGAACTGCTCATTCCGAACATTTCTCCCAGGTTTAACACTGTTAGATTAATATTATCATGATCTGATAAGACTTTGAACAGTTTCCTTTTGACCCTGCTCTGTAATAACTTCATGAGCTATTATAGAGACCCGTCAGATCTGATCTAATCACTTCATTTTTCAATCAGTTTGGTTGTAAGCTAGCCCAAAGAGGAAATAGGGTGGAGAAAAAGCTTACCACGTCAGAACTTGTCAAGATTGGCAGTAATAAATTCCTACAAGTTTTGGAAACTTTGACACTTTTTTTTGCTTTTCAAAAACAAAGTTGTTAAGATTCCAAAATTGCAGGACTTTATTACTGGCAACCTGCCAAATTGGGTTATAGATAGTGGGATAGAGACCTTAGTCTAGAATCAGTCATGAAGCTAGTGATGTGTCAAAATGCATATAAGGCATGCAGAAACTACTCTTAAGTCGAGGGCTACAAGAATTGTTTATAATATTTACTGCTAGAGAACTAAAGATCAAATTCGCAGATGCAAAGGTATTATGTTTCCTGGTAAAACGATGGCTACAAGAGTTGAAGGATGACATGGAAGAACAACTACAAGCTCATTTCATCTTTAAGAGACATCTTGTAGGTTCTCTAAAGCAGATATCCTGCAACTTATGCTCATCTTACAATCACATGATTGATGGCTTCACTCCTTGTCAGGTATTCTATATACTTATTGGTTGTCTAAATTCTGAAAGTTGTCCATTTTTAAATGTTGTGTGCTGTTTGAGAACCTTGCCAGCATTGCAATTATCTTATGCGTATTGAACTTAAAATTTTCTTGGCATACCAACTGAAAATCATACTCCCTCCGTCCCATAATTATTGCAACATATTCATATGACTAATTTGTCCATAGTCATGTCACTATCATTTGAATATATAATGGGTCCCTCCACTAACTAAAATGTGTATGGTTCATATTCTTAGAGCATTCTCAACCACTAAATTCAGGGGTCAATTAGGAAATCAACTATGAGTGTAACGTTTTTTTAAAGTTGTGCAAAAAATTGTGTTGCAATATTTATGGGACAAAGGGAGTAGTTTGTATACGTATTCAGAAACTAGATGGCAATTATTGTTTGTTTGATGGATTTTACATGGTCTAATGGATATTAGATATCAAAGAGGACTTATACATCTGATTTTTAGTGCCTCAGTGGCCTGCTACATGAAGTACATTGAATCCTGATGAATAGATGAGATGGCTAAGAACACACTTCAAGTTACGGAAGTCTTAAGTTCAAGTCATTCCCCTTGGGTCCAATCCCCTAGGATCTGTAGTTCTCAATTCGCATGGGACGGGAGGACTGCACTTGTTGAAGGATTTTAAGTTGGGTTCTCTTAGAGGTTTACTCAGGATAGGCAGGATTGTGTTAAATAATCTGTATTGCACTCATAAGTTAACTTGTATGAAATTACTTTTAACCAGTTATATCTCATTATATTATGGTAGCTTTAGGGGTGAAATTCTCTGTCTTCTAGATCACCTAGTGGATGTGAATCTTTTGACTACTTGGTTTTAAGCCAAAGAAGCTAAAATTCAAACCAAATGTTTTGATCTATCTAATTTATTGATTGAATTCTATGAACAAATTGATTATATTATTTTTTTGTGACATGTCTATCTTATTTCTCCCTGTGCTTCTCCACTTGTGCGCCAGAGGCTTTGAGGATGAAATCTACTCTTTCTCTCGTATCTTTCTCCATTTTACCTTTTAAAAGTTATCTTCTCCCTATTTTGCAACAAGCCATGTTACAAATAAATTTGAATAAAATCAGAAATTTTAATTCCTCACCAAGTTCTGCTGAATATTGGGTTTCTTCAGGTTTCTGTGAAAGTAAACTGCATTCTTAGGCATTATCCAAATTAATAATATGAATTTTGTTGAATGCTAAATCAATTAATAGCAGGTTCTATGTTTCATCATGTTGTGCTTTTAAGTTCCCATCGACATTTAGGGAGAATGGCTAGACAGGCGAGTGGCATTCTTTGTGCCTTGTTGGCATGCAAATTTTTTTATGCATCCACATTATTTGTAGATGAAGTACACAATCAATATCGTATTATATAATTATTTTTGGCTGTACCAACAAATAGACATGCAGGTGTCATGGCATGCCATTAGATGAAGAACATGAAAATAAGATCAAGAGGTCTTCTTGTCCGCTTACAGGCAAAGATCTTGGAACCCTTGATTTATTTGAAAATTCTGTGAAGGTTGGAGAACAAACAATTATGTTTATGCCCTCTTTCCGCTGTTGTCTGAAGCTCCAGCAAGTTTCATCACCTGTTAACTTCAATGTTATTGAGAGGACTAACTTAGGGTCTCTAAGTGAAGGTAGACCTCAAAATAAAACCTCTTTTTTATTTTCTCCTTTTCGGAGCTAGCTGAATTTTCTGGGCCCCTCATGCTACTAATATATTTAAGTAATATTAGTAAGTAAAAAATAAAAAAATTGCAAGTAATATTAGTAATTTGTCATGCTTATGCCTTTGTGTTCTCCTCAAGAGGACTAAAACTTGAGTCTTAAACCTCATGGCTCGAATTTAATAATTTTGATTTATGACATAGCTTTCATCACACATTTAACATCTTAACCTTTCCCTATTTTACATGCCTCTCGAAGTTTCACCGGATGACATAAAACGAACAACGATTCAGTAGCAGACCAGCAAAAACTACTTTGAATTTGTATTATTTCTTCGTTCCTTACTTTCAATATCTTAAAGTATATAAGTGCCTACCTCGCATGTCCTTTCATTGCAGTATAAGGATTTTCCTACCATTTGAATTTATCGATTTCGTTTTTAATCTCCAACAAACTGTTGATGCTAAGATGGTTGATTGGTTTTTTGATAAGAATAGACAAAAAGAAGCAGGATAAAATTGATTTTAGTGTTCTATTTCCCAGTTATATGTTAGTTCAATTGAGGTCTAAGTATAAATTTTCCTCAAAGCAACTGTTCAGTATTCACTCTATTAATACTTCATTTGGCGGATTCAAACAGGGGTTATTTTCGGGCCTTCCTACATTGTAACTCCATCAAGTTGTCCAGAATCAGATGATATTGACAAGTCAGAGCTGAACTCTCAACGTGTGTGGAAGGCTTTCCTTTTAGTTAACGGCTTGTAACTTTTTGATGTCAAATTAAATGGATTATATGATATTCAATCCCTCCCAAAATGAGAGTCCACTCTCGAAATTCAAAAATTTTAAGTGGAGTTTGGCTATAACATAATCAATGGCTAAGATCAAACTTATTGAAGTATGATGAGATTTTGTACGTTGATGATGAAGGTGGACTTACATTTTGGGATGTCCCAAAAAGAAAAGTTGGACTCTCAAGTAGGAATAGGAGGGAGTAATATACTATTTGGCTAATCCCTAGTTAGTATTTCTTGTGAATCTAATGTTGATTCCACTTTCTACTTTTTCTGTGTATTAGCAGTTTTTCAAGGGCTGTGTAGTGCACTACATTCTTTCGACCAGGGTTTGGTTTGTTCTTCAAATTGTAATATAGAAACGCTGAAGCAGACTTGTTTCCAGTGCTATTATATTCTATTACCTTCAGACGAAGGACTTATGCTTCTAAGGGTAATTAATCTTCTCAGATTCTTGAATTAAATTTCACTCAAAATCCTTGGTGTTCCTAGCAATAGCAAGTTCCCTCCCTCAAGCTTCTAAAATTAAACCCATAACTATAAGCGATTAAAACCATGGGTGCTGACAGACCACCAATCAGTTCCTAATTGCAAGCGATTGAAACCATTTACTTAAATTCTTCCCAATTGCACCTTTCTTTCTGTTGGAAAAGATAGTGAGGAGAATGATTGAATAGGCAAGGAAGCAAGGGAAGAGAAGATTTGTGAAAAAGATAGAGGTCTATGGTGGTGTTGAAGCCTGCTACAAGTGATTTTTTGGACAGAAGACTCATAATGGTTAGACTTGAGGTTTCTTCAACTCTTGAACTGATACCTCTCTCTGTGCACTTTACCCTACTCATACAAGCTTAGTCTCCATAACTCTCTGTGGTTGTTCTTGTTAATTTTTTCCTTCACCAAGAATCACTACTTCATTTGTTCTATTGTCATAATGCTCTCACTTGCCTTTCATTTCCCCTTCTTAATTTTGGGAGCTTTGAACATGGAAGTTTACCTCACATATTGAATGAATCAGGTGTGAAGTATCTAAGGATACTTGCAATCGCAGATGGTGCTGGAAAGATTGGTTATGATGGTAATAGCAGTAGTCATAGTTAGCAACTCAAATTGGTACATGCAAGTATGCAACTAGAGTTTTAGCTTAGCTTGTCCTAATACCTTTTGTTACTCTGCTCCCTTGTTCATCTCTTGCCTCCTATCCCTGAGGGGTCATAACATTGGCACTTTTAGTTCATCCTTAGATATGGCAAAAAAAGAAGAAAAGAAAAACAAAAGCTGTTTTAATATTCTCTGCCTCTATTCTGTTTGATCTCACTTGCATATTATTATGGAACTTGCAGCGGCTGGCAGGATCAGAAGAAGTCTTGCCTGTCCCTGATTTCAATCAATTAATTGATTCTACAGCAGCAAAAGAGATTGAAAACTCTGTTCGAGCCTCTTTACTCCAGGTTGGTTTTTCTTTTTTCTTTAGAATAACATGTATTCATTTTTCATATACTGGTTTAGATCTTCTCTTGTTCCAATATAAATTCTACCCGCTTAAGCATTCCTTTCAAAGGCTGGTCAGAGTGTAGATAAATAATTAAATACATTAAGCTGATTTCAGAACCTACTGTTACTAATATTATGTACTTTGAAAGGAAAGCAAATCCATTAGCGACTTGACAAATTTGTATGAAGTTGAATAGAAGTAATAAGTTGGCTATGCAGCATGTTTAAGAAGTTGGTTTATAAAATTTGAGGAGAAATCAACATATTAGCCTGGAACTAAAAAAGTAAGCACTCTAATAACGATCTTCTCAATTTTTAGAAATCTGATGATTAATTCCCTGCTGAAAGATAGATAGCTTAATTAGTTACGAACATAAGATAAGGCTGATCTTCTTTAAACTAAGGTTGTTAATTGACACATCAAAAGTGGCACTTTCATGTCCTATTATTGTTTCCAGATGGAAGCAAGCGACTACAATCCAGTCCTGCATGAGAGAGGCTTCCATCAAAAACTGAACGTGCTTGTAAAAGAGAGCTTACAATTTGGGTAATTATCTTCTCTACTGACTGACTTTTAGATTTCTTTTGATACATTAAAAGGAAGTATATAAAACAAGCTTTCTTTAAGTGAAGTCAATTTGGGAGAAACTGGGGATTCTTTTTTATGGTTCTTACTTCTTAGTTTATTATTTCCAATGAACCTCTGATTTGGTAGGGGTGTTAGGTACTTAGGTCCATCATCCCTTTTCAGTAAGCCTCTCAAGGAACATTAAGACGGTACCATGGCCATGTCCTAGAATGTTCTTATTTGCTGGGGGGAAAAACCTTTAGCTTTGTGTTACTAATGAGGTTAGTGGCCTTCACTTTCTCCAATCAGAGGGTATCGAGGGCGCCAGAACTTGGTTTTTGAATAACTATTACTGATGGACCTACTAAATGTTTATCAACTTGAGCTACTATTACTAAATGTTTGCCTTGTAGATGCTTGATTGTTTAAGTTCTAAATTTTAAAAAGATGGCCTTGATTGACAGTGGGTTTGGGTTTTTATTTTTTTACATTATTTTTTTTTGTCATGGCTATCATTCAATCAAAATTCATTCATTTTTGTGTAAATTAAGAGACGAAAATATATCCTATGAAGCATCCTCTTGAACCTCAATCTTCCTTTTATGTTTACATAGCATTTGCAATCAAGCCTTCTGATTGTTTAGCATTTAAATTTAGTAACTTCATCTATTGCAATAAATTCGTTCTAGGAAACCCTTTTGTCTCTTTGGATGATTGAATTATTGGATTAAGAGAGCAATAGAATGAGCTTATTAATTGTTTCCTCAGAATCTGGGCTATTGCTTGTTTATAGTCATCATTGTTAATTATGATTAATAACTTCTTTATGTTATTTAAGTAGTATATTTATTAACAGATCTGTGCCATGTTGACTTATAATGTGATTTATCCCAGTTCATTACCTCCAAAATTGAAAGATTCAAGCTTTGAATCAAGCTCTACGCAGCAAGATTCTTCAGAAGAGGTTATACCATCAAAGCAAACTACTGATGTTTTAATCATAGAAGAGGAAGACCCATGGTTGGATTCAAAAACCAGTGATGATAAAACTACTGATAGCATTACAGAAGAGTGGGAACAGCTTATCGTCAACGAAATCCCAAAGATAAATTCTTTAGAAGAGGCTATACCATTAAAGCAAGCTACTGATATTGTGGTCATAGCAGAGGAACTACAACAGTTGGAACCAAAAGCCAGAGAAGACAAAACTACTGCACACATTGCAGAAGAATGGGAACAGCTGATTGTAAATGAAATCCCAAATAGATATTCTCCTACTTGCATTGCAAAACCCAAGTTCGGCCAACCTGTCCTGTCGTTATCAGAGAGTAATAGGCATCTAGATGAAAAAACTTCAAGAATACTAGAGAGGCTGGAGGTACCAAGACAGCTGAGAAAAAAAGTAGCTTTACCAATCATCTCAAGCAGTGCTGCTACAGAAGCTCCTGCACTGTCAAAGAAGCCTCTCATTCCATTTGGGCCCAGTCATTCTGCAGATCAGGGCACAGTAGCAAGCCAGTCTAGCCAGCCAATGAAACCCAATTTCCAAAGGCTAAAGAGAAAGCTGAGATAAATAAAGGATGTTCTTTAAGTTCACTTAGAGTTGTTCCAGCACAAGAAACTCAAGAGGTTCGTTATTCTATTTTCTTTTCTGTCTCTTTGCACCATTTCTAAAATTCTCGTGCGGCACACCTTTACGTGCTCTCGAGGTGGGAATATTAGGTGTTCTCATATCAGAATTACATTCTCATTGAAGTTGAAAAATACAGAAAATGGAAATAAATGTTCCACTAGGCCATGAAAGACCTGTGTTCATTATTCTCATCGGAAAACAATTTATGTGGATTACTTTCTGCAAACTTAACAATTATCAAAGCATTAGTTTTGTAGTAGGCACTACTTGTGCCTCTGAACTCAATATTTTAAACATAATATCCACAATAGTCAGATCTAATATGCCTTCTACTAAACATGTAGCCAAGTTCGTGTTTCAATTCTTAACCTTGAAATTGCTTATTGTAGCTTGATAAATAGGACAATGAAATGGAATCATAACGTAATTATTGTATATTTTACATTTGTATTCTACTATTTGTAATTTAGTTAGTGTTTTTGCTAAAAAGAATTCTTCAAAGCACATTTAACTTTGTGTTCATTATAAATTTACATTAGAAACTTTCATAGCATTTATTTAGGCTCTTTGTTAATATTTCGTTTGGCATATCTGTTGTCTTGTCCCACAGTTTGTAGCTCTTAAATCTGGGTCAATATGGACAAAGCCTAGTATCCATCTTTTATGAGCTGCTAAGAATTAGAACTCAAAGAGCAAACTTACTTAATGCTCTTATGGATACGCACATAGCAACACTATATTTGCACTCTACGCAATTAAAAAAAATATTTCAGCGGGCATAACCCAATTAATCAGAATAAAATTGTCATTTATTTGTAATCGGTTACATCACTGGATAATCTGTCACAGTCATGTACATATATTTCCTTGAATTGTGAACATCCAACCAGAGACGTGTGAACAACCCAAAGCTGCTTACCGATATCAATATTCAAGTTAGGGAGTGAGAGTTTCCCTTGTTAGGTGGCATTAGGTAATGTCGAGTCTGTCACAGTGATTTCATTGTAGCTTCAACATTTCTTACAAACTCTGGGATCAAAAGTATTAGTATTTGAGTTGGTGGGTGTTATTATTACCTTGCTAGTAGATTCATATGAGGCTTGATCTTCTTAGGCTCAATCGAAAGAAAAACAAAACAAAACAAAGAAAAATAAGGTAGCACATGTACAGCGCAACTACCTAATTGTCGCTCAAAGTGGAGATTGACGTTAAAAGTAGGAGATTTTTAGTTCTGCTTTCATATGTGGGTGACATAATTGAGACATGAAACCAGATATTGAATGAGATGCAGAAAACAAAATTATCAGAACCTCCCCCACCAGATGATAAAATTCTGTCAAATATCAGTGACATGTTTAAGTTCCACACAACTATAATAATAGTATAATTACTTTAATAAATAATTTTTTTTTAAAAAACATACATTTCAGAGTCGATAGTAAGGAAGGTTTGTGGTTGGTATCTCTAACCCCTACCACCCATTACCTCTCGTACATGATTAAGAAAAAAAGAGAGCAAGAGAAAGGAGACTCAGAGAGAGATATTTTCATTGGACCACAGTTACCTATATCCACGTAAGGGTGACAATTTGTTGCATCAATCACGCGGAAGCGATTTTAACTATGACAGTTAAAGTATAATGGCGGGTAACTCTCCATCCAGTGTATAATTCCGTTTTAGTTGCGACTTTGATATTAATTAATTTGCTAAATTTTAAAATTTATAATAATTTTATGTAAATTTATTATATTTTTTAAAACAATAATTTACGACTTTGTAAGTAATTTATAATAATACTAACTAGTGCATCGGTCAAAAATAAATAAATATGCATGGGTGATATAAATCTATAAGAGCTTGTCTGATCCGATTTGGTCTTCAGCTCCGTCCGCGTTGATCAAAAATTTTCTTTATGAAAATCAAATTTGGTGGAGGTCTTGTGCGAGAAATCCGAAGCAAGCTGTCTCAACTCTTTTACAGGTGGTGGAGCCCCACAGTAAAACACGCCTGAAAATTGACAAGAGACGGATATTAGTAACAATATATTTAGCTCTAGTGTATTGTAATTGCTATTGCTTAATAACTAATTCTATGTCTCCAATAGAATGATGAAATGGTTACCAAGGAGAATATAATAATACTATTCAGGCAGCCTTTGAGAATCTCTCCTCTTCTTTTATTTATTCAGACATTTTTATTATACATCCCACTGGATTAGGGTATTCGTCAGATAGCCATGTCCACTAGTTAATTGTTATCGTAAACTATTAATACTCCTGTTGTCCTTAAAAATAGTAGTATGATTTTGACTTTCTTTTTTAATTTCCAAGGTCTATATAAGACTGCCTAAAAGAAGGGCGAAGGGCGAAGGGCGGGGGGCGGGGGGCGGCGGAGGGGGGGGGGGAATTGTTATTAACATTATTTTTAGTGTTATTGTTTTCATTATCGAGACTCTACCCACTATAAGATTAAGATGTAGCTTTATCTACATCAGATTTTTAGTGTTATTGTTTTCATTATCGAGACTCTACCCACTATAAGATTAAGATGTAGCTTTATCTACATCAGAAAAAAAAAGAAGAAGAACGGGTGAGGAAGAAAATTTTAGGATAAATATCTGAATTCTGAACATTGAAAAGGACAGAGGAATGATGAAAGGGATACTGCGGAGTATAATGATTAATGTAGAAGCAGCCTTTGAGAATCTCTCTCTCCCTCTGAATCTCCTTTTTTGCGTCACACATTTTATTATGCATCCATTTTAATTAATTAGGGTGGTCGTCTCGTCTTTATTAGTAAGATTGTCATAGGCACTACTAATTACTAATTATAATAATAGTAGAAGAAAGAACAATAAGAGAAACCCGATTATATGATAACGTGTAAAGCAGTAGAGTAAGGAGGAGACTCACCAACTCGGCTACCGGTGTGGTTGAGAGCAATGCGCTTGTAGACATTCCGCCAGTTGGGCTTGGCGAAGTGTGACTTAACGCGAGTACCAGAGACAACGTCAACGCCATTCTTGGCATGGTTGATTGACTGAAGCATGGTGATGAGGGCGGACCGAGCATCTCCCTCTTCATAAACACTTGTGCAGTAATTGTGCATTTCAATCACTCCCTTGTTGTCCAGTTCAGCGACCTCATTCATCACCCCTTTAAACCACTCGAATGAACCTTGTTCCCTTGTAACCCAATAAAAGTATGCCCTTCTTGTTTTGAAGTTACTACCACTTACGGACCCTGATTTTCTCTTTGATGTTGTAGGAGTGGTGGAAGATGTTAATGGGCTGCCATTAGTACCTGTTGTTCCACTCCCATTTTCCAAGGCAGCTTCTTCTTCCTCCACAGCCTTCATGTTGCTCACAATGTCCTTCACAATACTGATCATTGGTGTTGCCCCAATTCCTAACCCTACCAGCAACACCACATCATATTTTTTGTAGTCTTGTGCTGGTGCTCCATATGGCCCATCAATCAATACTTTTGGAAAACTGCCAGTTTTTTACCATCACAATGTTTAGCACATATCCGAACCATATACCTTTATTTAGCATAAAATAATTAGTAGGCATGTGTACATATCATAGTCCAGAGAGAGAGAGAGAGAGAGAGTGGTATGTTGGGGAATAGTATCAGTCCTACAATGGAAAATGACAATTTGCATTTTGACATTTTGCGCACCCACTTGTACCCGTGGATAAGAAAATGTGTGGACTTGTTTGTTACATGATCTGTAATTTGGACAAAATGTACATGGTGATGTTATTGATCATTGATGTGGTCAGATGTTCTCTTTTAAACAGGATTAACAATAATAATACATTTTTAGATGTAAATCAATTCTAAAGGTTAAACTGTAGTATATGATGGTGAGTTTTACTGAATTATTGACGGAATAGACTCGAGTAGTCAGGCAGAAAGTATTAAGAGGGAAAAGTTGTTGTACTTTTCAACCCATGAATGGTTTCCCGAAGGTGTAATGTGTATGGGTTTAGCATCCAGAGATGACTTACTCAGGACTGTTATCTCCTTCGATGCAATCAGCTCGTAGAAGTCCACTTTTTCCACTAGACGGTGGCTGGCAAACCTAACAAACTCCAATATAGACAATGTTTAGTTCCAAATTATGCTAGCTAGCTCTAGAAAAATGGCATACATGACAGGATGAATTAGCTTATTATGGCATCAAGTCTTCTAGTGTATGTCTCTGACCTCTGAGAAAACTGTCTTGAGTTGTCGTGTCCAATCACCGAGAGTTCGAATATGAACACTCAAGTAGTCATTTCCAGGGGCAGAAGTAATGGAAAATGGATGCCTGTTGACAAATGAATTACCATGTATTAGGCGGAGGGGAAATAGAAAGGAATACACTACATTTTTCATTGTTATAGGACGGTATGATAAATGAAACTAACTATAGAGTAAAATATTAACAGTCAAGTGTTGACTCATTTAGCGGTCAAGTAAATTGAAGGATCACCTACCATTCAAAGGGTGAAACAGCAGCACAATTGACAAACATGTATTGCCCACTCTTGTATTTGAATCCCTGGGGCTTTGACATGTGAAGCGCCAAAACATTTCCGGGATAAACCGCGACCTTCAATTATCACCATAAACTCAATGTCTAGATACAGTCTTAACATGCATATTTCAATTTTTTATTTTACTAAAAAAGAAACATGCACATATATACATGATCATACTTCATACATATGACCTGTAAGCTCACCTTAAGTATCTTAACAGGCTTGATGCTGGATCTGAAGGCTCTTATCAATCTCTCACATGCATAAAGTGTGATTGGAACTGCCAAGTACATCCAAGTCTGCCATTTGCAAAGGGTAAACAGTATCAGCTTTCATGAAAAGCATCAATAGAGAAACATTTACGCACAAGGATTGATCAGGAAGATGTATGAGCAATGTGTTCTGTACTAACCGTCTTCTTATACCACTCATGGGTCAGGTAAAGTTTTATTCCATGAACAATGAGCAGAGCGTAGACAATCACAAAGAGGTGATGTGAATACCAGAAGGCATTGAATCCGGTAAGCTTCTTTAGGGGTTTAGGTAGGTTTAGTCTGCCTCGCCTCAACCATGGAGTCGCTAGCGTGAAGGCTATTGCCATCAACACTACCATTACAATCCCAGTAACCCCTTCCGCTCCCTTCACAAAGTGCCAGTAGCTTGTAGGTTGATCTTCCCCAAAGAAAGGCTTCATTAACTCGTATTTTTCCTCGTCCGCGTGAAGAAGGCGAGGAAAATCACAAGTCAAATGGGTAATTGCGTGAATCCCAACCCCAAATGCTATCCCCACAGCTATAACCTACAAGAAAATTTACAAGTCTTTAGTAAAACTCAACTCAAACCTTGTTATTTGAGTGAACTACATCCACCTATTTCTCTTGCCATTCTAAATTAGACTCACTTTGTGGAAATTGAGATTGTCGTCAAAGGGAACAGCCACACCTAATCTGGTTTTGTTTCTGAGCCAGGTGATGGTGTTCCGGCAAACTGGTAGTAATATCAATGCCATGTTTAACTTGAGCGTCTCGGCTGCACCCTTGGCTAGACAAACACAAACACCCATCACTTCATATGCAGCTTTGTTTTTGTATTGCACATATTTGAAAGCAAATAAACCAGCCATGACTCCTATCCATAATGCCAACACCCAAGCTCTTTGCCAATTATCCAGTAAGAAGTACTTGAAGTGTCGACAACATCTCCGAATGACATTATGGTCATGAGTAGTCTTAAGCTTCTGGCTCAGCATTTGGCTTAGAGCCTTGCTTTCACCTCCTCTAACAGGATGGGTTGGAACTTGCAGCAAAAGCATCTCCAAATTTTCAATCTGTTTCGGGTGGGTCAATAAGATTGTTAGTTTTCCTACTCTAAGTATGTATGGTGTTACTATCAATTATTCACAATGCCTAATAATTACCATGATGTATCCTTGATTGTCGGGGTCCAATTCTTCCATGATCAATGCTGCATATTCATCTGCTTGTTTTTGGATATTTGACAACTTGTTGGCAGAGGCACTGAGACTGATAATCTACAAACATAAATTATTGATTATTTACAGAGCCAAAATTTTAATCTACCACGGTCTTCCTGTAACTAATATTAAACTTGTACACCACAGAATTAAATGGTGTATCTATACTTAATGGAAGTCAACTATAATAAGATCATCTTGAATCAATTACGTATGCGGCGTCCATACCTCTCTGACTTCTTCCTCTGTGATTCTACCATCTGCATCTTTATCAACCCTGCAATAAAATATCGTCCCAAAATATTTTATAATCTCCATAATTACAAATTTTGATACTAAAAAATCATCAGTAATATTTCCAAATAACTTTCTAGCAGAAACTCTTTACATGTCGAAAAAAGTTTGAAGCCTGGAATCGAAACTCTGGTCAGAAATTTGTTCCCAAAACTCTTTCAACTCTGCTTTGTTGATCATTTCACTGGTTATGTTTCGCCGCCGGGCGAGGGCATCAAAAAGCTCGCCGGCAAACTCGTTAGACTCCTTATTCATCCCTGCCATCACATTATCAAATTTAAAAATAAAAAAAATTAACTCGTAGGATTAGCTCGAGATCAAAATAAATTAAGCCGTAGAGATTTTATTTATTTTTGGTGTGTACCTATGCATTCGCAGAAGAGGGAACGAGGAAGCACGCCATTGGTGGTGGCAGTGAGTTCATCAAACCGCTTCTCCACCACGGCCCAACCGGCACCACCGTCTGTCTTGCTGATAAACTTGAGACCCTTGATAGCAAGAACCGCCCCCGATTTAGTCCTATCAAATCGGGCTGTCTGCGGTCTTTTGTTAAGGGAAGCCAAGCGCTTGAGCTCTTGGGAGACCTGCCTAATCTTGGACGAAGCATTTCTCACCACTGAAGATCCAAAAGACGATCTTTTCTCCAGACCTCTTGCCAGCAAAGTTAGCTCGGGGTCCTCGACGTCAGCTCCTCCGGCGGTCTTGACGCTGTGAACCGCCACGGAGTCGTCACGAACATCAAGGGTGATCTCAACATAATCCTGATCATTAGACTTGCTACTGCCCATGGAGTCTGGGATGCTGAACCTTGCGCTCTTTCTGCTCCCTCTCTTGTTCAACGGTCCGCTAAATGTTGTCCGGTCGCTACCAATCACCTCCGTGTCCGAGTGGTGGTGCTGGTGATTTTTTTCCGAATACGCGCTGTCCGTTACCATATTTTGCATTTGGACCAAACGTACTCGCAAACTATTCACAATCTACCTCGATAAATATATACTACTTGCTATAGGAAAATAAACATAAATAATTCCTTCAAACAGATTAAAAAATGGGGACTAATAATAATGGTATAGAGTATAAACTATGCTTTATATATATAAGGATATGAATCACCAGAACTTTGAGAGAGAGTATGAAAGTTTTCTTCTTCCTTTACGGAGTGTTGTTCTAGTTAGGCTTGAGCTGCTCCTGCTTTATATATGCAACACCAAGAATGAGGCCACCACCCACCCACTATATATACACTACAAGTTATGGTCCTCTTTGACGAGTTGGAGCGGCAGGTCTGACCCGTGACCGGGTACTGAAAATGACTGAGCAATCCATATGCAATGCATATGAAAAACCATATAAATTCGGCAGGATTCCATTGTCACATTAGATTATTAATTTCATAAAATTTAATTATATTATTAGCACTAATGAAAGATGTAATGATTGAGTGATTGGATTGTAAGTTATTGTTTTGGAGCTTTAGAAAGATACATCTTCCACGTTAATAGGGATGTAAGTTATTGTTTTTTATGAGAATGACAGAGGTTAATAGGATGAAAAGAATTCTACTACGTACTACTTATATTAAATTTGTAATTCTTGTACTTATTCAATTGACTTCTTCATTCATTCCATCATATAATAATAAATATAAATATAAACAACGTTACCACTTTTATTTATCTTTTTTTATTAGTGTTAACGCGTGGAGGAGACTAACAAACATTTAATTAATTACCCTACCTCAATTTGGGATAATATATTATATATATAACAAATGATGAGTAAATCTTCTTTTTTTTGGAAGTTTCTTTTTATTTTTTATGATTAATATATAGTTTGTGCTTCACATTTTATTCATATCTAATTCGGTTGATAATACATTTATATATATATATATATATATATATATATATATATATATGAAAAAATATATGTACAAAGCTGTATATTACACAATAGGATTATGACGAGGGTTTTTTGGCTATAGCGACGGTTTCACTCGTCGCCATAACTATTCTAGGTTATAGCGACAAGTGAACCGTCGCGATAGCCCAAATCCATTTGCCATAGTCCTACTGTGTAATACATAACTGTGTATATACATATAGCCTATATATATATGGGCAATGATCCATAACATTTATTTATTATAGCTCAAAAACTGACATATAACATCCTAATCGTTCGTTTCAATAATTAACGGATATGGTTAAAAAAACAGTTTCTCCATCCGCTGGTCTAACTAGCGGACTAGGACACTTATGCCCCTTCCGGGCCAAAGGCAGTGAATTTTTTTATTGGTCCGCTAGAAGTGAATTTTTTTAGGGTTCTTTACAGAAATATACAACAATTAGAAAGTAATTACACTATTAGTGCATCAATAAAATAATTACAAAAAGAGTGTAATTAGGATCCATATTATAAAAATAGTATAATTCACATTATTAAGGAAACCTAAAATCAAGGAGAAATAACTGCCATAATTAATAATTCAAATTCAAATATTTGCGATCTAACAACAAAAATAAATTAAAATTCAAAATAATAATTCAAATTCAAATATTCAAATTCAAATCTTCATCTCCCTCACATACACTTTGAAATAATAGTTAACAAATAAGTAAATAAATAAATAAAATATATGTACATATAAATTGGGCTTTGTTTCAATTTTTACTTTTTTTAGTTCTCTCTTCCCGCCGGCTTCTCTTTCGCTACACCGCCGCGAATCTCCGTTGTCCAAAACGCCAATGAGAAAAAGAAGAAGATTCGCTTTACAAAAAGTTTAAAAATAAATAGATGTAACATTTACTGTTCTGAAATTTATTTTTTTTACTATTTTGTTACTCATAAATACTAAAACGGTTACCTTTGTATGAATAGTTGGATACCAACTACATCACATTCAAACGAAATTGGTAACTTAATAAAACTGAATTGGTTACCTTGGTCTGAAGGTTTGTGAAACAACCCGGGTCAAATTCCGAGTCCGGAATAAATCTCGGGTCAAATTTCAAGTCCGAATCGAATCAAATCCATCAAAATAAGGCCTCAACTACTGGCCCAATAGTATCTTCTTGGGTCAACTTAGCCCACCACAGGCTCTCTCAAAAGGTCATGACTTGAAGGTACTATTGGTAGTTACTTAATTACTCATATACAGACAAATTTTCCCCCTATCTTTCGATGTGGGACTGGGGTGTTACAAACTCCCCCACTTAAATTTTTGACGTCCCCGTCAGAATCCGATCACACACGGGCCCAAAGATCTTTGCCTCTCTAGCCATTGTGGAATAATACCAGCTGACTTCGTGTCCCCACCTCCGGCAACCCGATCGGATGACCAAACCCGAGCTTTCGAGAGTCGGCTCTGATACCATATGAAACAACCCGGGTCAAATCCCGAGTCCGGAACAAATCTTGGGTCAAACCCCAAGTCCGAATCAAATTCATCAAAATAAGGCCTCAACTACTGCCCCAATAGTATCTTCTTGGGTCAACTTAGCCCACCACAGGCTCTCCCAAAAGGTCATGACTTGAAGGTACTATTGGTAGTTACTTAATTCCTCATATACAGACAAATTTTTTCCCTATCTTTCGATGTGGGACTGGGGTGTTACAGTTTGGCTACCAACTGCACTATGAAAAAATTACAGGTATGGATGTGAATTGGTTACCTTGATATGAAGGTTTTGTTACCTTGGTATGAAAGTTTGTTTACCTTGATCTGAAGGTTTGGTTACCAACTGCACTAAGAAAAAATTGAAAGTATGGAGGTTGATTGATTACTTTGATATGACAGTTTGTTTACCTTAGTATGAAGGTTTGGTTACCATTGTAACGACCCCAAAATAGGTCCATTCCACCCAACCCATTCTGAGTCGTCAAATACATGGTACAGAAAATAACTACAACTTTATTACAACAATTGTCGTGCAAAATACAACAACGCATATGCTGTGAGTTTGGATACAAATATATACCAAATGTGACATTGGACACCATCATGTATCAGCACCTCACAAAGGTACCTTACATAAAGGTACAGTCAAAAACTGTTTTAGAAACTAGAATCTTTGGGAAGTGCTCAAGGAAACCTTCGTACATGGGAGGCCATGCGTCTAGGTTATGATAGATATCATATGGCCACAGAATTATCCATGGTTGACCCAATAGACCCCAAAGAAAAACGAGAAGATTACTATCATATTCTTCCCAATGGTGAGTCTTCTCTTGACATATCATTATCTCTACTGTCTCTAATTGAGAATTATACTTCAAACAAACACCAAGATTAAATAGGTAGTGCCCATAGATATACTCGGCAAGCGGATGTGCACAATCATGTCTTATGATGTCACGAGGTTGTATGTCATTAGACATCTTGTATGATAGTGACAAAACACCCTTCCAACGTTGGGTTCGCCTCACCCTATTTTCTTCACCAAATATAACTACTAAATGATGACCACCGTTCTATTCCCTTGTTACCCCCGCTCGACCCAGCTACACTCTTATTACCTGAAAGAAATTGTGAAGCAAAAGGGTGAGCACAACTAGCTCAGTAAAGAATATCATGACTAAAGATAATTAAATTATCAATAGCCTTCATCAATAATAAATCAGAGATTTAGAACATATGGTAAATGATAAAAATTTTAACCATAGTTGCAGCGGAACGAGCAATCCATTAGAAGAGTCAAATAGACTATAAAGTCTATTATCTTCTCCATGTTAAAAATCCACCAACAATATTTTATCCATGTAACATCACTCAACAGTTCCTTTCCACAATCATATGAATAACTCATAATCATAATTGTGACTATAAATTTTTCTTCGCACCCAGGACGAAGAATATTTTCATCACCTGTCTTTACCTGAAACATCAAAGATCATGGTTATACCAAATCACAGTTCCTGTTTATAATCATACTAACAAATCCATCTTTGCACTACGGGCCAAAGATATTCATCAACAAACCATCTTTGCACTACGGGCCAAAGATATTCAACAACAGTTCATCTTTGCACTACAGGCCAAAGATATTCATCAACAGGCCATCTTTGCACTACATGCCAAAGATATTCATCAACAATTCATATTTGCACTACAGGCCAAATATATTCATATCTCAAAGAAATATATAATCATTTCAGAATTTATATAAACAATAATTATAACCATGTTAATCAATTCACCTTTGCACTTAAGCTTAAGATATTCAATTATAAATTCAATGGTCATGATCATACCAGTCACAATTCAGCTTTGCACTACAGGCCAAAGAGAACCCTAGTCATGATCATACCAATAATCTACCCATCTTTACACTCTAGTGAAAGAGAATTTCAACATCAGAGTTATAAAAATGTTATATATGATGATAAAAATAATATGATCAACATATAGTTTTAATCTCAAGAGTAATATTCGTAACTCATGAATAGTAACCCCGACACAAAAGATAGAAATTCTACAATAAAATTCATACCAATATTTCGGTATAATGATATTGAAAGAATAACATTACTTAAATTTATAAACAATTTATTTTAATTGTTTACACTTTACTAATTAATGCATTTAATCATCATAAAATGCCAACTCTTACAATTTCATCATCAATAACCAAAACCCTCATCAAAAATCTGCATATACCTCATATAGGATTCTCAAGCCATAAAATCCTATTTTCCAATTTTCTTACTTCACATAACATATTTAATTCATTTTCTCATAACTAGACTATTTTTATGGAAAATACAAAATCAGTCTCAAAAATATTTCTTTTCTGGGATTTAGCATAATATAGTCCCATAGTGAACATATATTTTTCTCAAAATTTTTAAAAGTCATTTACTATTTTTCATATGGCCAAAATAGCCGAATATTTAGACATTTATCAAAAATTGTACTTTTGTCTAAAAATTCTGAAATTTACAGAGTATACTTCTATCATATACATGTACTCTCAATAAAAATTTCATCAATTTTGGAGTTAACCACAAGGAATTATAAGCTATTACTTCTAAAATAGTCTTTTCTCATAAAATTCATAACTCTCAATCTATACATCCAAAAATCACCATTTTTGGACACAATCAAGAAAACTCATCAAAATATCATTTCAAATTTTTCCAGAATTTTTGAAGATCAGAAAAATTACGAAACTGAAAATCATAACAACCCTTAAAATCCCTTAATATCCCTTACCTCAAAAGAGCAGTACTTCTGACTGGATATCGGATATGATGCTGAAGGAAACTTGCACTGATGAATAGCAACTCACCAAGTATCTAAAAACTCATAAAATATGTTTCATAATATAGAGAGAGAAAGAGAGAAAGCTTATGTTTCTGGTGTGATTTTCAATTCTAACTTAGCCCTCTATTTATAGGAAAATTTTGGTAGGTTTGACCTGCAACCTGATGGCTTTACCTGCTACTATTCCCACCCACCACATTTAAAATATAATTCAGCACATTTCTTCACCAACCACAAGTGGGGCCTACCAATTCTAGAATTTTCCACCAAAATGATAAACTCCAAAAATTCAATAATTTCTGAACCAGTCATCTCGTAAAATTCATAATAAATCATACGTTCATTTTTAACGGTTCAAAATTTGTGGGCATATACTCAACTTATATATGTATAACATATCCAAAAATTACCACGATCCAACGGTCGGATTAAAAATTATAACCCCCGCAAAATATCTCAAAAACCCTGATTTTTAATACCTCCATTCCGACAAAAATACGGATAAAAATCTCAACATTAACTCCTTCATTTTTTAACCACAAAAATATATCCCTCATTTATATCCACATAAAATAAATATTTTCTTATCATATGAATCCATAATTAATTATTCACAAATAATATTACAGAATCACATTTATGACAACCAGGCCGTTCCCAGGAAAGAGGGGGCTTTCCAATAAGGATTTCTCCTTACTGGCGCGCAATTAGATGACCAAACCTCTCCTTAGACAGAACTTTCTAGACATTGCCAATAATGCTATCTAATAATACTATTCAAATAATATGAATTATTGATCTGATAATGGGAAATACTGTGCAGCAACAATTATTGAACAACAATAATGCAAAATTTCAACGTAGCAATTATTGAATCAATAAAATAAAATATTGAACAGTAATTACTGTAACAATTATTGAGTAGTGCCTTCTTACGTAAGAATCAATAATTTTAAAAATACTATGCAATACCGTGTGCTACTGTGCAATAACGCGTATTACTGTATTTTAACCACCGGGTATTCCAGCAGTGTTAACGGTAACAACTACGCCGTTATTTGTAAAAACTCAAATTTGTCATTTTCTTCACCCGACAGTTATTCTGTTATGGGGCCCACAAATGGCTGCGCCGTCGTACGAATATTCCCCGACAGAAAGAATATTCCCCGACAACAATGATTATTTTATAACCACTTGGGAAAAAAAAATCATATATCACCCTTAACTTTAACATTTATCAATTTAACCATTTACTGAATAGTAATTATAAGAAAAATTGAATACTTTTATTTCATAAAATTCGGGGTCTTACAACCATCATCCAGTATTTAAAGGAATACTGAATTGGTAACACACACACATACCCTTTATGAAAATGAAGAATTAATTTAACGGTAGTGTACATGCATTTATAATATGCCCTATTTCCCACCTCAATTTTTGAAAATTAGTTGGATATATATTTGTATTGTTTCTTCTTTCCTTAACCGGCTATAGTCATCTAAATCAGGTTGCTGCTGATGTTGATGTCGATGAAGTTGCTCGTTGAACAGAGGGATACAGTGGAGATGATCTAACAAACGTGTGTCGCGATGCTTCCTTGAATGGTATGCGGCGTAAGATAGCAAGAAAGACTCGCGATGAAATTAAGAACATGTAAGGATGAAATTTCAAAAGACCCTGTTGCAATGTGCGATTTTGAAGAAGCACTGACCAAGGTTCAACCAAGTGTTTCTGCATCTGACATCGAACGAGATGAGAAGTGGTTTTCGGAATTTGGATCTGCTTAAATGGGGATCAAATGATGTCAAATATTACTACATACCAAGAAAAGCCAAAAATAACGAGTCCCCTACCTTTTTGTTTCTCGTGATGTGACCCCAGTTGAGGGCAGCTTCTTCACTATTATTATTTTTTTGCCTATTTAACAAAGCACCAGCTGTTGTTTCCGAGTGTGAAAGGTATGGAATGAATTGTTAACGGTCTTCTGTATCTGTAACAACACCTGTACCATGATTTCCAAAGCATTTGTTCATTAAAACTATATGCTCCCTTCGTTTCTTAATATAAGTCGTTTTAGAATTTCAAGTAAGCATTAATTGCTTAGTTTCCAATATTACCCCAAGTATTAAATGTAACTTTGGTTCTCTCACTATTTTCTGTCCAATAAATAACAATATCTTATTCCAATACAAGGGCAATATAGACAATTGATATTATAGTTAATGTTATAAAATCATTACCTTAATACTTGTGCATAATTCTAAAACGACCTATATTAAGGAACGGATAGAGTACTATATATTGTAGTAAATTTATACTATGAAAGAATACGTTGAATGAAGAAGAAGGAGGATGACTAACTAATGCAGTTGTTGTAGATGAGGAGGGAGAGAAGAAGTCATGGAGATAACTAATCCCTAAATTAAGGAATCCTAATTGCATACTAATTTTTTAAATTAAGGAATCCTAATTGCACTAATATTATAAATAAATATAAAATTGTATTAATTATATAAATATTTTATAAGTATACTATTGTTATAATTTTTTAAAAAAATATAATAGAGCAGGTAATTCATCCATTTTTTTATTAGTCCGCTAGAAATTCTTTAACACCATAAAAGCAATCTTTGCATTCACATTGACATTGTCTAATGGTTAGTAGGGCCCAAGATCACCGAGCCAAGATTATTATTGGTGCAGAAGATTTTAAATGGTTCTTTACATTCACATTATGTAATGGTTCCTACTAGTGCCTAGTACCTAGTACCTAGTACCTAGTACCTCCACTCATTTACATGAAGGGGTGCTGAAAGCAATATTTGTATTCACTTTACCAGATAAACTTTTTGAAGAGAAGTTATTAATACACGATATATTAAAAAAAATCTACCAATCCTTGCACTATACATTTACATTAACACACTTAGTTTATACTGTTCTGCACACAACTTGTACAACACCCAAAATAATATTTTTACCAATACTACAATGTAATATGTCGAATAATATGATGTCTTTAATACTTTTAATACAATAAAATAAATAATCATGTATCATATGTAATTGTCTAGTGTCTGCTATATATATTTTTTTGTTTCACAAATAACTGGATACATATGTCTAATATAAGATAGTTGAATTCATGTCATATGTCTAATGTGAATGCAAAGATTGCTTTATGGTGTTGTAAAATTCTAACACACCAATAAAAAAAATCACTGGCTTTGGCCTAGAAGGGGCATAAACGTCAAAATAAGACCTTATAACCAGTCCACTAGTTAGATTAGCGGATGTCGAGACTGTTTTTTTAATCATAGCCGTTAATTATTGAAACGAACGATTAGAATGGTATATGCCAGTTTTTGAGTTATAGCAAATAGATGCTATAAATGGGTTCTTTATAGAATATACAACAATTAGAAAGTAATTACACCATTAGTGCATCAAAAAATAATTATAAAAATAATATACTTTCTCATATTTATTTACAATATTAGTGCAATTAGGATTCCTTAATTTAGAAAATTAGTATAGGATTCAATTCATAATAATAAGAAAACCTAAAATCAAGGAGAAATAACTGTCATGATTAATAATTCAAATTCAAATATCTTAGATCTAACAACAAAAGTAAATTCAAATTCAAAAATAATAATTCAAATTCAAATATTCAAAGTTTGGCAACGTTATCTTCCTCCCCTTCGCCGGTCATCTTCCTCCTCCCTTCCCCGGCGAGACCCAATTTCATATCCAAAAAAAAATAAGAACACTACATAAGAAAGAGAATGTGTAATGTAATGTTTATAACCAAACCTTCTTAAAAAAGGTAACCAAACTTTTATACCAAGGTAACCAATCTACCTCCACACCTGCAGTATAAATTGGTTACCTTAGTCTGAAAGTTTGGCAACCAACTGCATGAAGTTTGGCTACCAATTGTATCTAAGGGTGTAAACGAACCGAGTCGATCCGAGTATTGAGTTGCTCAGATTTGGTTCACAAAATTTATCGAGTATAAAATAAGATTTGATTGAGGCTCATTTAGCTACCGAGTCAAGCACAATTCGAAATCGAGCCCGAGTAGTTTGGACTTTTCCAACGAATATGATCCGAGTATCAATAGAAAATTATAATTTAAGCAGGTTCGAGTAATTTATCGAACTTTAAAATGTGCTCATATTTGACTCATTTATATTTCGAGTCGAGCTCGAATCGAATTTTTAGTAGAGCGAGTACGAATCGAGCCCGAACTATTTGCTCATTTTATAGCCTTAATTGCATCACATTCAAAATAAATTGATAACCTAATAACACTGAATTGGTTACCTTAGTATGAATGTTTGACTACCAACGACACTATGAAAAAATTATCAAACAAAGCATGCCTTTTAGCCGACTGAAAATATCAAACTCTTCTCAAAGTCTGCTTGCTTTTTACAAATAAGCCTCAGAACTCAGAAGCTACTGTGTTTTCAGAATTAATCTCGTTTTCTCTCTCTCCAACTTCATGTCTTCCTCCATAAAATCCGACAACCGGCGACCCACAAAACCAAACTAAATGGGTGGACCACCGCCGGGAATTCATTGTATTGGGGGCAAGGTATGCAACAGCTAGCTCCATTGTCATGCTCAAGTCACTAGTAGCAGAAAATATAACACTACAAATATTGTTCTATACACCTGCATTAATGATGGAGGAGGGCAAATGAGAAGACTGATAGGGGCGGAGGAGGCGTGATTTTTATTGAGGAAAGAGAATGTGTGATATATGGTTTACTTATTAATTACTTAATTTAATAAATAAATCAATATTAATCTCCTAAATTAAAGAATCCTAATTGCATACTAATTCTTTAAATTAAAGAATCTTAATTACACTAATATTATAAATAAATATGGAAGTGTATTAATTGTATAAATATTTTATGAGTATATTATTGTTGTAATTATTTTAAAAAATATATTAGAATATATAATTCATCCAATCAGGACCCTATATATATATATATATATATATATATATATATATATATATATATATATATATATATATTTGCCTTTAGGGGGGTTTTTCCCAGTTATCATGGGACTATATCTATATAATAAAATAAGACCAAATTTGAATCTAAAGCACAATAACGGTTTAGATTGTATCTCAATTTTTGCAATTTAATCCAAAGGCTGACATTTTATTTCACTAATAAAAAACCCGCCCAAATAAATCTTCCCCTACACACTACCCAAATCCCGCCTCTGCCCCTTCTCATTTGGCCTTCTCCTTCATTTGTACTCTCCTCCATCTCTAAATCCCGCCTCTGCCCCCTTCTCATTTGGCCTTCTCATTCATTTGTACTCTCCTCCCTCTCCAAATCCCTTTGTAAAAATTGAGTGGTAGTGTCGCATCGTCTCTCTCTCTTCTAGCAACGGTCGCATCATCTCTCTCTCTCCCTTCTACTCTCTCGCCGAAGGAAAACGTGGTCGAAGGAAAAATTCAAGTTATGTTTTCAAGTTAGTTATTAATTGTTATGATTTGTTGTGGGAGGTTGTATTATTGGTGGCATCAGAAAGATTCCAGAGTATAAGGATTACATAAGGAAATTGTGTATTTATATATTAGAATTTATATAAAGTTGAGTTTTTTAAAGCTTGCATGTTTGGTGTTTGTTAAAATGTCTAAATGAGGATATTTTCCAGAGTTTTTTAAATGATACTGCCTTAACATTCTTTCTTGCTAGAGGAAATCTGCATTGATAATGTAAACATTTAATATCCAATGATTTTGATAAAATATGTTTTGTCCGATTATCAATTGTTAGTCTTACCATGGTGTATAAATATCTTCTTCTCAAGATATCATTTTTAATCAAGTCATTTTTTTATCTTCTTCTCAAGATAAAGCTTAAGTCATTTTTTTCAGTACTGAGTACATGGTGCATGGTGTTATTGCAAGTACTGAGTACATGGTGTTATTACAATTGCACTCCATCAATTGCACACACATTAAAATCAACCTGTTACACACACATTACAATTTATTTGCAATTGTAATAGAGTTTATTTGCAAAGTCAATATACTGTTTACAATTAGCTTCTCACACGATACTAACTGCCCTGGCCTTGATTTTAGTGATGACTTATATTGACTTTGGAGCACTAAAAAGTATAAAAAAATGACTTGATTTTGGTGATGCTTGGGAATGGAAGATTTTGGAAAAATACTTTATAGTTTAAGGAGAGTAAGACACGACGTAACGAAAAATTATTATAAATACCTAACCTTAAATAGCCTTTTGTAGGGGAGGTGCAGAAAGCTTTATTAACAGTTACATTTTTAAATGTTTTACATAAAAGTTACATTATTAAATGTTTTACATAAAAGTTTGTGGTAAAAGATTCAAATTGGATTTTAAACTAAGTGGTACTGTTAGATTTTTTTAATTTGTTGTTGTGAAAAGATTTAGATGCAAACACCTTTGTTGGTTTTTTAAAGGTTGAGTGACTCCGAGTTTTGTATATTTCGGTTGATCGAGGTTCCAATTTGGATGGGTTTGGTTTTTTTTTTTTTAACTTTTATGGGGTTTAAAGCGTGATTATGGATTTAATTTTTCTTCTCGGTTGTTCTTTTTGAAGAAATCGCAAATATGTTACTTGAAATTAGTAGCAATATTCATGGAAACTTTTTGGATGTATTTTTTAAATATTTCACTAGGAGTTAGGACAAATTAATAGTCATATTTTTTTTTAATCTTGATGTTTTTTAATTTCAGTAGATTGTTTAGGCTATGATAATATTATTAGTTTTTCTTGAATCAAACCCATTCTAAACCTTTTTCGTTGTCATTTTTTCATTTATTTAAGCTCAAAATTGATTGTTATTTGTATTTATTTGGTATGGAAAAATGAAGGTTTAGAAGTTAGTGACATTCTTGAAGGAATACATGGTGTTTAGAAGTTAGTGGCATTCTTGAAGGTATTTACTGCTCTGCTTCTGTAAGCCCTGCTCATTGTTTTGATTGAATGATTGATATGTGTATACATGGTGTTAATGGTGTTTTGATTCCAGTAATAATGACTGCTTTAAGTATCAATATTATTATTTCTTTTGCGCAAAAGAAATAATAATCTTGATACTTAAAGCAGTCATTATTACTGTTGAATGATGGTCAATACTGATATTTTTTGTAAGACCCCAAATTATTAATAAATAAAATTTAATTTCCTCTATTTATTATTTTGAAATAGTAAGAGTTGATTTGATTAATGTGGTTAGTTATGGGTAAAATGCGCAAATATTTTAAATAAGCAAGTGGTTATAAAATATTTATTGTTGTCGGAGAATATTTGTTTGGTCGTGGAATATTCTTGTTATCGGGGAATATTCGTACGACGGCGCAGCCTTGTGTGGGCCCCATACCAGAAAGTGATTGGATGAAGAAAACGACAAAAATAAGTTGTTTATAAATAACGGCGTAGTTGTTACCGTTAATACTGTTGGAATACTCGGTGGTTAAAACACGGTAATACGCGTAGCACACGGTATTGCACCAATTATTGATTCTTACGTAAGAAGGCACTACTCAATAATTGTTAAAGTAATTACTGTTCAATATTGTATTTTATTGATTCAATAATTGCTGCGTTGATATTTTATATTACTGTTGTTTCAATAATTGTCACTACGCAGTATCTTTCATTATCGGAGCAATAATTCATATTATCTGAATAATATTATTAGATAACATTATTGGCAATGTCTAGAAAGTTCTGTCTAAGGAGAGGTTTGGTCATCTAATTGCGCGCCAGTAAGGAAAAATCCTTATTGGAAAGCCCCCTCTTTCCTGGGAACTGCCTGGTTGCCAATACTGTGGTTCTGTAATATTATTTGTGTATAATTAATTATTGATTTATATGATGAGGAAAATAGTGATTTTATGTAGATATAGATAGAGAAAAATTTTAATGTGACAATTGTTGAAAATTAATATTTTATCTTTTTCTGATAAAATAATTCATTTAAATATATTATTTTAATAATATATTGATGGTGGTATTTTTACAATGAATGTGGGATATATGAGTATATGAGGAAGAAGAGTATTTTTGTGGCATTAAATGATTAACACATGTTTTGTGTGTTGGTGGACATAATTCTTGACCGAAAATTTATTATTGACTGTAAAATCGCCCGTTTGTGAATTTCGGTCAATTTCTGTTTAGAATTTGGAAAAATTTTCTTCTGCAAAGTTGTAGAGAATTGAATTTCCTATAAAAACTAGCGAGATTCGAATTTTCTGATAAAAGGGCTATTTATTATGAATTATTGAAGTTCTGAAGTTCCGAAATAATTGATTTTTGGAAGTTTTATTTATTATTTTGAAGAAAAACGTTTTTTGGCATTTAAGTGGGCTAACATGTGATATAAATGGGCTGAGATCAGATGTCTAGAGGTGGGCTAAGAAAAATTTGATAAATATATTATTATTATATTAAATTTTCTGCTTTGGTGTTCTAAGCATTTTCCTATAAATAGGGTGCTTAGGTTAGAATTGAAAATCACACCAGAAACACAAGTTTCTCTCTATTTCTCTCTCTATATCGAGCGTATTCTTGTGAGTATTTGATACTTTGAGTGTTGCTATACGGTGCAAGTTTCCTTCAGCACTATATCTAGTATTTCAGTCAGAAGTACCGTCTTTCCGAGGTAAGGGATGTTATTTCTTCTTAAATGATATTATTTTCTTCAATATCATTATGCCGAAGAATTGATCTGAACTTTTTATTAAATTTGGAACTTTTCATGTCGGGATTACTATTCATGAGTTACTATTCATGAGTTACTATTCACGAGTTACTATTCACGAGTTACTATTCACCAAAAAATGAAATTTCCTTCTTTTCGTCTAAATATCTATTCTGGATACTAGCTTTTATTGTATCCATATTTTGATCATTCTTAAATTTTACTTCACTATGATTATTTATAAGGTATTTTTGGACATGGATAAATCGAAATACGAATCCTTAATATTTGTTATTTTGTTTCACTGGATTCGTTTTCTTTAAAATATTTTTCATCATCCTCAGTATTAAATGATGATATAACTGAATATCTTTGGCCTGTAGTGCAAAGATGAATGATTTCTGATGAATATCTTTGGCCCGTAGTGCAAAGATGAACAGGTGTTGAGGTGAACATGACCAACTGATGAATATCTTTGGCCTGTAGTGCAAAGATGACTATTTGATTCAAGATATTTATTGATTGATATTACAGGGATAAAATGTTGATGATGGGCTTTTAAATTCATAGATAATCGTAGATTTCATTCTCTACGTAACTTCTCTATGAATTATTATTTTCCGCTGCGAATATTGAATTAAAACTTGTTGTCTATTGTATTCTATTAAATTTTTCCCTGTTGAAGACTAACGATAATTTGTTGTATATTATCTTAGTCATAATATTCTTTACTGGGCTAGTTGAGCTCACCCTTTTCCTTGTTGTTCCATTTTCTTCTCAGGAGGCGAGAATGTAGCAGGTACTAGTCGGGGTATGGAATTAAGGTTCTAGGAAGTTGTTTTAGTAGTCCTCACCATTTTTTTTTATAAAATATTGTTCCAATAATTGTAATGAGGACTTATTTGAGTGTGGATATTGTCTAGATGACAATATTTATATTTACACTCACAGTTTTTATGTTGTATTAATAAAGTTGTAGTTATTTCTGTACCATGTTATTGACGACTCAGAATAGGTGTTGTATACCTGTTTTGGGGGCGTCAGAGTTGGTATCAGAGCTTAGGGATATGATCTCTGGCAGAGATCGGAGAATAGAACTAGGAGGGGAGAGACGAGTAAATCCTTCGCTAGTGTGTCCTACCTAAGTTTATTTGTTGGTCGGTCATAATATAGGAATATTATGTGATTTGTTAATTTGTTAAATTAACCCTTGTTTTATGGCTGTATTTGAGAATGTCGACTGAGAATGTTAACAGTTGAGTAAATGAAACCGTGGAGACACCTGTACTCACCAACGAGGAGAACGTGCAACAGGCTGACAATGTTCCTCCTGTGAACAACACCAATGAGCAGACGATGAACGATGAGATGTTTAGAAGCTTTTTGCGGTTCATGCAAAACCAGACGAAGGAGATTCCTGTTCAAAATATAGGAAGAAACAATGGCAACGCACAGCTGGTCACAGCCAAGCAGTTCAAAGAGTTGGGACCACCAGAATTCTGGGGAAAGTCAGATCCGATTAAGGCGGAGACATGGGTCAAGCAAATTACCAAGATATTTGATGTCTTGGGATGCACGGAGGAACAGAAGGTTCCATTCGCCACCTTTATGTTCCGTGGCGAAGCAGACTACTGGTGGGAATCTGTGAAGCGTACCCATCCTGTAACAACCCCAAAATAGATCCATTCCATCCAACCTATTCTGAGTCGCCAAATACATGGTACAGAAAACAACTATAACTTTATTACAACAATTGTCGTGCAAAATACAACAACACATATGCTGTGAGTTTGGATACAAATATATACCAAATGTGACTCATGTTCCAACCGTGGACATCATTGTAAGACCCCGAATTTTATGAAATAAAAGTATTCAATTTTTCTTATAATTACAATTTAGTAAATGGTTAAATTGATAAAAAAAATTAAAGTTATGGGTGAAATGTGAAAATTGTTCAAAATAAACAAGTGGTTATAAAATAATCATTGTTGTCGGGGAATATTCGTTTGGTCGTGGAATATTCTTTCTGTCGGGGAATATTCGTACGACGGCGCAGCTATTTGTGGGCCCCATAACGAATAACTGTCGGGTGAAGGAAAACGACAAATTTGAGTTTTTACAAATAACGGCGTAGTTGTTACCGTTAACACTGTTGGAATACCCGGTGGTTAAAATACAGTAATACGCGTTATTGCACAGTAGCACACGGTATTGCACAGTATTTTTGAAATTATTGATTCTTACGTAAGAAGGCACAACTCAATAATTGTTACAGTAATTACTGTTCAATATTTTATTATTGATTCAATAATTGTTGCATTGATATTTTATATTATTGTTGTTTCAATAATTGTTGCTGCACAGTATTTTCCATTATCAGATCAATAATTCATATTATTTAAATAATATTATTAGATAGCATTATTGACAATGTCTAGAAAGTTCTGTCTAAGGAGAGGTTTGGTCATTTAATTGCGCGCCAGTAAGGAGAAATTCTTATTGGAAAGCCCCCTCTTTCCTGGGAACGGCCTGGTTGTCATAAATGTGATTCTGTAATATTATTTGTGAATAATTAATTATTGATTCATGTGATAAGAAAATATTTATTTTATGGGAATATAAATGAGGGATATATTTTTGTGGTTAAAAAATGAAGGAGTTAATGTTGAGATTTTTATCAGTATTTTTGTCGGAATGGAGGTATTAAAAATCAGGATTTTTGAGATATTTTGCGGGGGTTATAATTTTTAATCCGACCGTTGGATCGTGGTAATTTTTGGATATATTATACATATATAAGTTGAGTATATGTCCACAAATTTTGAACCGTTAAAAATAAACGTATGATTTGTTATGAATTTTACGAGATGACTGGTTCAGAAATTGTTGAATTTTCGGAGTTTATCATTTTGGTGAAAAATTCTAGAATTGGTGGGCCCCACTTGTGGTTGGTGAAGAAATGTGCTGAATTATATTTCAAATGTGGTGGGTGGGAATAGTAGCAGGTAAAGCCATCAGGTTGCAGGTCAAACCTACCAAAATTTTCCTATAAATAGAGGGCTAAGTTAGAATTGAAAATCACACCAGAAACATAAGCTTTCTCTCTTTCTCTCTCTATATTATGAAGCATATTTTGTGAGTATTTAGATACTTTGAGAGTTGCTATTCAGTGCAAGTTTCATTCGGCTTTGCATTCCAGTCAGAAGTGCTGCTCTTTTGAGGTAAGGGATTGTAAGGGATTGTAAGGGATTGTAAGGGATTGTAAGGGATAATAAGGGATTGTAAGGGATAGTAAGGGATTTTAAGGGTTGTTATGTTTTTCAGTTTCGTAATTTTTCTGAACTTCAAAAATTCTGGAAAAATTTGAAATGATATTTTGATGAGTTTTATTGATTGTGTCCAAAAATGGTGATTTTTGGATGTATAGATTGAGAGTTATGAATTTTATGAGAAAATACTATTTTAAAAGTAACTGCTTATAATTTCTTGTGGTTAACTCCAAAATTGATGAAATTTTTATTGGGAGTACATGTATATGATGGAAGTATACTCTGTTAATTTCAGATTTTTTGGACAAAAGTATAATTTTTGATAAATGTCTAAATATTCGGCTGTTTTGACCATATGAAAAATAGTAAATGACTTTTAAAAATTCTGAGAAAAATATATGTTCAATATGGGACTATATTCTGCTAAATCCCAGAAAAGAAATATTTTTGGAACTGATTTGGTATTTTTCATGAAAATGGACAAGTTATGAGAAAATAAATTAAATATGTTATGTGAAGTAAGAAAATTAGAAAATAGGATTTTATGGCTTGAGAATCCTATATGAGGTATATGCAGATTTTTGATGAGGGTTTTGACTATTGATGATGAAATCTTAAGAGTTGACATTTTATGATGATTAAATGCAATAATTAGTAAAGTGTAAACAATTTAAATAAATTATTTATAAGCTTAAGAAATGTTATTCTTTCAATATCATTATACCGAAATATTGGTATAGATTTTATTGTGGAATTTCTACCTTTTTGAGTCGAGATTACTATTCACGAGTTACTATTCACGAGTTACTATTCACGACAAAATTGGTTTCTTTTTCTAACCAAATTATAGTTGATTTATGAATATTACTCTTGAGATTAAATCTATATGTTGATTATATTGATTTTATTATCATATATAACATTTTTATAACCCTAATGATGATATTTCTCTTTGACTTGAGTGTAAAGATGGATAGATTTTTGGTATGATCATGACTATGGGTTCTCTTTGGCCAGTAGTGCAAAGTTAAATTGTTGACTGGTATGATCATGACCATTGAATTTATAATTGAATATCTTTAGCTTAAGTGCAAAGGTGAAATGATCAACATGGTTATAATTATTGTTTATATAAATTCTTAAATGATTATATATTCTTTGAGGTATTAATATATTTGGCATGTAGTGCAAATATGAATTGTTGAGGAATATCTTTGGCCTGTAGTGCAAAGATGAATTGTAGATGAATATCTTTGGCCTGTAGTGCAAAGATGGTCTGTTGATGAATATCTTTGGCCCGTAGTGCAAAGATGACCTGTTGTTGAATATCTTTGGCCAGTAATGCAAAGATGAACTGTTGACGAATATCTTTGGCCTGTAGTGCAAAGATGACTTGTTGATGAATATCTTTGCCCCGTAGTGCAAAGATGAAGTTATTAGTATGATTATGAACAGGAACTGTGATTTGGTATAACCATGATGTTTGATGTTTCAGGTGATGAAAATTATCTTCGTCCTAGATGAGAAGAGGAATTTAGAACTACAGTTATGATTATGAGTTATTCATATGATTGTGGACCAGAATTGTTGATTGATGTTACAGGGATAAAACATTGTTGGTGGATTTTTAACATGGAGAAAATAATAGACTTTATAGTCTATTTGACTCTTCTAATGGATTGCTCGTTCCGCTGCAACTATGGTTGAAATTTTTATCATTTACCATATGTTCTAAATCTCTGATTTATTATTAATGAAGGCTATTGATAATTTAATTATCTTTAGTCATGATATTCTTTACTGAGCTAGTTGTGCTCACCCTTTTGCTTCACAATTCCTTTCAGGTAATAAGAGTGTAGCTGGGTCGAGCGAGGGTAACGGGAAAATAGAACGGTGGTCTCTAGCTGTGAATGTTCTCCCGAAGCAGTATAGAAAAGTTCATTTAGTAGTTATATTTGATGAATCCAATAGGGTAAGGTGTACCCAACGTTGGAAGGGTGGTTTGCCACTATCATACAAGATGTCTAATGACATACAACCTCGTGTCATCATAAAACAGGGATGTGCTCATCCACTTGCTGAGTTTATATACGAGCACTACCTATATAATCTTGGTGTTTGTTTGAAGTATAATTCTCAATTAGAGATAGTAGAGATAATGATATGTCAAGAGAAGACTCACCATTGGGAAGAATATGATAGTAATCTTCTCGTTTTTCTTTGGGGTCTATTGGGTCAACCAAGGATAATTCTGTGGCCATGTGATATCTATCATAACCTAGACGCGTGGCCTCCCATGTACGAAGGTTTTCTTGAGCACTTCCCAAGGATTCTAATTTCTAAAACAGTTTTTGACTATACCTTTATGTAAGGTGTTATTGTGAGGTGATGTCCACGGTTGGAACATGAGTCACATTTGGTATATATTTGTATCCAAACTCACAGCATATGTGTTGTTGTATTTTGCACGATAATTGTTGTAATAAAGTTGTAGTTATTTTCTGTACCATGTATTTGACGACTCAGAATGGGTTGGGTGGAATGAACCTATTTTGGGGTCGTTACATTTGGTATCAGAGCTTAGGGATATGATCTCTGGCGGAGATCGGGGAATATAACTAGGAGGGGAGAGATGAGTAAATCCTTCGCTAGTGTGTCCTACCTAAGCTTATTTGTTGGTCAGTCATAATATCGGGATATTATGTGATATGTTAATTTGTTCAATTACCACTTGTTTTGAAGCTGTATTCTAGAATGATATCTGAAATACAGGAGATGAGCAATGGAGAAATCATGATGACAGGGAAGATGGAATCTGAAATGAAAGCAAGGTATTCTCAACTCTTTGAAATACCAGGTACGTAAATTTCGGGGACGAAATTTCATAAGGAGGGGAGATTGTAAGACCCCGAATTTTATGAAATAAAAGTATTCAATTTTTCTTATAATTACAATTCAGTAAATGGTTAAATTGATAAAAAAAATTAAAGTTATGGGTGAAATGTGAAAATTGTTCAAAATAAACAAGTGGTTATAAAATAATCATTGTTGTCGGGGAATATTCGTTTGGTCGTGGAATATTCTTTCTGTCGGGGAATATTCGTACGACGGCGCAGCTATTTGTGGGCCCCATAACGAATAACTGTCGGGTGAAGAAAACGACAAATTTGAGTTTTTACAAATAACGGCGTAGTTGTTACCGTTAACACTGTTGGAATACCCGGTGGTTAAAATACAGTAATACGCGTTATTGCACAGTAGCACACGGTATTGCACAGTATTTTTGAAATTATTGATTCTTACGTAAGAAGGCACTACTCAATAATTGTTACAGTAATTACTGTTCAATATTTTATTATTGATTCAATAATTGCTGCATTGATATTTTATATTATTGTTGTTTCAATAATTGTTGCTGCACAGTATTTTCCATTATCAGATCAATAATTCATATTATTTAAATAATATTATTAGATAGCATTATTGACAATGTCTAGAAAGTTCTGTCTAAGGAGAGGTTTGGTCATCTAATTGCGCGCCAGTAAGGAGAAATTCTTATTGGAAAGCCCCCTCTTTCCTGGGAACGGCCTGGTTGTCATAAATGTGATTCTGTAATATTATTTGTGAATAATTAATTATTGATTCATATGATAAGAAAATATTTATTTTATGTGGATATAAATGAGGGATATATTTTTGTGGTTAAAAATGAAGGAGTTAATGTTGAGTTTTTTATCAGTATTTTTGTCGGAATGGAGGTATTAAAAATCAGGATTTTTGAGATATTTTGCGGGGGTTATAATTTTTAATCCGACCGTTGGATCGTGGTAATTTTTGGATATGTTATACATATATAAGTTGAGTATATGTCCACAAATTTTGAACCGTTAAAAATAAACGTATGATTTGTTATGAATTTTACGAGATGACTGGTTCAGAAATTGTTGAATTTTCGGAGTTTATCATTTTGGTGGAAAATTCTAGAATTGGTGGGCCCCACTTGTGGTTGGTGAAGAAATGTGCTGAATTATATTTCAAATGTGGTGGGTGGGAATAGTAGCAGGTAAAGCCATCAGGTTGCAGGTCAAACCTACCAAAATTTTCCTATAAATAGAGGGCTAAGTTAGAATTGAAAATCACACCAGAAACATAAGCTTTCTCTCTTTCTCTCTCTATATTATGAAGCATATTTTGTGAGTATTTAGATACTTTGAGAGTTGCTATTCAGTGCAAGTTTCCTTCGGCTTTGCATTCCAGTCAGAAGTGCTGCTCTTTTGAGGTAAGGGATTGTAAGGGATTGTAAGGGATTGTAAGGGATAATAAGGGATTGTAAGGGATAGTAAGGGATTTTAAGGGTTGTTATGTTTTTCAGTTTCGTAATTTTTCTGAACTTCAAAAATTCTGGAAAAATTTGAAATGATATTTTGATGAGTTTTATTGATTGTGTCCAAAAATTGTGATTTTTGGATGTATAGATTGAGAGTTATGAATTTTATGAGAAAATACTATTTTAAAAGTAACTGCTTATAATTTCTTGTGGTTAACTCCAAAATTGATAAAATTTTTATTGGGAGTACATGTATATGATGGAAGTATACTCTGTTAATTTCAGAATTTTTGGACAAAAGTACAATTTTTAATAAATGTCTAAATATTCGGCTGTTTTGACCATATGAAAAATAGTAAATGACTTTTAAAAATTCTGAGAAAAATATATGTTCAATATGGGACTATATTCTGATAAATCCCAGAAAAGAAATATTTTTGGAACTGATTTGGTATTTTTCATGAAAATGGACTAGTTATGAGAAAATAAATTAAATATGTTATGTGAAGTAAGAAAATTAGAAAATAGGATTTTATGGCTTGAGAATCCTATATGAGGTATATGCAGATTTTTGATGAGGGTTTTGGTTATTGATGATGAAATCTTAAGAGTTGACATTTTATGATGATTAAATGCATTAATTAGTAAAGTGTAAACAATTTAAATAAATTGTTTATAAGCTTAAGAAATGTTATTCTTTCAATATCATTATACCGAAATATTGGTATAGATTTTATTGTGGAATTTCTACCTTTTGAGTCGAGATTACTATTCACGAGTTACTATTCACGAGTTACTATTCACGACAAAATTGGTTTCTTTTTCTAACCAAATTATAGTTGATTTATGAATATTACTCTTGAGATTAAATCTATATGTTGATTATATTGATTTTATTATCATATATAACATTTTTATAACCCTAATGATGATATTTCTCTTTGACTTGAGTGTAAAGATGGATAGATTTTTGGTATGATCATGACTATGGGTTCTCTTTGGCCAGTAGTGCAAAGTTAAATTGTTGACTGGTATGATCATGACCATTGAATTTATAATTGAATATCTTTAGCTTAAGTGCAAAGGTGAATTGATCAACATGGTTATAATTATTGTTTATATAAATTCTTAAATGATTATATATTCTTTGAGGTATTAATATATTTGGCATGTAGTGCAAATATGAATTGTTGAGGAATATCTTTGGCCTGTAGTGCAAAGATGAATTGTAGATGAATATCTTTGGCCTGTAGTGCAAAGATGGTCTGTTGATGAATATCTTTGGCCCGTAGTGCAAAGATGACCTGTTGTTGAATATCTTTGGCCAGTAATGCAAAGATGAACTGTTGACGAATATCTTTGGCCTGTAGTGCAAAGATGACTTGTTGATGAATATCTTTGCCCCGTAGTGCAAAGATGAAGTTATTAGTATGATTATGAACAGGAACTGTGATTTGGTATAACCATGATGTTTGATGTTTCAGGTGATGAAAATTATCTTCGTCCTAGATGAGAAGAGGAATTTAGAACTACAGTTATGATTATGAGTTATTCATATGATTGTGGACCAGAATTGTTGATTGATGTTACAGGGATAAAACATTGTTGGTGGATTTTTAACATGGAGAAAATAATAGACTTTATAGTCTATTTGACTCTTCTAATGGATTGCTCGTTCCGCTGCAACTATGGTTGAAATTTTTATCATTTACCATATGTTCTAAATCTCTGATTTATTATTAATGAAGGCTATTGATAATTTAATTATCTTTAGTCATGATATTCTTTACTGAGCTAGTTGTGCTCACCCTTTTGCTTCACAATTCCTTTCAGGTAATAAGAGTGTAGCTGGGTCGAGCGAGGGTAACGGGAAAATAGAACGGTGGTCTCTAGCTGTGAATGTTCTCCCGAAGCAGTATAGAAAAGTTTATTTAGTAGTTATATTTGGTGAATCCAATAGGGTAAGGTGTACCCAACGTTGGAAGGGTGGTTTGCCACTATCATACAAGATGTCTAATGACATACAACCTCGTGTCATCATAAAATAGGGATGTGCTCATCCACTTGCTGAGTTTATATACGAGCACTACCTATATAATCTTGGTGTTTGTTTGAAGTATAATTCTCAATTAGAGATAGTAGAGATAATGATAAGTCAAGAGAAGACTCACCATTGGGAAGAATATGATAGTAATCTTCTCGTTTTTCTTTGGGGTCTATTGGGTCAACCAAGGATAATTCTGTGGCCATGTGATATCTATCATAACCTAGACGCGTGGCCTCCCATGTACGAAGGTTTTCTTGAGCACTTCCCAAGGATTCTAATTTCTAAAACAGTTTTTGACTATACCTTTATGTAAGGTGTTATTGTGAGGTGATGTCCACGGTTGGAACATGAGTCACATTTGGTATATATTTGTATCCAAACTCACAGCATATGTGTTGTTGTATTTTGCACGATAATTGTTGTAATAAAGTTGTAGTTATTTTCTGTACCATGTATTTGACGACTCAGAATGGGTTGGGTGGAATGAACCTATTTTGGGGTCGTTACATTTGGTATCAGAGCTTAGGGATATGATCTCTGGCGGAGATCGGGGAATATAACTAGGAGGGGAGAGATGAGTAAATCCTTCGCTAGTGTGTCCTACCTAAGCTTATTTGTTGGTCAGTCATAATATCGGGATATTATGTGATATGTTAATTTGTTCAATTACCACTTGTTTTGAAGCTGTATTCTAGAATGATATCTGAAATACAGGAGATGAGCAATGGAGAAATCATGATGACAGGGAAGATGGAATCTGAAATGAAAGCAAGGTATTCTCAACTCTTTGAAATACCAGGTACGTAAATTTCGGGGACGAAATTTCATAAGGAGGGGAGATTGTAAGACCCCGAATTTTATGAAATAAAAGTATTCAATTTTTCTTATAATTACAATTTAGTAAATGGTTAAATTGATAAAAAAAATTAAAGTTATGGGTGAAATGTGAAAATTGTTCAAAATAAACAAGTGGTTATAAAATAATCATTGTTGTCGGGGAATATTCGTTTGGTCGTGGAATATTCTTTCTGTCGGGGAATATTCGTACGACGGCGCAGCTATTTGTGGGCCCCATAACGAATAACTGTCGGGTGAAGAAAACGACAAATTTGAGTTTTTACAAATAACGGCGTAGTTGTTACCGTTAACACTGTTGGAATACCCGGTGGTTAAAATACAGTAATACGCGTTATTGCACAGTAGCACACGGTATTGCACAGTATTTTTGAAATTATTGATTCTTACGTAAGAAGGCACAACTCAATAATTGTTACAGTAATTACTGTTCAATATTTTATTATTGATTCAATAATTGCTGCATTGATATTTTATATTATTGTTGTTTCAATAATTGTTGCTGCACAGTATTTTCCATTATCAGATCAATAATTCATATTATTTAAATAATATTATTAGATAGCATTATTGACAATGTCTAGAAAGTTCTGTCTAAGGAGAGGTTTGGTCATTTAATTGCGCGCCAGTAAGGAGAAATTCTTATTGGAAAGCCCCCTCTTTCCTGGGAACGGCCTGGTTGTCATAAATGTGATTCTGTAATATTATTTGTGAATAATTAATTATTGATTCATGTGATAAGAAAATATTTATTTTATGGGGATATAAATGAGGGATATATTTTTGTGGTTAAAAAATGAAGGAGTTAATGTTGAGTTTTTTATCAGTATTTTTGTCGGAATGGAGGTATTAAAAATCAGGATTTTTGAGATATTTTGCGGGGGTTATAATTTTTAATCCGACCGTTGGATCGTGGTAATTTTTGGATATATTATACATATATAAGTTGAGTATATGTCCACAAATTTTGAACCGTTAAAAATAAACGTATGATTTGTTATGAATTTTACGAGATGACTGGTTCAGAAATTGTTGAATTTTCGGAGTTTATCATTTTGGTGGAAAATTCTAGAATTGGTGGGCCCCACTTGTGGTTGGTGAAGAAATGTGCTGAATTATATTTCAAATGTGGTGGGTGGGAATAGTAGCAGGTAAAGCCATCAGGTTGCAGGTCAAACCTACCAAAATTTTCCTATAAATAGAGGGCTAAGTTAGAATTGAAAATCACACCAGAAACATAAGCTTTCTCTCTTTCTCTCTCTATATTATGAAGCATATTTTGTGAGTATTTAGATACTTTGAGAGTTGCTATTCAGTGCAAGTTTCCTTCGGCTTTGCATTCCAGTCAGAAGTGCTGCTCTTTTGAGGTAAGGGATTGTAAGGGATTGTAAGGGATTGTAAGGGATAATAAGGGATTGTAAGGGATAGTAAGGGATTTTAAGGGTTGTTATGTTTTTCAGTTTCGTAATTTTTCTGAACTTCAAAAATTCTGGAAAAATTTGAAATGATATTTTGATGAGTTTTATTGATTGTGTCCAAAAATTGTGATTTTTGGATGTATAGATTGAGAGTTATGAATTTTATGAGAAAATACTATTTTAAAAGTAACTGCTTATAATTTCTTGTGGTTAACTCCAAAATTGATAAAATTTTTATTGGGAGTACATGTATATGATGGAAGTATACTCTGTTAATTTCAGAATTTTTGGACAAAAGTACAATTTTTGATAAATGTCTAAATATTCGGCTGTTTTGGACCATATGAAAAATAGTAAATGACTTTTAAAAATTCTGAGAAAAATATATGTTCACTATGGGACTATATTCTGATAAATCCCAGAAAAGAAATATTTTTGGAACTGATTTGGTATTTTTCATGAAAATGGACTAGTTATGAGAAAATAAATTAAATATGTTATGTGAAGTAAGAAAATTAGAAAATAGGATTTTATGGCTTGAGAATCCTATATGAGGTATATGCAGATTTTTGATG
The DNA here is from genome assembly GCA_016801055.1 of Panax notoginseng. Taxonomy (NCBI): domain Eukaryota; kingdom Viridiplantae; phylum Streptophyta; class Magnoliopsida; order Apiales; family Araliaceae; genus Panax; species Panax notoginseng. The sequence continues at coordinate 284,929,035 of CM029012.1, read as the reverse complement.
AGGGTTTTGGTTATTGATGATGAAATCTTAAGAGTTGACATTTTATGATGATTAAATGCAATAATTAGTAAAGTGTAAACAATTTAAATAAATTATTTATAAGCTTAAGAAATGTTATTCTTTCAATATCATTATACCGAAATATTGGTATAGATTTTATTGTGGAATTTCTACCTTTTTGAGTCGAGATTACTATTCACGAGTTACTATTCACGAGTTACTATTCACGACAAAATTGGTTTCTTTTTCTAACCAAATTATAGTTGATTTATGAATATTACTCTTGAGATTAAATCTATATGTTGATTATATTGATTTTATTATCATATATAATATTTTTATAACCCTGATGATGATATTTCTCTTTGACTTGAGTGTAAAGATGGGTAGATTTTTGGTATGATCATGACTATGAGTTCTCTTTGGCCAGTAGTGCAAAGTTAAATTGTTGACTGGTATGATCATGACCATTGAATTTATAATTGAATATCTTTAGCTTAAGTGCAAAGGTGAAATGATCAACATGGTTATAATTATTGTTTATATAAATTCTTAAATGATTATATATTCTTTGAGATATTAATATATTTGGCATGTAGTGCAAATATGAATTGTTGAGGAATATCTTTGGCCTGTAGTGCAAAGATGAATTGTAGATGAATATCTTTGGCCTGTAGTGCAAAGATGGTCTGTTGATGAATATCTTTGGCCCGTAGTGCAAAGATGACCTGTTGTTGAATATCTTTGGCCAGTAATGCAAAGATGAACTGTTGACGAATATCTTTGGCCTGTAGTGCAAAGATGACTTGTTGATGAATATCTTTGCCCCGTAGTGCAAAGATGAAGTTATTAGTATGATTATGAACAGGAACTGTGATTTGGTATAACCATGATGTTTGATGTTTCAGGTGATGAAAATTATCTTCGTCCTAGATGAGAAGAGGAATTTAGAACTACAGTTATGATTATGAGTTATTCATATGATTGTGGACCAGAATTGTTGATTGATGTTACAGGGATAAAACATTGTTGGTGGATTTTTAACATGGAGAAAATAATAGACTTTATAGTCTATTTGACTCTTCTAATGGATTGCTCGTTCCGCTGCAACTATGGTTGAAATTTTTATCATTTACCATATGTTCTAAATCTCTGATTTATTATTAATGAAGGCTATTGATAATTTAATTATCTTTAGTCATGATATTCTTTACTGAGCTAGTTGTGCTCACCCTTTGCTTCACAATTCCTTTCAGGTAATAAGAGTGTAGCTGGGTCGAGCGAGGGTAACGGGAAAATAGAACGGTGGTCTCTAGCTGTGGATGTTCTCCCGAAGCAGTATAGAAAAGTTCATTTAGTAGTTATATTTGGTGAATCCAATAGGGTAAGGTGTACCCAACGTTGGAAGGGTGGTTTGCCACTATCATACAAGATGTCTAATGACATACAACCTCGTGTCATCATAAGACAGGGATGTGCTCATCCACTTGCTGAGTTTATATACGAGCACTACCTATATAATCTTGGTGTTTGTTTGAAGTATAATTCTCAATTAGAGATAGTAGAGATAATGATATGTCAAGAGAAGACTCACCATTGGGAAGAATATGATAGTAATCTTCTCGTTTTTCTTTGGGGTCTATTGGGTCAACCAAGGATAATTCTGTGGCCATATGATATCTATCATAACCTAGACGCGTGGCCTCCCATGTACGAAGGTTTTCTTGAGCACTTCCCAAAGATTCTAATTTCTAAAACAGTTTTTGACTATACCTTTATGTAAGGTGTTATTGTGAGGTGATGTCCACGGTTGGAACATGAGTCACATTTGGTATATATTTGTATCCAAACTCACAGCATATGTGTTGTTGTATTTTGCACGATAATTGTTGTAATAAAGTTGTAGTTATTTTCTGTACCATGTATTTGACGACTCAGAATGGGTTGGGTGGAATGAACCTATTTAAACTGTTTTAGAAATTAGAATCTTTGGGAAGTGCTCAAGGAAACCTTCGTACATGGGAGGCCACGCGTCTAGGTTATGATAGATATCATATGGCCACAGAATTATCCTTGGTTGACCCAATAGACCCCAAAGAAAAACGAGAAGATTACTATCATATTCTTCCCAATGGTGAGTCTTCTCTTGACTTATCATTATCTCCACTGTCTCTAATTGAGAATTATACTTCAAACAAACACCAAGATTATATAGGTAGTGCCCATAGATATACTCAGCAAGTGGATGAGCACATCCCTGTCTTATGATGACACGAGGTTGTATGTCATTAGACATCTTGTATGATAGTGACAAAACACCCTTCCAACGTTGGGTTCGCCTTACCCTATTTTCTTCACCAAATATAACTACTAAATGATGACCACCGTTCTATTCCCTTGTTACCCCCGCTCGACCCAGCTACACTCTTATTACCTGAAAGGAATTGTGAAGCAAAAGGGTGAGCACAACTAGCCCAGTAAAGAATATCATGACTAAAGATAAATAAATTATCAATAGTCTTCATCAATAATAAATCAGAGATTTAGAACATATGGTAGATGATAAAAAAATTTCAACCATAGTTGCAGCGAAACATGCAATCCTTTAGAAGAGTCAAATAGACTATAAAGTCTATTATCTTCTCCATGTTAAAAATCCACCAACAATATTTTATCCCTGTAACATCAATCAACAGTTCCTTTCCACAATCATATGAATAACTCATAATCATAACTGTAGTTCTAAATTCCTCTTCTCATCCAGGACGAAGATAATTTTCATCACCTATCTTTACCTGAAACATCAAAGATCATGGTTATACCAAATCACATTTCCTGTTCATAATCATACTAATAAATCCATCTTTGCACTACGGCCAAAGATATTCATTTGTATCACCAGTTGGTCATGTTTATCTCAACATCTGTTCATCTTTGCACTACTGGCCAAAGATATTCAACAACATGTCATCTTTACACTACGGGCCAAAGATATTCATCAACAATTTATCTTTGCACTACAGGCCAAAGATATTCCTCAACAGTTCATATTTGCACTACGGCCAAATATATTCATCAACAGTTCATATTTGCACTACAGGCCAAATATATTAATATCTCAAAGAAATATATAATCATTTCAGAATTTATATAAATAATAATTATAACCATGTTAATCAATTCACCTTTGCACTTAAGCTAAAGATATTCACTTATAAATTCAATGGTCATGATCATACCAGTCAATAATTCAACTTTGCACTACTGGCCAAAGAGAACCCATAGTCATGATCATACCAATAATTTACCCATCTTTACACTCAAGCGAAAGAGAATTTCAACATCAAGGTTATAAAAATGTTATATATGATGATAAAAATAATATGATCAACATATAGTTTTAATCTCAAGAGTAATATTCGTAACTCATGAATAGTAAATCGTGAATAGTAACTCATGAATAGTAATCCCGACACAAAAGATAGAAATTCCACAATAAAATCCATACCAATATTTCGGTATAATGATATTGAAAGAATAACATTACTTAAATTTATAAACAATTTATTTTAATTGTTTACACTTTACTAATTATTGCATTTAATCATCATAAAATGCCAACTTTTACAATTTCATCATCAATAACCAAAACCCTCATCAAAAATTTGCATATACCTCATATAGGATTCTCAAGCCATAAAATCCTATTTTACAATTTTCTTTCTTCACAAAACATATTTAATTCATTTACTCATAACTAGACCATTTTCATGAAAAATACCAAATCAGTTTCAAAAATATTTCTTTTCTGGGATTTAGCATAATATAGTCCCATAGTGAACATATATTTTTCTCAGAATTTTTAAAAGTCATTTACTATTTTTCATATGGCCAAAATAGCCGAATATTTAGATATTTATCAAAAATTATACTTTTGTCCAAAAATTTTGAAATTTACAGAGTATACTTCTATCATATACATGTACTCCCAATAAAAATTTCATCAATTTTGGAGTTAACCACAAGGAATTATAAGCGATTACTTTTAAAATAGTCTTTTCCTGTAAGATTCATAACTCTTAATCTATACATCCAAAAATCACCATTTTTGGACACAATCAATAAAACTCATCAAAATATCATTTCAAATTTTTTCATAATTTTTGAAGATCAGAAAAATTACGAAACTGAAAATCATAACAACCCTTAAAATCCATTACTATCCCTTACCTCAAAAGAGCAGTACTTCTGACTGGATATCGGATATGATGCTGAAGGAAACTTGAACTGATGAATAGAAACTCACCAAGTATCTAAAAACTCACAAAATATGCTTCATAATATAGAGAGAGAAAGAGAGAAAGCTTATGTTTCTGGTGTGATTTTCAATTCTAACTTAGCCCTCTATTTATAGGAAAATTTTGGTAGGTTTGACCTGCAACCTGATGGCTTTACCTGCTACTATTCCCACCCACCACATTTGAAATATAATTCAGCACATTTCTTCACCAACCACAAGTGGGACCCGCCAATTCTAGAATTTTCTACCAAAATGATAAACTCCGAAAATTCAACAATTTCTGAACCAGTCATCTCGTAAAATTCATAATAAATCATACGTTCATTTTTAACGGTTCAAAATTTGTGGGCATATACTCAACTTATATATGTATAACATATCCAAAAATTACCACGATCCAACGGTCGGATTAAAATTTATAACCCCCGCAAAATATCTCAAAAACCCTGATTTTTAATACCTCCATTCCGACAAAAGTACGGATAAAAACCTCAACATTAACTCCTTCATTTTTTAACCACAAAAATATATCCTTCATTTATATCCACATAAAATAAATATTTCCTTATCATATGAATCAATAATTAATTATTCACAAATAATATTACAGAATCACATTTATGACAACCAGGCCGTTCCCAGGAAAGAGGGGGCTTTCCAATAAGGATTTCTCCTTACTAGCGCGCAATTAGATGACCAAACCTCTCCTTAGACAGAACTTTCTAGACATTGCCAATAATGTTATCTAATAATATTATTCAAATAATATGAATTATTGATCTGATAATAGAAAATACTGTGCAACAACAATTATTGAAACAACAATAATATAAAATATCAACGCAGTAATTATTGAATCAATAAAATAAAATATTGAACAGTAATTACTGTAACAATTATTGAGTAGTGTCTTCTTACGTAAAAATCAATAATTTCAAAAATACTGTGCAATACCGTGTGCTACTGTGCAATAACGCGTATTACTGTATTTTAACCACCGGGTATTCCAACAGTGTTAACGGTAACAACTACGTCGTTATTTGTAAAAACTCAAATTTATTATTTTCTTCATCCGACAGTTATTCGTTATGGGGGCCACAAATAGCTGCGCCGTCGTACGAATATTCCCCGACAGAAAGAATATTTCACGACCAAACGAATATTCCCCGACAACAATGAATATTTTATAACCACTTGTGTATTTTGAAAAAAATTTATATATCACCCTTAACTTTAACATTTATCAATTTAACCATTTACTGAATAGAAAAATTGAATACTTTTATTTCATAAAATTCGGGGTCTTACACATCCAGCCGCACTCAGCATGTCTTGGGAGACATTTCAGAAACTTTTCAATGACAAGTACTTTCCTGAAAGTATTCGTCATATGAAGGAGGTAGAGTTTATTAGACTGGAGCAGAATAACATGACGGTGTCCCAGTACGAGGCGAAATTTACAGAGTTGTCCAGGTTTGCACCTCATTTGGTGGAGAATGAGGAACGTATGACACGAATGTTTCTGAGAGGTTTGAAACCCGGTATACGTCAATATCTCATTTCTCATAAATTTTCTCTCTATTCAGATGTTGTCAACAGGGCTCAATTGTCGGAGCGAGATATAACGAGTACGGTCAACCGAGGGACCACAACCAGGATCATATCGGTGACAACAGTCATCAGAACAATGATAACCAGCGGAGAAAGAAAAGTCCAGACAAGAACGGCAACCACTCTGGTGGTAATCGTGGCTATGAAAATAGAAGAAGCGAGTCGGGAGGAGATTTTAAAAAGAGGAGATTCAACAATGATAATACGAAGACGTCAGCACCGGCAGCAACTGGTTCCAAGGGAGGAGAACGACCACCGGTCATATGCTATAAATGTGGAAAAGAGGGACATATCAGTCCAAACTGTCCACAACAGTTCAAGGTATGCTATAATTGTGGAAAGGAAGGACATATCGCTCGAGATTGTACAATAGCGAAACCAAGTTCAGCGGGGACGGTGACTCAAAAGGCTGCCCCAGAAAAGTCAAAGTCAACGGTTCCTGGAAGAGCGTTTGTCGTTACTGGTCAACATGCGAGGAACCCAAACGAGGTGATCACGGGTAAGTTAATCATAAATTCATGTGAAGTTTATACCTTACTAGATACCGGTGCTACCCATTCATTTATTTCTCCTGCTTGTGCTCAACGTTTAAACTTGACTCCGGAGAAATTAGACTTTGATTTATCTGTGGAGACTCCGTTAGGGGAAACTTTCATCACATCCACTGTTTATAAATCTTGTTTGATCCAAGTTGGCACCATCACCTTACATGTTGACCTTATCTCTTTAAAGATACTTGCATTTGACGTGATTTTAAGAATTGATTGGTTAACTACTCATCATGCCAAAATTGATTGTTTTCGTAAGGTGGTTATTTTTCATATTCCTAATCAACCTGTTGTTCGAATTCAAGCAACAAAGCCATTAAAATCAATCACTGTCATATCAAGTCATAAAGCCATTCGTTTATTGAAAAACGGATGTCAAGCTTTCCTAGCCCATGTTATGGATTTGAATAAAGACACGTCAAATTTGAATAATATTCCTGTTGTTAGTAACTTTCCTGACGTATTTCCTAAAGAACTTCCCGGTCTACCCCCAGAACGTGAAGTTGAATTCTTCATTGATCTTGAACCTGGTACAAAGCCCATTTCTAAAACCCCATATCGAATGGCTCCTATTGAACTTCAGGAGTTAAAAGTCCAACTACAAGAGTTGTTGGACATCGGTTTCATTCGTCCTAGTACATTTCCTTGGGGTGCTCCTGTTTTATTTGTAAAGAAGAAAGACGGGAGTATGCGACTTTGTATCGATTACCGGGAATTAAACCATGTCACCATCAAGAATAGGTATCCGCTACCTCGTATTGATGACCTGTTTGACCAGTTACAAGGAGCACAATTCTTTTCAAAAATCGATCTTCGTTCTGGATATCATCAGCTGAAGATTAAAACTGAGGATATTCCGAAGACTGCCTTTAGAACTCGGTACGGGCATTATGAATTCTTAGTCATGTCTTTCGGATTGACTAATGCTCCTGCGGCTTTCATGGATATGATGAACCGAGTATTCAAGGATTATTTGGATCAGTTCGTTGTTGTCTTTATTGATGACATCCTCATATATTCCAAAAGCCGTGAAGATCATGAGCACCATTTGAAGCTGGTACTCCAAAGGCTGCGTGAAAACAAGCTATATGCTAAGTTGAAGAAATGCGAGTTCTGACTTGAGGAAGTAGCATTCCCAGGGCACATGGTGTCAAAACATGGAGTATCTGTGGACCCGGCGAAGATTGAAGCAATACAAAGCTGGGAGCAACCGAAGACGGTGACCGATGTACGTAGCTTTCTGGGCTTAACTGGTTATTATCGGAGATTCGTAGAAGGGTTTTCTCGAATCGCTACCCCGTTAACTCAGCTGACTCGGAAGGATATCAAATTCGTATGGAGCGAAGAATGCGAGAAGAGTTTCCAAGAGCTTAAGAGGAGACTCATTTCGGCACCTGTTCTGACAATACCATCTGGTTCGGATGGATTTGTTATCTACAGCGATGCTTCAGGTAAAGGGTTAGGATGTGTTCTCATGCAACGTGGGAAAGTCATAGCCTATGCCTCGCGACAACTTAAAGAATATGAGAGGAATTATACTACTCATGATCTAGAGTTGGCAGCAGTAGTTTTTGCGCAAAAGATCTGGAGGCACTATCTATATGGGGAGAAAGTGGAGATATATTCAGACCATAAAAGCCTCAAATATTTCTTCACTCAGAAAGAACTCAACATGCGGCAACGACGTTGGCTCGAGCTGTTAAAAGATTACGACCACACTATTCAATACCATCCTGGAAAAGCAAACGTGGTAGCTGACGCGTTGAGTAGAAGATCATATGCAGGAACGAGTGCGATGATGTCAAGTATACGCGTAGAACCAACTTTAATCGATAAAGTTAAAGTTGCTCAAGCTACAGACCGGAGCTGATGCGTATGAAGAAGAAAGTGCAAGAAGGTGCTATTCCAGAAGCAAGAATCGATGAAGAAGGAATACTTCGAGTCCACTCCAGACTTTGTGTTCCTAACGATTCTGATTTAAAGTACAAGATCATGATGGAGGCACACAATACACCATTTGCAATCCATCCTGGAAGTACTAAAATGTATCGTGATCTTCGACATACATTTTGGTGGAACAATATGAAGAGAGAGATTGCAAAGTTTATCTCGAGGTGTTTAACTTGTCAACGTGTAAAGGCGGAGCATCAAGTACCAAAGGGTCCATTGCAACCACTTGAGATTCCGAAATGGAAGTGGGAACACATTACCATGGATTTTGTTACGGGTCTTCCCACGGTTTCTCAAGGCATAAATGCTATTTGGGTTATAGTTGATAGATTAACCAAGTCTGCTCATTTCTTGCCGATACGGGAGACTTATTCCCTTGAACGTCTTGCTAGTATGTGCGTGAATGAGATTGTAAGGTTGCATGGCATGCCAGTATCCATAGTTTCGAATCGTGACCCAAGATTCACTTCAAGATTTTGGGTTAGCTTGCAAAAAGCTATGGGCACGGATTTACGGTTCAGTTCGGCATACCATCCTCAAACGGACGGGCAATCAGAGAGGACTATTCAAACTCTTGAAGATCTATTAAGACTTTGTGTGTAACGACCCCAAAATAGGTCCATTCCATCCAACCCATTCTGAGTCGTCAAATACATGGTACAGAAAACAACTACAACTATATTACAACAATTGTCGTGCAAAATACAACAACACATATGCTGTAAGTTTGGATACAAATATATACCAAATGTGACATTGGACACCATCATGTATCAGCACCTCACAAAGGTACCTTACATAAAGGTACAGTCAAAAACTGTTTTAGAAACTAGAATCTTTGGGAAGTGCTCAAGGAAACCTTCGTACATGGGAGGCCATGCGTCTAGGTTATGATAGATATCATATGGCCACAGAATTATCCTTGGTTTACCCAATAGACACCAAAGAAAAACGAGAAGATTACTATCATATTCTTCCCAATGGTGAGTCTTCTCTTGACTTATCATTATCTCCACTGTCTCTAATTGAGAATTATACTTCAAACAAACACCAAGATTATATAGGTACTGCTCTAGCTCTATATAAACTCAGGCAATTGATGAGCACATCCCTGTCTTATGTGACACGAGATTGTATGTCGTTAGACATCTTGTATGATAGTGGTAAACCACCCTTCCAACGTTTGGGTACACCTTACCCTATTGGATTCACCAAATATAACTACTAAATGAACTTTTCTATACTGCTTCGGGAGAACATCCACAGCTAGAGACCACCATTCTATTTCCCCGTTACCCTCGCTCGACCCAGCTACACTCTTATTACCTGAAAGGAATTGTGAAGCAAAAGGGTGAGCACAACTAGCTCAGTAAAGAAAATCATGACTAAAGATAATTAAATTATCAATAGCCTTCATCAATAATAAATCAGAGATTTAGAACATATGGTAAATGATAAAGATTTTCAACCATAGTTGCAGTGGAACGAGCAATCCATTAGAAGAGTCAAATAGACTATAAAGTCTATTATTTTCTCTCCATGTTAAAAATTCACCAACAATGTTTTATCCCTGTAACATCAATCAACAATTCTGGTCCACAATCATATAATAACTCATAATCATAACTGTAGTTCTAAATTCCTCTTCTCATCTAGGACGAAGATAATTTTCACACTATCTTTACCTGAAACATCAAAGATCATGGTTACAACCAAATCACATTTCCTGTTCATAATCATACTAATAACTTCATCTTTGCACTACAGCCAAAGATATTCATTTGTATCACCAGTTGGTCATGTTTATCTCAACATCTGTTCATCTTTGCACTACTGGCCAAAGATATTCAACAACATATCATCTTTGCACTACGGCCAAAGATATTCATCAACCATTCATCTTTGCACTACAGGCCAAAGATATTCCTCAACAATTCATATTTGCACAACAGCCAAATATATTCATATCTCAAAGAAATATATAATCATTTCAGAATTTATATACACCATAATTATAACCATGTTAATCAATTCATCCTTACACTTAAGCTAAAGATATTCAATTGTAAATTCAATGGTCATGATCATACCAGTCACAATTCAACTTTGCATACATAGCCAAAGAGAACCTAGTCATGATCATACCAATAATCTACCCATCTTTACACTCCAGTGAAAGAGAAATTCAACATCAGGTTATGAAAATGTTATATATGATAATAAAATCAATATAATCAACATATAGATTTAATCTCAAGAGTAATATTCGTAACTCATGAATAGTAACCCCCGACACAAAAGATAGAAATTCTACATAAAATTTCATACCAAAATTTCGGTATAATGATATGAAAGAATAACATTACTTAAATATATAAACCATTTATTTTAATTGTTTACACTTTACTAATTAATGCATTTAATCATCATAAATGCCAAATCTTACAATTTCATCATCAATAACCAAAACCCTCATCAAAAATCTGCATATACCTCATATAGGATTCTCAGCCATAAAATCCTATTTTCCAATTTTCTTTACTTCACATAACATATTTAATTCATATTCTCATAACTAGACTATTTTTATGGAAAATACAAATCAGTCTCAAAAATATTTCTTTTCTGGGATTTAGCATAATATAGTCCCATAGTGAACATATATATTTCTCAGAATTTTTTAAAGTCATTTACTATTTTTCATATGGCCAAAATAGCCAAATATTTAGACATTTATCAAAAATTGTACTTTTGTCTAAAAATTCTGAAATTCACAGAGTATACTCCTATCATATACATGTACTCCCAATAAAAATTTCATCAATTTTGGAGTTAACCACAAGGAATTATAAGCTGTTACTTCTAAAATAGTCTTTTCTCATAAAATTCATAACTCTCAATCTATACATCCAAAAATCACCATTTTTGGACACAATCAAGAAAAAACATCAAAATATCATTTTAAATTTTCCAGAATTTTTGAAGATCAGAAAAATTACGAAACTGAAAAACATAACAACCCTTAAAATCCCTTACTATCCCTTACTATCCCTTACCTCAAACAGCAAGTACTTCTACCGGAATGTAAAGCTGAAGAAAACTTGCACAGAATAGCAACTCTCAAAGTATCTAAATACTCACAAAATATGCTTCATAATATAGAGAGAGAAGAGAGAAAGTGTAAGACTCCGAATTTTATGAAAAAAAGTATTCAATTTTTCTATAATTACTATTCAGTAAAT
>CM029012.1:284786997-284917284 GCA_016801055.1 Panax notoginseng | reverse complement strand
TTCAATTTTTCTTATAAATTACTATTCAGTAAATGGTTAAATTGATTAATGGTAAGTTAAGGGTGCATATATGATTTTTTTTCATGTGTGTTATAAATAATATGTTGTCGGGGAATATTCTTTCTGTCGGGAATATTCGTACGACGGCGCAGCTTGTAAGACCCCGATTTTATGAAATAAAAGTATTCAATTTTTTCTATTCAGTAATGGTTAAATTGATAAAATTTTAAAGTTATGGGTGAAATATGAATTTTTTTTTCAAAATAAGCAAGTGGTTATAAAATAATCATTGTTGTCGGGGAATAATCGTTTGGTCGTGAATATTCTTTCTGTCGGAGAATATTCGTACGACGGCGCAGCTATTTGTGGGCCCCATAACGAATAACTGTCGGGTGAAGGAAAATGACAAATTTGAGTTTTTACAAATAACGGCGTAGTTGTTACCGTTAACACTGTTGGAATACCCGGTGGTTAAAATACAGTAATACGCGTTATTGCACAGTAGTAGCACACGGTATTGCATAGTATTTTTGAATTATTGATTCTTACGTAAGAAGGCACTACTCAATAATTGTTACAGTAATTACTGTTCAATATTTTATTTTATTGATTCAATAATTGTTGCGTTGATATTTTATATTATTGTTGTTTCAATAATTGTTGCTGCACAGTATTTTCCTTTATCAGATCAATAATTCATATTATTTGAATAATATTATTAGATAACATTATTGGCAATGTCTAGAAAGTTCTGTCTAAGGAGAGGTTTGGTCATCTAATTGCGCGCAGTAAGGAGAAATTCTTATTGGAAAGCCCCCTCTTTCCTGGGAACGGCCTGGTTGTCATAAATGTGATTCTGTAATATTATTTGTGAATAATTAATTATTGATTTCATATGATAAGAAAATATTTATTTTATGTGGATATAAATGAGGGATATATTTTTGTGGTTTAAAAATGAAGGAGTTAATGTTGAGGTTTTTATCAGTATTTTTGTCGGAATGGAGGTATTAAAAATCAGGGTTTTTGAGATATTTTGCGGGGTTATAATTTTTAATCCGACCGTTGGATCGTGGTAATTTTTGGATATGTTATACATATATAAGTTGAGTATATGTCCACAAATTTTGAACCGTTAAAAATGAAACGTATGATTTGTTATGAATTTTACGAGATGACTGGTTCAGAAATTGTTGAATTTTCGGAGTTTATCATTTTGGTGGAAAATTCTAGAATTGGTGGGCCCCACTTGTGGTTGGTGAAGAAATGTGCTGAATTATATTTCAAATGTGGTGGGTGGGAATATAGTAGCAGGTAAAGCCATCAGGTTGCAGGTCAAACCTACCAAAATTTTCCTATAAATAGAGGGCTAAGTTAGAATTGAAAATCACACCAGAAACATAAGCTTTCTCTCTTTCTCTCTCTATATTATGAAGCATATTTTGTGAGTTTTTAGATACTTGGTGAGTTGCTATTCATCAGTGCAAGTTTTCTTTCAGCCTTATACCGATCAGAAGTACTGCTCTTTTGAGGTAAGGGATAGTAAGGGATAATAAGAGATTTTAAGGGTTGTTATGTTTTTCAGTTTCGTAATTTTTCTGAACTTCAAAAATTCTGGGAAAAATTTGAAATGATATTTTGATGAGTTTTATTGATTGTGTCCAAAAATGGTGATTTTTGGATGTATAGATTGAGAGTTATGAATTTTATGAGAAAAGACTATTTTAAAAGTAACAGCTTATAATTCCTTGTGGTTAACTCCAAAATTGATGAAATTTTTATTGGGAGTACATGTATATGATAGAAGTATACTCTGTAAATTTTAGAATTTTTGGACAAAAGTACAATTTTTGATAAATGTCTAAATATTCGGCTATTTTGGCCATATGAAAAATAGTAAATGACTTTTAAAAATTCTGAGAAAAATATATGTTCACTATGGACTATATTTTGCTAAATCCCAGAAAAGAAATATTTTTGGAACTGATTTGGTATTTTTCATGAAAATGGTCTAGTTATGAGTAAATGAATTAAATATGTTTTGTGAAGAAAGAAAATTGGAAAATAGGATTTTATGGCTGAGAATCCTATATGAGGTATATGCAGATTTTTGATGAGGGTTTTGGTTATTGATGATAAAATGTAAGAGTTGGCATTTTATGATGATTAAATGCATTAATTAGTAAAGTGTAAACAATTTAAAATAAATTGTTTATAAATTAAGAAATATTATTCTTTCAATATCATTATACCGAAATATTGGTATGAATTTTATTGTGGAATTTCTATCTTTTGTGTCGGGGTTACTATTCATGAGTTACGTTACGATAATCACGACAAAATTGGTTTCTTTCTACCAAATTATAGTTGTTTATGAATATTGCTCTTGAAATTAAATCTATATGTTGATTATATTATTTTATTATCATATATAACATTTTTATAACCCTGATGTTGAAATTCTCTTTCACTGGAGTGTAAAGATGGGTAGATTATTGGTATGATCATGACTAGGGTTCTCTTTGGCCAGTAGTGCAAAGTTGAATTGTTGACTGGTATGATCATGACCATTGAATTTATAATTGAATATCTTTAGCTTAAGTGCAAAGGTGAATTGATCAACATGGTTATAATTATTGTTTATATAAATTCTGAAATGATTATATATTTCTTTGAGATATGAATATATTTGGCCTGTAGTGCAAATATGAATTGTTGATGAATATCTTTGGCATGTAGTGCAAAGATGGCATGTTGATGAATATCTTTGGCCTGTAGTGCAAAGATGAACTGTTGTTGAATATCTTTGGCCCGTAGTGCAAAGATGGTTTGTTGATGAATATCTTTGGCCTGTAGTGCAAAGATGAACTGTTGTTGAATATCTTTGGCCCGTAGTGCAAAGATGGTTGTTGATGAATATCTTTGGCCCGTAGTGCAAAGATGGATTTGTTAGTATGATTATAAACAGGAACTGTGATTTGGTATAACCATGATCTTTGATGTTTCAGGTAAAGACAGGTGATGAAAATATTCTTCGTCCTGGGTGCGAAGAAAAATTTATAGTCACAATTATGATTATGAGTTATTCATATGATTGTGGAAAGGAACTGTTGAGTGATGTTACATGGATAAAACATTGTTGGTGGATTTTTAACATGGAGAAGATAATAGACTTTATAGTCTATTTGACTCTTCTAATGGATTGCTCGTTCCGCTGCAACTATGGTTGAAATTTTTATCATTTACCATATGTTCTAAATCTCTGATTTATTGTTGATGAAGGCTATTGATAATTGAATTATCTTTAGTCATGATATTCTTTACTGAGCTAGTTGTGCTCACCCTTTTGCTTCACAATTCCTTTCAGGTAATAAGAGTGTAGCTGGGTCGAGCGGGGGTAACAAGGGAATAGAACGGTGGTCATCATTTAGTAGTTATATTTGGTGAAGAAAATAGGGTGAGGCGAACCCAACGTTGGAAGGGTGTTTTGTCACTATCATACAAGATGTCTAATGACATACAACCTCGTGTCATCATAAGACAGGGTTGTGCTCATCCACTTGCTGAGTATATCTATGGGCACTACCTATATAATCTTGGTGTTTGTTTGAAGTATAATTCTCAATTAGAGACAGTGGAGATAATGATAAGTCAAGAGAAGACTCACCATTGGGAAGAATATGATAGTAATCTTCTCGTTTTTCTTTGGGGTCTATTGGGTCAACCAAGGATAATTCTGTGGCCATATGATATCTATCATAACCTAGACGCGTGGCCTCCCATGTACGAAGGTTTCCTTGAGCACTTCCCAAAGATTCTAATTTCTAAAACAGTTTTTGACTATACCTTTATGTAAGGTGTTATTGTGAGGTGATGTCCACGGTTGGAACATGAGTCACATTTGGTATATATTTGTATCCAAACTCACAGCATATGTGTTGTTGTATTTTGCACGACAATTGTTGTAATAAAGTTGTAGTTGTTTTCTGTACCATGTATTTGACGACTCAGAATGGGTTGGGTGGAATGGACCTATTTTGGGGTTGTCACAGGTGGTATCAGAGCTTAGGGATATGATCTCTGGCGGAGATCGGGGATATAACTAGGAGGGGAGAGATGAGTAAATCCTTCGCTAGTGTGTCCTACCTAAGCTTATTTGTTGGTCAGTCATAATATCGGGATATTATGTGATATGTTAATTTGTTAAATTAACCCTTGTTTTGAAGCTGTATTCTAGAATGATATTTGAAATACAGGAGATGAGCAATGGAGAAATTATGATGACAGGAAGATGGAATCTGAAATGAAAGGAAGGTATTCTCAACTCTTTGAAATACCAGGTACGTAAATTTCGGGGACGAAATTTCATAAGGAGGGGAGATTGTAAGACCCCGAATTTTATGAAATAAAAGTATTCAATTTTTCTATTCAGTAAATGGTTAAATTGATAAAATTTAAAGTTATGGGTGAAATATGAATTTTTTTTCAAAATAAGCAAGTGGTTATAAAATAATCATTGTTGTCGGGGAATATTCGTTTGGTCGTGGAATATTCTTTCTGTCGGGGAATATTCGTACGACGGCGCAGCTATTTGTGGGCCCCATAACGAATAACTGTCGGGTGAAGGAAAACGACAAATTTGAGTTTTTACAAATAACGGCGTAGTTGTTACCGTTAACACTGTTGGAATACCCGGTGGTTAAAATACAGTAATACGCGTTATTGCACAGTAGCACACGGTATTGCATAGTATTTTTGAAATTATTGATTCTTACGTAAGAAGGCACTACTCAATAATTGTTACAGTAATTACTGTTCAATATTTTATTTTATTGATTCAATAATTGTTGCGTTGATATTTTATATTATTGTTGTTTCAATAATTGTTGCTGCACAGTATTTTCCTTTATCAGATCAATAATTCATATTATTTGAATAATATTATTAGATAACATTATTGGCAATGTCTAGAAAGTTCTGTCTAAGGAGAGGTTTGGTCATCTAATTGCGCGCCAGTAAGGAGAAATTCTTATTGGAAAGCCCCCTCTTTCCTGGGAACGGCCTGGTTGTCATAAATGTGATTCTGTAATATTATTTGTGAATAATTAATTATTGATTCATATGATAAGAAAATATTTATTTTATGTGGATATAAATGAGGGATATATTTTTGTGGTTAAAAATGAAGGAGTTAATGTTGAGGTTTTTATCAGTATTTTTGTCGGAATGGAGGTATTAAAAATCAGGGTTTTTGAGATATTTTGCGGGGGTTATAATTTTTAATCCGACCGTTGGATCGTGGTAATTTTTGGATATGTTATACATATATAAGTTGAGTATATGTCCACAAATTTTGAACCGTTAAAAATGAACGTATGATTTGTTATGAATTTTACGAGATGACTGGTTCAGAAATTGTTGAATTTTCGGAGTTTATCATTTTGGTGGAAAATTCTAGAATTGGTGGGCCCCACTTGTGGTTGGTGAAGAAATGTGCTGAATTATATTTCAAATGTGGTGGGTGGGAATAGTAGCAGGTAAAGCCATCAGGTTGCAGGTCAAACCTACCAAAATTTTCCTATAAATAGAGGGCTAAGTTAGAATTGAAAATCACACCAGAAACATAAGCTTTCTCTCTTTCTCTCTCTATATTATGAAGCATATTTTGTGAGTATTTAGATACTTGGTGAGTTGCTATTCATCAGTGCAAGTTTCCTTCAGCCTTATACCGATCAGAAGTACTGCTCTTTTGAGGTAAGGGATAGTAAGGGATAGTAAGGGATTTTAAGGGTTGTTATGTTTTTCAGTTTCGTAATTTTTCTGATCTTCAAAAATTCTGGAAAAATTTGAAATGATATTTTGATGAGTTTTCTTGATTGTGTCCAAAAATGGTGATTTTTGGATGTATAGATTGAGAGTTATGAATTTTATGAGAAAAGACTATTTTAAAAGTAACTGCTTATAATTCCTTGTGGTTAACTCCAAAATTGATGAAATTTTTATTGGGAGTACATGTATATGATAGAAGTATACTCTGTAATTTCAGAATTTTTAGACAAAAGTACAATTTTTGATAAATGTCTAAATATTCGGCTATTTTGGCCATATGAAAAATAGTAAATGACTTTTAAAAATTCTGAGAAAAATATATGTTCACTATGGGACTATATTATGCTAAATCCCAGAAAAGAAATATTTTTGGAACTGATTTGGTATTTTTCATGAAAATGGTCTAGTTATGAGTAAATGAATTAAATATGTTTTGTGAAGAAAGAAAATTGGAAAATAGGATTTTATGGCTTGAGAATCCTATATGAGGTATATGCAGATTTTTGATGAGGGTTTTGGTTATTGATGATGAAATTTAAGAGTTGGCATTTTATGATGATTAAATGCATTAATTAGTAAAGTGTAAACAATTTAAAATAAATTGTTTATAAATTTAAGTAATGTTATTCTTTCAATATCATTATACCGAAATATTGGTATGGATTTTATTGTGGAATTTCTATTTTTTGTGTCGGGGTTACTATTCATGAGTTACTATTACGAGTTATTTCGACAATATTGGTTTCTTTCTAACCAAATTATAGTTGATTTATGAATATTACTCTTGAGATTAAATCTATATGTTGATCATATTATTTTTATTATCATATATAACATTTTTATAACCCTGATGTTGAAATTCTCTTTCACTGGAGTGTAAAGATGGGTAGATTATTGGTATGATCATGACTAGGGTTCTCTTTGGCCTGTAGTGCAAAGTTGAATTGTGACTGGTATGATCATGACCATTGAATTTATAATTGAATATCTTTAGCTTAAGTGCAAAGGTGAATTGATCAACATGGTTATAATTATTGTTTATATAAATTCTGAAATGATTATATATTTCTTTGAGATATGAATATATTTGGCCTGTAGTGCAAATATGAATTGTTGATGAATATCTTTGGCATGTAGTGCAAAGATGGCCTGTTGATGAATATCTTTGGCCTGTAGTGCAAAGATGAACTGTTGATGAATATCTTTGGCCCGTAAAAGATGGTTTGTTGATGAATATCTTTGGCCTGTAGTGCAAAGATGAACTGTTGTTGAATATCTTTGGCCCGTAGTGCAAAGATGGTTTGTTGATGAATATCTTTGGCCCGTAGTGCAAAGATGGATTTGTTAGTATGATTATAAACAGGAACTGTGATTTGGTATAACCATGATCTTTGATGTTTCAGGTAAAGACAGGTGATGAAAATATTCTTCGTCCTGGGTGCGAAGAAAAATTTATAGTCACAATTATGATTATGAGTTATTCATATGATTGTGGAAAGGAACTGTTGAGTGATGTTACATGGATAAAACATTGTTGGTGGATTTTTAACATGGAGAAGATAATAGACTTTATAGTCTATTTGACTCTTCTAATGGATTGCTCGTTCCGCTGCAACTATGGTTGAAATTTTTATCATTTACCATATGTTCTAAATCTCTGATTTATTGTTGATGAAGGCTATTGATAATTTAATTATCTTTAGTCATGATATTCTTTACTGAGCTAGTTGTGCTCACCCTTTTGCTTCACAATTCCTTTCAGGTAATAAGAGTGTAGCTGGGTCGAGCGGGGGTAACAAGGGAATAGAACGGTGGTCATCATTTAGTAGTTATATTTGGTGAAGAAAATAGGGTGAGGCGAACCCAACGTTGGAAGGGTGTTTTGTCACTATCATACAAGATGTCTAATGACATACAACCTCGTGTCATCATAAGACAGGGTTGTGCTCATCCACTTGCTGAGTATATCTATGGGCACTACCTATATAATCTTGGTGTTTGTTTGAAGTATAATTCTCAATTAGAGACAGTGGAGATAATGATAAGTCAAGAGAAGACTCACCATTGGGAAGAATATGATAGTAATCTTCTCGTTTTTCTTTGGGGTCTATTGGGTCAACCAAGGATAATTCTGTGGCCATATGATATCTATCATAACCTAGACGCGTGGCCTCCCATGTACGAAGGTTTCCTTGAGCACTTCCCAAAGATTCTAATTTCTAAAACAGTTTTTGACTATACCTTTATGTAAGGTGTTATTGTGAGGTGATGTCCACGGTTGGAACATGAGTCACATTTGGTATATATTTGTATCCAAACTCACAGCATATGTGTTGTTGTATTTTGCACGACAATTGTTGTAATAAAGTTGTAGTTGTTTTCTGTACCATGTATTTGACGACTCAGAATGGGTTGGGTGGAATGAACTATTTTGGGTTTCGTACGAGCAGCTATTTGTGGGCCCCATAACAGAATAACTGTCGGGTGAAGAAAACGACAAATTTGAGTTTTTACAAATAACGGCGTAGTTGTTACCGTTAACACTGTTGGAATACCCGGTGGTTAAAATACAGTAATACGCGTTATTGCACAGTAGCACACGGTATTGCATAGTATTTTTGAAATTATTGATTCTTACGTAAGAAGGCACTACTCAATAATTGTTACAGTAATTACTGTTCAATATTTTATTTTATTGATTCAATAATTGCTACGTTGAAATTTTATATTATTGTTGTTCAATAATTGTTGCTGCACAGTATTTTCCATTATCAGATCAATAATTCATATTATTTGAATAATATTATTAGATAGCATTATTGGCAATGTCTAGAAAGTTCTGTCTAAGGAGAGGTTTGGTCATCTAATTGCGCGCCAGTAAGGAGAAATCCTTATTGGAAAGCCCCCTCTTTCCTGGGAACGGCCTGGTTGTCATAAATGTGATTCTGTAATATTATTTGTGAATAATTAATTATTGATTCATATGATAAGAAATATTTATTTTATGTGGATATAAATGAGGGATATATTTTTGTGGTTAAAAAATGAAGGAGTTAATGTTGAGATTTTTATCCGTATTTTTGTCGGAATGGAGGTATTAAAAATCAGGGTTTTTGAGATATTTTGCGGGGGTTATAATTTTTAATCCGACCGTTGGATCGTGGTAATTTTTGGATATGTTATACATATATAAGTTGAGTATATGCCCACAAATTTTGAACCGTTAAAAATGAACGTATGATTTATTATGAATTTTACGAGATGACTGGTTCAGAAATTGTTGAATTTTCGGAGTTTATCATTTTGGTGGAAAATTCTAGAATTGGTGGGCCCCACTTGTGGTTGGTGAAGAAATGTGCTGAATTATATTTCAAATGTGGTGGGTGGGAATAGTAGCAGGTAAAGCCATCAGGTTGCAGGTCAAACCTACCAAAATTTTCCTATAAATAGAGGGCTAAGTTAGAATTGAAAATCACACCAGAAACATAAGCTTTCTCTCTTTCTCTCTCTATATTATGAAGCATATTTTGTGAGTTTTTAGATACTTGGTGAGTTGCTATTCATCAGTGCAAGTTTCCTTCAGCATCATATCCGATATCCAGTCAGAAGTACTGCTCTTTTGAGTAAGGGATATTAAGGGATTTTAAGGGTTGTTATGATTTTCAGTTTCGTAATTTTTCTGATCTTCAAAAATTCTGGAAAAATTTGAAATGATATTTTGATGAGTTTTCTTGATTGTGTCCAAAAATGGTGATTTTTGGATGTATAGATTGAGAGTTATGAATTTTATGAGAAAAGACTATTTTAAAAGTAACAGCTTATAATTCCTTGTGGTTAACTCCAAAATTGATGAAATTTTTATTGGGAGTACATGTATATGATAGAAGTATACTCTGTAAATTTCAGAATTTTTAGACAAAAGTACAATTTTTGATAAATGTCTAAATATTCGGCTATTTTGGCCATATGAAAAATAGTAAATGACTTTTAAAAATTCTGAGAAAAATATATGTTCACTATGGGACTATATTATGCTAAATCCCAGAAAAGAAATATTTTTGGAACTGATTTGGTATTTTTCATGAAAATGGTCTAGTTATGAGTAAATGAATTAAATATGTTTTGTGAAGAAAGAAAATTGGAAAATAGGATTTTATGGCTTGAGAATCCTATATGAGGTATATGCAGATTTTTGATGAGGGTTTTGGTTATTGATGATGAAATTGTAAGAGTTGGCATTTTATGATGATTAAATGCATTAATTAGTAAAGTGTAAACAATTAAAATAAATTGTTTATAAATTTAAGTAATGTTATTCTTTCAATATCATTATACCGAAATATTGGTATGAATTTTATTGTAGAATTTCTATCTTTTGTGTCGGGGTTACTATTCATGAGTTACGAATATTACTCTTGAGATTAAAACTATATGTTGATCATATTATTTTTATCATCATATATAACATTTTTATAACCCTGATGTTGAAATTCTCTTTCACTGGAGTGTAAAGATGGGTAGATTATTGGTATGATCATGACTAGGGTTCTCTTTGGCCTGTAGTGCAAAGTTGAATTGTGACTGGTATGATCATGACCATTGAATTTATAATTGAATATCTTAAGCTTAAGTGCAAAGGTGAATTGATCAACATGGTTATAATTATTGTTTATATAAATTCTGAAATGATTATATATTTCTTTGAGATATGAATATATTTGGCCTGTAGTGCAAATATGAATTGTTGATGAATATCTTTGGCATGTAGTGCAAAGATGGCCTGTTGATGAATATCTTTGGCCTGTAGTGCAAAGATGAACTGTTGTTGAATATCTTTGGCCCGTAGTGCAAAGATGGTTTGTTGATGAATATCTTTGGCCCGTAGTGCAAAGATGGATTTGTTAGTATGATTATAAACAGGAACTGTGATTTGGTATAACCATGATCTTTGATGTTTCAGGTAAAGACAGGTGATGAAAATATTCTTCGTCCTGGGTGCGAAGAAAAATTTATAGTCACAATTATGATTATGAGTTATTCATATGATTGTGGAAAGGAACTGTTGAGTGATGTTACATGGATAAAATATTGTTGGTGGATTTTTAACATGGAGAAGATAATAGACTTTATAGTCTATTTGACTCTTCTAATGGATTGCTCGTTCCGCTGCAACTATGGTTGAAATTTTTATCATTTACCATATGTTCTAAATCTCTGATTTATTATTGATGAAGGCTATTGATAATTTAATTATCTTTAGTCATGATATTCTTTACTGAGCTAGTTGTGCTCACCCTTTTGCTTCACAATTCCTTTCAGGTAATAAGAGTGTAGCTGGGTCGAGCGGGGGTAACAAGGGAATAGAACGGTGGTCATCATTTAGTAGTTATATTTGGTGAAGAAAATAGGGTGAGGCGAACCCAACGTTGGAAGGGTGTTTTGTCACTATCATACAAGATGTCTAATGACATACAACCTCGTGTCATCATAAGACAGGGTTGTGCTCATCCACTTGCTGAGTATATCTATGGGCACTACCTATATAATCTTGGTGTTTGTTTGAAGTATAATTCTCAATTAGAGACAGTGGAGATAATGATAAGTCAAGAGAAGACTCACCATTGGGAAGAATATGATAGTAATCTTCTCGTTTTTCTTTGGGGTCTATTGGGTCAACCAAGGATAATTCTGTGGCCATATGATATCTATCATAACCTAGACGCGTGGCCTCCCATGTACGAAGGTTTCCTTGAGCACTTCCCAAAGATTCTAATTTCTAAAACAGTTTTTGACTATACCTTTATGTAAGGTACCTTTGTGAGGTGCTGTACATGATGGGTCTGAGTCACATTTGGTATATATTTGTATCCAAACTCACAGCATATGTGTTGTTGTATTTTGCACGACAATTGTTGTAATAAAGTTGTAGTTGTTTTCTGTACCATGTATTTGACGACTCAGAATGGGTTGGGTGGAATGGACCTATTTTGGGGTCGTTACATTTGGTATCAGAGCATAAGTAAAGAGCCCCGAGCCTCTCGCTGGTGACTTCCTGTTGATGGGGGATACCGAAGCCAGACTCTCCGTAGGGGACGCTGTTCTGCGGTGGCAAACTGATAGGTACCATTGTGAGGTGCTGTGGTTGAATGAGAGTTACATTTGGTATCAGAGCTTAGGGATATGATCTCTGGCGGAGATCGGGAATAAAACTAGGAGGGGAGAGATGAGTAAATCCTTCGCTAGTGTGTCCTACCTAAGCTTATTTGTTGGTCAGTCATAATATCGGGATATTATGTGATATGTTAATTTGTTAAATTAACCTTGTTTTGAAGCTGTATTCTAGAATGATATCTGAAATACAGGAGATGAGCAATGGAGAAATTATGATGACAGGAAGATGGAATCTGAAATGAAAGTAAGGTATTCTCAACTCTTTGAAATACCAGGTACGTAAATTTCGGGGACGAAATTTCATAAGGAGGGGAGATTGTAAGACCCCGAATTTTATGAAATAAAAGTATTCAATTTTTCTTATAATTACTATTCAGTAAATGGTTAAATTGATAAATGTTAAAGTTAAGGGTGATATATGATTTTTTTTTCCAAGTGGTTATAAAATAATCATTGTTGTCGGGGAATATTCTTTCTGTCGGGGAATATTCGTACGACGGCGCAGCTATTTGTGGGCCCCATAACAGAATAACTGTCGGGTGAAGAAAACGACAAATTTGAGTTTTTACAAATAACGGCGTAGTTGTTACCGTTAACACTGTTGGAATACCCGGTGGTTAAAATACAGTAATACGCGTTATTGCACAGTAGCACACGGTATTGCATAGTATTTTTGAAATTATTGATTCTTACGTAAGAAGGCACTACTCAATAATTGTTACAGTAATTACTGTTCAATATTTTATTTTATTGATTCAATAATTGCTACGTTGAAATTTTATATTATTGTTGTTCAATAATTGTTGCTGCACAGTATTTCCATTATCAGATCAATAATTCATATTATTTGAATAATATTATTAGATAGCATTATTGGCAATGTCTAGAAAGTTCTGTCTAAGGAGAGGTTTGGTCATCTAATTGCGCGCCAGTAAGGAGAAATCCTTATTGGAAAGCCCCCTCTTTCCTGGGAACGGCCTGGTTGTCATAAATGTGATTCTGTAATATTATTTGTGAATAATTAATTATTGATTCATATGATAAGAAAATATTTATTTTATGTGGATATAAATGAGGGATATATTTTTGTGGTTAAAAATGAAGGAGTTAATGTTGAGATTTTTATCCGTATTTTTGTCGGAATGGAGGTATTAAAAATCAGGGTTTTTGAGATATTTTGCGGGGGTTATAATTTTTAATCCGACCGTTGGATCGTGGTAATTTTTGGATATGTTATACATATATAAGTTGAGTATATGTCCACAAATTTTGAACCGTTAAAAATGAACGTATGATTTATTATGAATTTTACGAGATGACTGGTTCAGAAATTGTTGAATTTTCGGAGTTTATCATTTTGGTGGAAAATTCTAGAATTGGTGGGCCCCACTTGTGGTTGGTGAAGAAATGTGCTGAATTATATTTCAAATGTGGTGGGTGGGAATAGTAGCAGGTAAAGCCATCAGGTTGCAGGTCAAACCTACCAAAATTTTCCTATAAATAGAGGGCTAAGTTAGAATTGAAAATCACACCAGAAACATAAGCTTTCTCTCTTTCTCTCTCTATATTATGAAGCATATTTTGTGAGTTTTTAGATACTTGGTGAGTTGCTATTCATCAGTGCAAGTTTCCTTCAGCATCATATCCGATATCCAGTCAGAAGTACTGCTCTTTTGAGGTAAGGGATATTAAGGGATTTTAAGGGTTGTTATGATTTTCAGTTTCGTAATTTTTCTGATCTTCAAAAATTCTGAAAAAATTTGAAATGATATTTTGATGAGTTTTCTTGATTGTGTCCAAAAATGGTGATTTTTGGATGTATAGATTGAGAGTTATGAATTTTATGAGAAAAGACTATTTTAAAAGTAACAGCTTATAATTCCTTGTGGTTAACTCCAAAATTGATGAAATTTTTATTGGGAGTACATGTATATGATAGAAGTATACTCTGTAAATTTCAGAATTTTTAGACAAAAGTACAATTTTTGATAAATGTCTAAATATTCGGCTATTTTGGCCATATGAAAAATAGTAAATGACTTTTAAAAATTCTGAGAAAAATATATGTTCACTATGGGACTATATTATGCTAAATCCCAGAAAAGAAATATTTTTGGAACTGATTTGGTATTTTTCATGAAAATGGTCTAGTTATGAGTAAATGAATTAAATATGTTTTGTGAAGAAAGAAAATTGGAAAATAGGATTTTATGGCTTGAGAATCCTATATGAGGTATATGCAGATTTTTGATGAGGGTTTTGGTTATTGATGATGAAATTGTAAGAGTTGGCATTTTATGATGATTAAATGCATTAATTAGTAAAGTGTAAACAATTAAAATAAATTGTTTATAAATTTAAGTAATGTTATTCTTTCAATATCATTATACCGAAATATTGGTATGAATTTTATTGTAGAATTTCTATCTTTTGTGTCGGGGTTACTATTCATGAGTTACGAATATTACTCTTGAGATTAAAACTATATGTTGATCATATTATTTTTATCATCATATATAACATTTTTATAACCCTGATGTTGAAATTCTCTTTCACTGGAGTGTAAAGATGGGTAGATTATTGGTATGATCATGACTAGGGTTCTCTTTGGCCTGTAGTGCAAAGTTGAATTGTGACTGGTATGATCATGACCATTGAATTTATAATTGAATATCTTAAGCTTAAGTGCAAAGGTGAATTGATCAACATGGTTATAATTATTGTTTATATAAATTCTGAAATGATTATATATTTCTTTGAGATATGAATATATTTGGCCTGTAGTGCAAATATGAATTGTTGATGAATATCTTTGGCATGTAGTGCAAAGATGGCCTGTTGATGAATATCTTTGGCCTGTAGTGCAAAGATGAACTGTTGTTGAATATCTTTGGCCCGTAGTGCAAAGATGGTTTGTTGATGAATATCTTTGGCCCGTAGTGCAAAGATGGATTTGTTAGTATGATTATAAACAGGAACTGTGATTTGGTATAACCATGATCTTTGATGTTTCAGGTAAAGACAGGTGATGAAAATATTCTTCGTCCTGGGTGCGAAGAAAAATTTATAGTCACAATTATGATTATGAGTTATTCATATGATTGTGGAAAGGAACTGTTGAGTGATGTTACATGGATAAAATATTGTTGGTGGATTTTTAACATGGAGAAGATAATAGACTTTATAGTCTATTTGACTCTTCTAATGGATTGCTCGTTCCGCTGCAACTATGGTTGAAATTTTTATCATTTACCATATGTTCTAAATCTCTGATTTATTATTGATGAAGGCTATTGATAATTTAATTATCTTTAGTCATGATATTCTTTACTGAGCTAGTTGTGCTCACCCTTTTGCTTCACAATTCCTTTCAGGTAATAAGAGTGTAGCTGGGTCGAGCGGGGTTAACAAGGGAATAGAACGGTGGTCATCATTTAGTAGTTATATTTGGTGAAGAAAATAGGGTGAGGCGAACCCAACGTTGGAAGGGTGTTTTGTCACTATCATACAAGATGTCTAATGACATACAACCTCGTGTCATCATAAGACAGGGTTGTGCTCATCCACTTGCTGAGTATATCTATGGGCACTACCTATATAATCTTGGTGTTTGTTTGAAGTATAATTCTCAATTAGAGACAGTGGAGATAATGATAAGTCAAGAGAAGACTCACCATTGGGAAGAATATGATAGTAATCTTCTCGTTTTTCTTTGGGGTCTATTGGGTCAACCAAGGATAATTCTGTGGCCATATGATATCTATCATAACCTAGACGCGTGGCCTCCCATGTACGAAGGTTTCCTTGAGCACTTCCCAAAGATTCTAATTTCTAAAACAGTTTTTGACTATACCTTTATGTAAGGTGTTTTGTGAGGTGATGTCCACGATGGAACATGAGTCACATTTGGTATATATTTGTATCCAAACTCACAGCATATGTGTTGTTGTATTTTGCACGACAATTGTTGTAATAAAGTTGTAGTTGTTTTCTGTACCATGTATTTGACGACTCAGAATGGGTTGGGTGGAATGGACCTATTTTGGGGTCGTTACATTTGGTATCAGAGCCATAAGTAAAGAGCCCCGAGCCTCTCGCTGGTGACTTCCTGTTGATGGGGGATACACCGAAGCCAGACTCTCCGTAGGGGACGCTGTTCTGCGGTGGCAAACTGATAGGTACCATTGTGAGGTGCTGTGGTTGAAGCACCATGAGAGTTACATTTGGTATCAGAGCTTAGGGATATGATCTCTGGCGGAGATCGGGAATAAAACTAGGAGGGGAGAGATGAGTAAATCCTTCGCTAGTGTGTCCTACCTAAGCTTATTTGTTGGTCAGTCATAATATCAGGATATTATGTGATATGTTAATTTGTTCAATTAACCTTGTTTTGAAGCTGTATTCTAGAATGATATCTGAAATACAGGAGATGAGCAATGGAGAAATCATGATGACAGGAAGATGAAATCTGAAATGAAAGTAAGGTATTCTCAACTCTTTGAAATTACCAGGTACGTAAATTTCGGGGACGAAATTTCATAAGGAGGGGAGATTGTAAGACCCCGAATTTTATGAAATAAAAGTATTCAATTTTTCTTATAATTACTATTCAGTAAATGGTTAAATTGATAAATGTTAAAGTTAAGGGTGATATATGATTTTTTTTTCCAAGTGGTTATAAAATAATCATTGTTGTCGGGGAATATTCTTTCTGTCGGGGAATATTCGTACGACGGCGCAGCCATTTGTGGGCCCCATAACAGAATAACTGTCGGGTGAAGAAAATGACAAATTTGAGTTTTTACAAATAACGGCGTAGTTGTTACCGTTAACACTGCTGGAATACCCGGTGGTTAAAATACAGTAATACGCGTTATTGCACAGTAGCACACGGTATTGCATAGTATTTTTGAAATTATTGATTCTTACGTAAGAAGGCACTACTCAATAATTGTTACAGTAATTACTGTTCAATATTTTATTTTATTGATTCAATAATTGCTACGTTGAAATTTTGTATTATTGTTGTTCAATAATTGTTGCTGCACAGTATTTCCCATTATCAGATCAATAATTCATATTATTTGAATAGTATTATTAGATAGCATTATTGGCAATGTCTAGAAAGTTCTGTCTAAGGAGAGGTTTGGTCATCTAATTGCGCGCCAGTAAGGAGAAATCCTTATTGGAAAGCCCCCTCTTTCCTGGGAACGGCCTGGTTGTCATAAATGTGATTCTGTAATATTATTTGTGAATAATTAATTATTGATTCATATGATAAGAAAATATTTATTTTATGTGGATATAAATGAGGGATATATTTTTGTGGTTAAAAAATGAAGGAGTTAATGTTGAGATTTTTATCCGTATTTTTGTCGGAATGGAGGTATTAAAAATCAGGGTTTTTGAGATATTTTGCGGGGGTTATAATTTTTAATCCGACCGTTGGATCGTGGTAATTTTTGGATATGTTATACATATATAAGTTGAGTATATGCCCACAAATTTTGAACCGTTAAAAATGAACGTATGATTTATTATGAATTTTACGAGATGACTGGTTCAGAAATTGTTGAATTTTTGGAGTTTATCATTTTGGTGGAAAATTCTAGAATTGGTGGGCCCCACTTGTGGTTGGTGAAGAAATGTGCTGAATTATATTTTAAATGTGGTGGGTGGGAATAGTAGCAGGTAAAGCCATCAGGTTGCAGGTCAAACCTACCAAAATTTTCCTATAAATAGAGGGCTAAGTTAGAATTGAAAATCACACCAGAAACATAAGCTTTCTCTCTTTCTCTCTCTATATTATGAAGCATATTTTATGAGTTTTTAGATACTTGGTGAGTTGCTATTCATCAGTGCAAGTTTCCTTCAGCATCATATCCGATATCCAGTCAGAAGTACTGCTCTTTTGAGGTAAGGGATATTAAGGGATTTTAAGGGTTGTTATGATTTTCAGTTTCGTAATTTTTCTGATCTTCAAAAATTCTGGAAAAATTTGAAATGATATTTTGATGAGTTTTCTTGATTGTGTCCAAAAATGGTGATTTTTGGATGTATAGATTGAGAGTTATGAATTTTATGAGAAAAGACTATTTTAGAAGTAACAGCTTATAATTCCTTGTGGTTAACTCCAAAATTGATGAAATTTTTATTGGGAGTACATGTATATGATAGAAGTATACTCTGTAAATTTCAGAATTTTTAGACAAAAGTACAATTTTTGATAAATGTCTAAATATTCGGCTATTTTGGCCATATGAAAAATAGTAAATGACTTTTAAAAATTTTGAGAAAAATATATGTTCACTACGGGACTATATTATGCTAAATCCCAGAAAAGAAATATTTTTGGGTCTGATTTGGTATTTTTCATAAAAATAGTCTAGTTATGAGAAAATGAATTAAATATGTTATGTGAAGTAAGAAAATTGGAAAATAGGATTTTATGGCTTGAGAATCCTATATGAGGTATATGCAGATTTTTGATGAGGGTTTTGGTTATTGATGATGAAATTGTAAGAGTTGGCATTTTATGATGATTAAATGCATTAATTAGTAAAGTGTAAACAATTAAAATAAATTGTTTATAAATTTAAGTAATGTTATTCTTTCAATATCATTATACCGAAATATTGGTATGAATTTTATTGTAGAATTTCTATCTTTTGTGTCGGGGTTACTATTCATGAGTTACGAATATTACTCTTGAGATTAAAACTATATGTTGATCATATTATTTTTATCATCATATATAACATTTTTATAACTCTGATGTTGAAATTCTCTTTCACTAGAGTGTAAAGATGGGTAGATTATTGGTATGATCATGACTAGGGTTCTCTTTGGCCTGTAGTGCAAAGCTGAATTGTGACTGGTATGATCATGACCATTGAATTTATAATTGAATATCTTAAGCTTAAGTGCAAAGGTGAATTGATTAACATGGTTATAATTATTGTTTATATAAATTCTGAAATGATTATATATTTCTTTGAGATATGAATATATTTGGCCTGTAGTGCAAATATGAATTGTTGATGAATATCTTTGGCATGTAGTGCAAAGATGGCCTGTTGATGAATATCTTTGGCCTGTAGTGCAAAGATGAACTGTTGTTGAATATCTTTGGCCCGTAGTGCAAAGATGGTTTGTTGATGAATATCTTTGGCCCGTAGTGCAAAGATGGATTTGTTAGTATGATTATAAACAGGAACTGTGATTTGGTATAACCATGATCTTTGATGTTTCAGGTAAAGACAGGTGATGAAAATATTCTTCGTCCTGGGTGCGAAGAAAAATTTATAGTCACAATTATGATTATGAGTTATTCATATGATTGTGGAAAGGAACTGTTGAGTGATGTTACATGGATAAAATATTGTTGGTGGATTTTTAACATGGAGAAGATAATAGACTTTATAGTCTATTTGACTCTTCTAATGGATTGCTCGTTCCGCTGCAACTATGGTTAAAATTTTTATCATTTACCATATGTTCTAAATCTCTGATTTATTATTGATGAAGGCTATTGATAATTTAATTATCTTTAGTCATGATATTCTTTACTGAGCTAGTTGTGCTCACCCTTTTGCTTCACAATTTCTTTCAGGTAATAAGAGTGTAGCTGGGTCGAGCGGGGGTAACAAGGGAATAGAACGGTGGTCATCATTTAGTAGTTATATTTGGTGAAGAAAATAGGGTGAGGCGAACCCAACGTTGGAAGGGTGTTTTGTCACTATCATACAAGATGTCTAATGACATACAACCTCGTGTCATCATAAGACATGATTGTGCACATCCGCTTGCCGAGTATATCTATGGGCACTACCTATTTAATCTTGGTGTTTGTTTGAAGTATAATTCTCAATTAGAGACAGTAGAGATAATGATATGTCAAGAGAAGACTCACCATTGGGAAGAATATGATAGTAATCTTCTCGTTTTTCTTTGGGGTCTATTGGGTCAACCAAGGATAATTCTGTGGCCATATGATATCTATCATAACCTAGACGCATGGCCTCCCATGTACGAAGGTTTCCTTGAGCACTTCCCAAAGATTCTAGTTTCTAAAACAGTTTTTGACTGTACCTTTATGTAAGGTACCTTTGTGAGGTGCTGATACATGATGGTGTCCAATGTCACATTTGGTATATATTTGTATCCAAACTCACAGCATATGTGTTGTTGTATTTTGCACGACAATTGTTGTAATAAAGTTGTAGTTATTTTCTGTACCATGTATTTGACGACTCAGAATGGGTTGGGTAGAATGGACCTATTTTGGGGTCGTTACAATGGTAACCAAACCTTCATACTAAGGTAAACAAACTGTCATATCAAAGTAATCAATCAACCTCCATACTTTCAATTTTTTCTTAGTGCAGTTGGTAACCAAACCTTCAGATCAAGGTAAACAAACTTTCATACCAAGGTAACAAAACCTTCATATCAAGGTAACCAATTCACATCCATACCTGTAATTTTTTCATAGTGCAGTTGGTAGCCAAACTGTAACACCCCAGTCCCACATCGAAAGATAGGGAAAAAATTTGTCTGTATATGAGGAATTAAGTAACTACCAATAGTACCTTCAAGTCATGACCTTTTGGGAGAGCCTGTGGTGGGCTAAGTTGACCCAAGAAGATACTATTGGGGCAGTAGTTGAGGCCTTATTTTGATGAATTTGATTCGGACTTGGGGTTTGACCCAAGATTTGTTCCGGACTCGGGATTTGACCAGGGTTGTTTCATATGGTATCAGAGCCGACTCTCGAAAGCTCGGGTTTGGTCATCCGATCGGGTTGCCGGAGGTGGGGACACGAAGTCAGCTGGTATTATTCCACAATGGCTAGAGAGGCAAAGATCTTTGGGCCCGTGTGTGATCGGATTCTGACGGGGACGTCAAAAATTTAAGTGGGGGAGTTTGTAACACCCCAGTCCCACATCGAAAGATAGGGGGAAAATTTGTCTGTATATGAGTAATTAAGTAACTACCAATAGTACCTTCAAGTCATGACCTTTTGAGAGAGCCTGTGGTGGGCTAAGTTGACCCAAGAAGATACTATTGAGCCAGTAGTTGAGGCCTTATTTTGATGGATTTGATTCGATTCGGACTTGAAATTTGACCCGAGATTTATTCCGGACTCGGAATTTGACCCGGGTTGTTTCACAAACCTTCAGACCAAGGTAACCAATTCAGTTTTATTAAGTTACCAATTTCGTTTGAATGTGATGTAGTTGGTATCCAACTATTCATACAAAGGTAACCGTTTTAGTATTTATGAGTAACAAAATAGTAAAAAAAATAAATTTCAGAACAGTAAATGTTACATCTATTTATTTTTAAACTTTTTGTAAAGCGAATCTTCTTCTTTTTCTCATTGGCGTTTTGGACAACGGAGATTCGCGGCGGTGTAGCGAAAGAGAAGCCGGCGGGAAGAGAGAACTAAAAAAAGTAAAAATTGAAACAAAGCCCAATTTATATGTACATATATTTTATTTATTTATTTACTTATTTGTTAACTATTATTTCAAAGTGTATGTGAGGGAGATGAAGATTTGAATTTGAATATTTGAATTTGAATTATTATTTTGAATTTTAATTTATTTTTGTTGTTAGATCGCAAATATTTGAATTTGAATTATTAATTATGGCAGTTATTTCTCCTTGATTTTAGGTTTCCTTAATAATGTGAATTATACTATTTTTATAATATGGATCCTAATTACACTCTTTTTGTAATTATTTTATTGATGCACTAATAGTGTAATTACTTTCTAATTGTTGTATATTTCTGTAAAGAACCCTAAAAAAATTCACTTCTAGCGGACCAATAAAAAAATTCACTGCCTTTGGCCCGGAAGGGGCATAAGTGTCCTAGTCCGCTAGTTAGACCAGCGGATGGAGAAACTGTTTTTTTAACCATATCCGTTAATTATTGAAACGAACGATTAGGATGTTATATGTCAGTTTTTGAGCTATAATAAATAAATGTTATGGATCATTGCCCATATATATATAGGCTATATGTATATACACAGTTATGTATTACACAGTAGGACTATGGCAAATGGATTTGGGCTATCGCGACGGTTCACTTGTCGCTATAACCTAGAATAGTTATGGCGACGAGTGAAACCGTCGCTATAGCCAAAAAACCCTCGTCATAATCCTATTGTGTAATATACAGCTTTGTACATATATTTTTTCATATATATATATATATATATATATATGTATTATCAACAACCGAATTAGATATGAATAAAATGTGAAGCACAAACTATATATTAATCATAAAAAATAAAAAGAAACTTCCAAAAAAAAGAAGATTTACTCATCATTTGTTATATATATAATATATTATCCCAAATTGAGGTAGGGTAATTAATTAAATGTTTGTTAGTCTCCTCCACGCGTTAACACTAATAAAAAAAGATAAATAAAAGTGGTAACGTTGTTTATATTTATATTTATTATTATATGATGGAATGAATGAAGAAGTCAATTGAATAAGTACAAGAATTACAAATTTAATATAAGTAGTACGTAGTAGAATTCTTTTCATCCTATTAACCTCTGTCATTCTCATAAAAAACAATAACTTACATCCCTATTAACGTGGAAGATGTATCTTTCTAAAGCTCCAAAACAATAACTTACAATCCAATCACTCAATCATTACATCTTTCATTAGTGCTAATAATATAATTAAATTTTATGAAATTAATAATCTAATGTGACAATGGAATCCTGCCGAATTTATATGGTTTTTCATATGCATTGCATATGGATTGCTCAGTCATTTTCAGTACCCGGTCACGGGTCAGACCTGCCGCTCCAACTCGTCAAAGAGGACCATAACTTGTAGTGTATATATAGTGGGTGGGTGGTGGCCTCATTCTTGGTGTTGCATATATAAAGCAGGAGCAGCTCAAGCCTAACTAGAACAACACTCCGTAAAGGAAGAAGAAAACTTTCATACTCTCTCTCAAAGTTCTGGTGATTCATATCCTTATATATATAAAGCATAGTTTATACTCTATACCATTATTATTAGTCCCCATTTTTTAATCTGTTTGAAGGAATTATTTATGTTTATTTTCCTATAGCAAGTAGTATATATTTATCGAGGTAGATTGTGAATAGTTTGCGAGTACGTTTGGTCCAAATGCAAAATATGGTAACGGACAGCGCGTATTCGGAAAAAAATCACCAGCACCACCACTCGGACACGGAGGTGATTGGTAGCGACCGGACAACATTTAGCGGACCGTTGAACAAGAGAGGGAGCAGAAAGAGCGCAAGGTTCAGCATCCCAGACTCCATGGGCAGTAGCAAGTCTAATGATCAGGATTATGTTGAGATCACCCTTGATGTTCGTGACGACTCCGTGGCGGTTCACAGCGTCAAGACCGCCGGAGGAGCTGACGTCGAGGACCCCGAGCTAACTTTGCTGGCAAGAGGTCTGGAGAAAAGATCGTCTTTTGGATCTTCAGTGGTGAGAAATGCTTCGTCCAAGATTAGGCAGGTCTCCCAAGAGCTCAAGCGCTTGGCTTCCCTTAACAAAAGACCGCAGACAGCCCGATTTGATAGGACTAAATCGGGGGCGGTTCTTGCTATCAAGGGTCTCAAGTTTATCAGCAAGACAGACGGTGGTGCCGGTTGGGCCGTGGTGGAGAAGCGGTTTGATGAACTCACTGCCACCACCAATGGCGTGCTTCCTCGTTCCCTCTTCTGCGAATGCATAGGTACACACCAAAAATAAATAAAATCTCTACGGCTTAATTTATTTTGATCTCGAGCTAATCCTACGAGTTAATTTTTTTTATTTTTAAATTTGATAATGTGATGGCAGGGATGAATAAGGAGTCTAACGAGTTTGCCGGCGAGCTTTTTGATGCCCTCGCCCGGCGGCGAAACATAACCAGTGAAATGATCAACAAAGCAGAGTTGAAAGAGTTTTGGGAACAAATTTCTGACCAGAGTTTCGATTCCAGGCTTCAAACTTTTTTCGACATGTAAAGAGTTTCTGCTAGAAAGTTATTTGGAAATATTACTGATGATTTTTTAGTATCAAAATTTGTAATTATGGAGATTATAAAATATTTTGGGACGATATTTTATTGCAGGGTTGATAAAGATGCAGATGGTAGAATCACAGAGGAAGAAGTCAGAGAGGTATGGACGCCGCATACGTAATTGATTCAAGATGATCTTATTATAGTTGACTTCCATTAAGTATAGATACACCATTTAATTCTGTGGTGTACAAGTTTAATATTAGTTACAGGAAGACCGTGGTAGATTAAAATTTTGGCTCTGTAAATAATCAATAATTTATGTTTGTAGATTATCAGTCTCAGTGCCTCTGCCAACAAGTTGTCAAATATCCAAAAACAAGCAGATGAATATGCAGCATTGATCATGGAAGAATTGGACCCCGACAATCAAGGATACATCATGGTAATTATTAGGCATTGTGAATAATTGATAGTAACACCATACATACTTAGAGTAGGAAAACTAACAATCTTATTGACCCACCCGAAACAGATTGAAAATTTGGAGATGCTTTTGCTGCAAGTTCCAACCCATCCTGTTAGAGGAGGTGAAAGCAAGGCTCTAAGCCAAATGCTGAGCCAGAAGCTTAAGACTACTCATGACCATAATGTCATTCGGAGATGTTGTCGACACTTCAAGTACTTCTTACTGGATAATTGGCAAAGAGCTTGGGTGTTGGCATTATGGATAGGAGTCATGGCTGGTTTATTTGCTTTCAAATATGTGCAATACAAAAACAAAGCTGCATATGAAGTGATGGGTGTTTGTGTTTGTCTAGCCAAGGGTGCAGCCGAGACGCTCAAGTTAAACATGGCATTGATATTACTACCAGTTTGCCGGAACACCATCACCTGGCTCAGAAACAAAACCAGATTAGGTGTGGCTGTTCCCTTTGACGACAATCTCAATTTCCACAAAGTGAGTCTAATTTAGAATGGCAAGAGAAATAGGTGGATGTAGTTCACTCAAATAACAAGGTTTGAGTTGAGTTTTACTAAAGACTTGTAAATTTTCTTGTAGGTTATAGCTGTGGGGATAGCATTTGGGGTTGGGATTCACGCAATTACCCATTTGACTTGTGATTTTCCTCGCCTTCTTCACGCGGACGAGGAAAAATACGAGTTAATGAAGCCTTTCTTTGGGGAAGATCAACCTACAAGCTACTGGCACTTTGTGAAGGGAGCGGAAGGGGTTACTGGGATTGTAATGGTAGTGTTGATGGCAATAGCCTTCACGCTAGCGACTCCATGGTTGAGGCGAGGCAGACTAAACCTACCTAAACCCCTAAAGAAGCTTACCGGATTCAATGCCTTCTGGTATTCACATCACCTCTTTGTGATTGTCTACGCTCTGCTCATTGTTCATGGAATAAAACTTTACCTGACCCATGAGTGGTATAAGAAGACGGTTAGTACAGAACACATTGCTCATACATCTTCCTGATCAATCCTTGTGCGTAAATGTTTCTCTATTGATGCTTTTCATGAAAGCTGATACTGTTTACCCTTTGCAAATGGCAGACTTGGATGTACTTGGCAGTTCCAATCACACTTTATGCATGTGAGAGATTGATAAGAGCCTTCAGATCCAGCATCAAGCCTGTTAAGATACTTAAGGTGAGCTTACAGGTCATATGTATGAAGTATGATCATGTATATATGTGCATGTTTCTTTTTTAGTAAAATAAAAAATTGAAATATGCATGTTAAGACTGTATCTAGACATTGAGTTTATGGTGATAATTGAAGGTCGCGGTTTATCCCGGAAATGTTTTGGCGCTTCACATGTCAAAGCCCCAGGGATTCAAATACAAGAGTGGGCAATACATGTTTGTCAATTGTGCTGCTGTTTCACCCTTTGAATGGTAGGTGATCCTTCAATTTACTTGACCGCTAAATGAGTCAACACTTGACTGTTAATATTTTACTCTATAGTTAGTTTCATTTATCATACCGTCCTATAACAATGAAAAATGTAGTGTATTCCTTTCTATTTCCCCTCCGCCTAATACATGGTAATTCATTTGTCAACAGGCATCCATTTTCCATTACTTCTGCCCCTGGAAATGACTACTTGAGTGTTCATATTCGAACTCTCGGTGATTGGACACGACAACTCAAGACAGTTTTCTCAGAGGTCAGAGACATACACTAGAAGACTTGATGCCATAATAAGCTAATTCATCCTGTCATGTATGCCATTTTTCTAGAGCTAGCTAGCATAATTTGGAACTAAACATTGTCTATATTGGAGTTTGTTAGGTTTGCCAGCCACCGTCTAGTGGAAAAAGTGGACTTCTACGAGCTGATTGCATCGAAGGAGATAACAGTCCTGAGTAAGTCATCTCTGGATGCTAAACCCATACACATTACACCTTCGGGAAACCATTCATGGGTTGAAAAGTACAACAACTTTTCCCTCTTAATACTTTCTGCCTGACTACTCGAGTCTATTCCGTCAATAATTCAGTAAAACTCACCATCATATACTACAGTTTAACCTTTAGAATTGATTTACATCTAAAAATGTATTATTATTGTTAATCCTGTTTAAAAGAGAACATCTGACCACATCAATGATCAATAACATCACCATGTACATTTTGTCCAAATTACAGATCATGTAACAAACAAGTCCACACATTTTCTTATCCACGGGTACAAGTGGGTGCGCAAAATGTCAAAATGCAAATTGTCATTTTCCATTGTAGGACTGATACTATTCCCCAACATACCACTCTCTCTCTCTCTCTCTCTGGACTATGATATGTACACATGCCTACTAATTATTTTATGCTAAATAAAGGTATATGGTTCGGATATGTGCTAAACATTGTGATGGTAAAAAACTGGCAGTTTTCCAAAAGTATTGATTGATGGGCCATATGGAGCACCAGCACAAGACTACAAAAAATATGATGTGGTGTTGCTGGTAGGGTTAGGAATTGGGGCAACACCAATGATCAGTATTGTGAAGGACATTGTGAGCAACATGAAGGCTGTGGAGGAAGAAGAAGCTGCCTTGGAAAATGGGAGTGGAACAACAGGTACTAATGGCAGCCCATTAACATCTTCCACCACTCCTACAACATCAAAGAGAAAATCAGGGTCCGTAAGTGGTAGTAACTTCAAAACAAGAAGGGCATACTTTTATTGGGTTACAAGGGAACAAGGTTCATTCGAGTGGTTTAAAGGGGTGATGAATGAGGTCGCTGAACTGGACAACAAGGGAGTGATTGAAATGCACAATTACTGCACAAGTGTTTATGAAGAGGGAGATGCTCGGTCCGCCCTCATCACCATGCTTCAGTCAATCAACCATGCCAAGAATGGCGTTGACGTTGTCTCTGGTACTCGCGTTAAGTCACACTTCGCCAAGCCCAACTGGCGGAATGTCTACAAGCGCATTGCTCTCAACCACACCGGTAGCCGAGTTGGTGAGTCTCCTCCTTACTCTACTGCTTTACACGTTATCATATAATCGGGTTTCTCTTATTGTTCTTTCTTCTACTATTATTATAATTAGTAATTAGTAGTGCCTATGACAATCTTACTAATAAAGACGAGACGACCACCCTAATTAATTAAAATGGATGCATAATAAAATGTGTGACGCAAAAAAGGAGATTCAGAGGGAGAGAGAGATTCTCAAAGGCTGCTTCTACATTAATCATTATACTCCGCAGTATCCCTTTCATCATTCCTCTGTCCTTTTCAATGTTCAGAATTCAGATATTTATCCTAAAATTTTCTTCCTCACCCATTCTTCTTTTTTTTTTTTTTCTGATGTAGATAAAGCTACGTCTTAATCTTATAGTGGGTAGAGTCTCGATAATGAAAACAATAACACTAAAAATAATGTTAATAACAATTCCCCCCCCCCTCCGCCGCCCCCCGCCCCCCGCCCCCCCCGCCCTTCGCCCT
The DNA here is from genome assembly GCA_016801055.1 of Panax notoginseng. Lineage (NCBI taxonomy): Eukaryota > Viridiplantae > Streptophyta > Magnoliopsida > Apiales > Araliaceae > Panax > Panax notoginseng. The sequence goes on along the minus strand of CM029012.1, from coordinate 284,889,295 downwards.
TCGCCCTTCGCCCTTCTTTTAGGCAGTCTTATATAGACCTTGGAAATTAAAAAAGAAAGTCAAAATCATACTACTATTTTTAAGGACAACAGGAGTATTAATAGTTTACGATAACAATTAACTAGTGGACATGGCTATCTGACGAATACCCTAATCCAGTGGGATGTATAATAAAAATGTCTGAATAAATAAAAGAAGAGGAGAGATTCTCAAAGGCTGCCTGAATAGTATTATTATATTCTCCTTGGTAACCATTTCATCATTCTATTGGAGACATAGAATTAGTTATTAAGCAATAGCAATTACAATACACTAGAGCTAAATATATTGTTACTAATATCCGTCTCTTGTCAATTTTCAGGCGTGTTTTACTGTGGGGCTCCACCACCTGTAAAAGAGTTGAGACAGCTTGCTTCGGATTTCTCGCACAAGACCTCCACCAAATTTGATTTTCATAAAGAAAATTTTTGATCAACGCGGACGGAGCTGAAGACCAAATCGGATCAGACAAGCTCTTATAGATTTATATCACCCATGCATATTTATTTATTTTTGACCGATGCACTAGTTAGTATTATTATAAATTACTTACAAAGTCGTAAATTATTGTTTTAAAAAATATAATAAATTTACATAAAATTATTATAAATTTTAAAATTTAGCAAATTAATTAATATCAAAGTCGCAACTAAAACGGAATTATACACTGGATGGAGAGTTACCCGCCATTATACTTTAACTGTCATAGTTAAAATCGCTTCCGCGTGATTGATGCAACAAATTGTCACCCTTACGTGGATATAGGTAACTGTGGTCCAATGAAAATATCTCTCTCTGAGTCTCCTTTCTCTTGCTCTCTTTTTTTCTTAATCATGTACGAGAGGTAATGGGTGGTAGGGGTTAGAGATACCAACCACAAACCTTCCTTACTATCGACTCTGAAATGTATGTTTTTTAAAAAAAAATTATTTATTAAAGTAATTATACTATTATTATAGTTGTGTGGAACTTAAACATGTCACTGATATTTGACAGAATTTTATCATCTGGTGGGGGAGGTTCTGATAATTTTGTTTTCTGCATCTCATTCAATATCTGGTTTCATGTCTCAATTATGTCACCCACATATGAAAGCAGAACTAAAAATCTCCTACTTTTAACGTCAATCTCCACTTTGAGCGACAATTAGGTAGTTGCGCTGTACATGTGCTACCTTATTTTTCTTTGTTTTGTTTTGTTTTTCTTTCGATTGAGCCTAAGAAGATCAAGCCTCATATGAATCTACTAGCAAGGTAATAATAACACCCACCAACTCAAATACTAATACTTTTGATCCCAGAGTTTGTAAGAAATGTTGAAGCTACAATGAAATCACTGTGACAGACTCGACATTACCTAATGCCACCTAACAAGGGAAACTCTCACTCCCTAACTTGAATATTGATATCGGTAAGCAGCTTTGGGTTGTTCACACGTCTCTGGTTGGATGTTCACAATTCAAGGAAATATATGTACATGACTGTGACAGATTATCCAGTGATGTAACCGATTACAAATAAATGACAATTTTATTCTGATTAATTGGGTTATGCCCGCTGAAATATTTTTTTTAATTGCGTAGAGTGCAAATATAGTGTTGCTATGTGCGTATCCATAAGAGCATTAAGTAAGTTTGCTCTTTGAGTTCTAATTCTTAGCAGCTCATAAAAGATGGATACTAGGCTTTGTCCATATTGACCCAGATTTAAGAGCTACAAACTGTGGGACAAGACAACAGATATGCCAAACGAAATATTAACAAAGAGCCTAAATAAATGCTATGAAAGTTTCTAATGTAAATTTATAATGAACACAAAGTTAAATGTGCTTTGAAGAATTCTTTTTAGCAAAAACACTAACTAAATTACAAATAGTAGAATACAAATGTAAAATATACAATAATTACGTTATGATTCCATTTCATTGTCCTATTTATCAAGCTACAATAAGCAATTTCAAGGTTAAGAATTGAAACACGAACTTGGCTACATGTTTAGTAGAAGGCATATTAGATCTGACTATTGTGGATATTATGTTTAAAATATTGAGTTCAGAGGCACAAGTAGTGCCTACTACAAAACTAATGCTTTGATAATTGTTAAGTTTGCAGAAAGTAATCCACATAAATTGTTTTCCGATGAGAATAATGAACACAGGTCTTTCATGGCCTAGTGGAACATTTATTTCCATTTTCTGTATTTTTCAACTTCAATGAGAATGTAATTCTGATATGAGAACACCTAATATTCCCACCTCGAGAGCACGTAAAGGTGTGCCGCACGAGAATTTTAGAAATGGTGCAAAGAGACAGAAAAGAAAATAGAATAACGAACCTCTTGAGTTTCTTGTGCTGGAACAACTCTAAGTGAACTTAAAGAACATCCTTTATTTATCTCAGCTTTCTCTTTAGCCTTTGGAAATTGGGTTTCATTGGCTGGCTAGACTGGCTTGCTACTGTGCCCTGATCTGCAGAATGACTGGGCCCAAATGGAATGAGAGGCTTCTTTGACAGTGCAGGAGCTTCTGTAGCAGCACTGCTTGAGATGATTGGTAAAGCTACTTTTTTTCTCAGCTGTCTTGGTACCTCCAGCCTCTCTAGTATTCTTGAAGTTTTTTCATCTAGATGCCTATTACTCTCTGATAACGACAGGACAGGTTGGCCGAACTTGGGTTTTGCAATGCAAGTAGGAGAATATCTATTTGGGATTTCATTTACAATCAGCTGTTCCCATTCTTCTGCAATGTGTGCAGTAGTTTTGTCTTCTCTGGCTTTTGGTTCCAACTGTTGTAGTTCCTCTGCTATGACCACAATATCAGTAGCTTGCTTTAATGGTATAGCCTCTTCTAAAGAATTTATCTTTGGGATTTCGTTGACGATAAGCTGTTCCCACTCTTCTGTAATGCTATCAGTAGTTTTATCATCACTGGTTTTTGAATCCAACCATGGGTCTTCCTCTTCTATGATTAAAACATCAGTAGTTTGCTTTGATGGTATAACCTCTTCTGAAGAATCTTGCTGCGTAGAGCTTGATTCAAAGCTTGAATCTTTCAATTTTGGAGGTAATGAACTGGGATAAATCACATTATAAGTCAACATGGCACAGATCTGTTAATAAATATACTACTTAAATAACATAAAGAAGTTATTAATCATAATTAACAATGATGACTATAAACAAGCAATAGCCCAGATTCTGAGGAAACAATTAATAAGCTCATTCTATTGCTCTCTTAATCCAATAATTCAATCATCCAAAGAGACAAAAGGGTTTCCTAGAACGAATTTATTGCAATAGATGAAGTTACTAAATTTAAATGCTAAACAATCAGAAGGCTTGATTGCAAATGCTATGTAAACATAAAAGGAAGATTGAGGTTCAAGAGGATGCTTCATAGGATATATTTTCGTCTCTTAATTTACACAAAAATGAATGAATTTTGATTGAATGATAGCCATGACAAAAAAAAATAATGTAAAAAAATAAAAACCCAAACCCACTGTCAATCAAGGCCATCTTTTTAAAATTTAGAACTTAAACAATCAAGCATCTACAAGGCAAACATTTAGTAATAGTAGCTCAAGTTGATAAACATTTAGTAGGTCCATCAGTAATAGTTATTCAAAAACCAAGTTCTGGCGCCCTCGATACCCTCTGATTGGAGAAAGTGAAGGCCACTAACCTCATTAGTAACACAAAGCTAAAGGTTTTTCCCCCCAGCAAATAAGAACATTCTAGGACATGGCCATGGTACCGTCTTAATGTTCCTTGAGAGGCTTACTGAAAAGGGATGATGGACCTAAGTACCTAACACCCCTACCAAATCAGAGGTTCATTGGAAATAATAAACTAAGAAGTAAGAACCATAAAAAAGAATCCCCAGTTTCTCCCAAATTGACTTCACTTAAAGAAAGCTTGTTTTATATACTTCCTTTTAATGTATCAAAAGAAATCTAAAAGTCAGTCAGTAGAGAAGATAATTACCCAAATTGTAAGCTCTCTTTTACAAGCACGTTCAGTTTTTGATGGAAGCCTCTCTCATGCAGGACTGGATTGTAGTCGCTTGCTTCCATCTGGAAACAATAATAGGACATGAAAGTGCCACTTTTGATGTGTCAATTAACAACCTTAGTTTAAAGAAGATCAGCCTTATCTTATGTTCGTAACTAATTAAGCTATCTATCTTTCAGCAGGGAATTAATCATCAGATTTCTAAAAATTGAGAAGATCGTTATTAGAGTGCTTACTTTTTTAGTTCCAGGCTAATATGTTGATTTCTCCTCAAATTTTATAAACCAACTTCTTAAACATGCTGCATAGCCAACTTATTACTTCTATTCAACTTCATACAAATTTGTCAAGTCGCTAATGGATTTGCTTTCCTTTCAAAGTACATAATATTAGTAACAGTAGGTTCTGAAATCAGCTTAATGTATTTAATTATTTATCTACACTCTGACCAGCCTTTGAAAGGAATGCTTAAGCGGGTAGAATTTATATTGGAACAAGAGAAGATCTAAACCAGTATATGAAAAATGAATACATGTTATTCTAAAGAAAAAAGAAAAACCAACCTGGAGTAAAGAGGCTCGAACAGAGTTTTCAATCTCTTTTGCTGCTGTAGAATCAATTAATTGATTGAAATCAGGGACAGGCAAGACTTCTTCTGATCCTGCCAGCCGCTGCAAGTTCCATAATAATATGCAAGTGAGATCAAACAGAATAGAGGCAGAGAATATTAAAACAGCTTTTGTTTTTCTTTTCTTCTTTTTTTGCCATATCTAAGGATGAACTAAAAGTGCCAATGTTATGACCCCTCAGGGATAGGAGGCAAGAGATGAACAAGGGAGCAGAGTAACAAAAGGTATTAGGACAAGCTAAGCTAAAACTCTAGTTGCATACTTGCATGTACCAATTTGAGTTGCTAACTATGACTACTGCTATTACCATCATAACCAATCTTTCCAGCACCATCTGCGATTGCAAGTATCCTTAGATACTTCACACCTGATTCATTCAATATGTGAGGTAAACTTCCATGTTCAAAGCTCCCAAAATTAAGAAGGGGAAATGAAAGGCAAGTGAGAGCATTATGACAATAGAACAAATGAAGTAGTGATTCTTGGTGAAGGAAAAAATTAACAAGAACAACCACAGAGAGTTATGGAGACTAAGCTTGTATGAGTAGGGTAAAGTGCACAGAGAGAGGTATCAGTTCAAGAGTTGAAGAAACCTCAAGTCTAACCATTATGAGTCTTCTGTCCAAAAAATCACTTGTAGCAGGCTTCAACACCACCATAGACCTCTATCTTTTTCACAAATCTTCTCTTCCCTTGCTTCCTTGCCTATTCAATCATTCTCCTCACTATCTTTTCCAACAGAAAGAAAGGTGCAATTGGGAAGAATTTAAGTAAATGGTTTCAATCGCTTGCAATTAGGAACTGATTGGTGGTCTGTCAGCACCCATGGTTTTAATCGCTTATAGTTATGGGTTTAATTTTAGAAGCTTGAGGGAGGGAACTTGCTATTGCTAGGAACACCAAGGATTTTGAGTGAAATTTAATTCAAGAATCTGAGAAGATTAATTACCCTTAGAAGCATAAGTCCTTCGTCTGAAGGTAATAGAATATAATAGCACTGGAAACAAGTCTGCTTCAGCGTTTCTATATTACAATTTGAAGAACAAACCAAACCCTGGTCGAAAGAATGTAGTGCACTACACAGCCCTTGAAAAACTGCTAATACACAGAAAAAGCAGAAAGTGGAATCAACATTAGATTCACAAGAAATACTAACTAGGGATTAGCCAAATAGTATATTACTCCCTCCTATTCCTACTTGAGAGTCCAACTTTTCTTTTTGGGACATCCCAAAATGTAAGTCCACCTTCATCATCAACGTACAAAATCTCATCATACTTCAATAAGTTTGATCTTAGCCATTGATTATGTTATAGCCAAACTCCACTTAAAATTTTTGAATTTCGAGAGTGGACTCTCATTTTGGGAGGGATTGAATATCATATAATCCATTTAATTTGACATCAAAAAGTTACAAGCCGTTAACTAAAAGGAAAGCCTTCCACACACGTTGAGAGTTCAGCTCTGACTTGTCAATATCATCTGATTCTGGACAACTTGATGGAGTTACAATGTAGGAAGGCCCGAAAATAACCCCTGTTTGAATCCGCCAAATGAAGTATTAATAGAGTGAATACTGAACAGTTGCTTTGAGGAAAATTTATACTTAGACCTCAATTGAACTAACATATAACTGGGAAATAGAACACTAAAATCAATTTTATCCTGCTTCTTTTTGTCTATTCTTATCAAAAAACCAATCAACCATCTTAGCATCAACAGTTTGTTGGAGATTAAAAACGAAATCGATAAATTCAAATGGTAGGAAAATCCTTATACTGCAATGAAAGGACATGCGAGGTAGGCACTTATATACTTTAAGATATTGAAAGTAAGGAACGAAGAAATAATACAAATTCAAAGTAGTTTTTGCTGGTCTGCTACTGAATCGTTGTTCGTTTTATGTCATCCGGTGAAACTTCGAGAGGCATGTAAAATAGGGAAAGGTTAAGATGTTAAATGTGTGATGAAAGCTATGTCATAAATCAAAATTATTAAATTCGAGCCATGAGGTTTAAGACTCAAGTTTTAGTCCTCTTGAGGTGAACACAAAGGCATAAGCATGACAAATTACTAATATTACTTGCAATTTTTTTATTTTTTATTTACTAATATTACTTAAATATATTAGTAGCATGAGGGGCCCAGAAAATTCAGCTAGCTCCGAAAAGGAGAAAATAAAAAAGAGGTTTTATTTTGAGGTCTACCTTCACTTAGAGACCCTAAGTTAGTCCTCTCAATAACATTGAAGTTAACAGGTGATGAAACTTGCTGGAGCTTCAGACAACAGCGGAAAGAGGGCATAAACATAATTGTTTGTTCTCCAACCTTCACAGAATTTTCAAATAAATCAAGGGTTCCAAGATCTTTGCCTGTAAGCGGACAAGAAGACCTCTTGATCTTATTTTCATGTTCTTCATCTAATGGCATGCCATGACACCTGCATGTCTATTTGTTGGTACAGCCAAAAATAATTATATAATACGATATTGATTGTGTACTTCATCTACAAATAATGTGGATGCATAAAAAAATTTGCATGCCAACAAGGCACAAAGAATGCCACTCGCCTGTCTAGCCATTCTCCCTAAATGTCGATGGGAACTTAAAAGCACAACATGATGAAACATAGAACCTGCTATTAATTGATTTAGCATTCAACAAAATTCATATTATTAATTTGGATAATGCCTAAGAATGCAGTTTACTTTCACAGAAACCTGAAGAAACCCAATATTCAGCAGAACTTGGTGAGGAATTAAAATTTCTGATTTTATTCAAATTTATTTGTAACATGGCTTGTTGCAAAATAGGGAGAAGATAACTTTTAAAAGGTAAAATGGAGAAAGATACGAGAGAAAGAGTAGATTTCATCCTCAAAGCCTCTGGCGCACAAGTGGAGAAGCACAGGGAGAAATAAGATAGACATGTCACAAAAAAATAATATAATCAATTTGTTCATAGAATTCAATCAATAAATTAGATAGATCAAAACATTTGGTTTGAATTTTAGCTTCTTTGGCTTAAAACCAAGTAGTCAAAAGATTCACATCCACTAGGTGATCTAGAAGACAGAGAATTTCACCCCTAAAGCTACCATAATATAATGAGGTATAACTGGTTAAAAGTAATTTCATACAAGTTAACTTATGAGTGCAATACAGATTATTTAACACAATCCTGCCTATCCTGAGTAAACCTCTAAGAGAACCCAACTTAAAATCCTTCAACAAGTGCAGTCCTCCCGTCCCATGCGAATTGAGAACTACAGATCCTAGGGGATTGGACCCAAGGGGAATGACTTGAACTTAAGACTTCCGTAACTTGAAGTGTGTTCTTAGCCATCTCATCTATTCATCAGGATTCAATGTACTTCATGTAGCAGGCCACTGAGGCACTAAAAATCAGATGTATAAGTCCTCTTTGATATCTAATATCCATTAGACCATGTAAAATCCATCAAACAAACAATAATTGCCATCTAGTTTCTGAATACGTATACAAACTACTCCCTTTGTCCCATAAATATTGCAACACAATTTTTTGCACAACTTTAAAAAAACGTTACACTCATAGTTGATTTCCTAATTGACCCCTGAATTTAGTGGTTGAGAATGCTCTAAGAATATGAACCATACACATTTTAGTTAGTGGAGGGACCCATTATATATTCAAATGATAGTGACATGACTATGGACAAATTAGTCATATGAATATGTTGCAATAATTATGGGACGGAGGGAGTATGATTTTCAGTTGGTATGCCAAGAAAATTTTAAGTTCAATACGCATAAGATAATTGCAATGCTGGCAAGGTTCTCAAACAGCACACAACATTTAAAAATGGACAACTTTCAGAATTTAGACAACCAATAAGTATATAGAATACCTGACAAGGAGTGAAGCCATCAATCATGTGATTGTAAGATGAGCATAAGTTGCAGGATATCTGCTTTAGAGAACCTACAAGATGTCTCTTAAAGATGAAATGAGCTTGTAGTTGTTCTTCCATGTCATCCTTCAACTCTTGTAGCCATCGTTTTACCAGGAAACATAATACCTTTGCATCTGCGAATTTGATCTTTAGTTCTCTAGCAGTAAATATTATAAACAATTCTTGTAGCCCTCGACTTAAGAGTAGTTTCTGCATGCCTTATATGCATTTTGACACATCACTAGCTTCATGACTGATTCTAGACTAAGGTCTCTATCCCACTATCTATAACCCAATTTGGCAGGTTGCCAGTAATAAAGTCCTGCAATTTTGGAATCTTAACAACTTTGTTTTTGAAAAGCAAAAAAAAGTGTCAAAGTTTCCAAAACTTGTAGGAATTTATTACTGCCAATCTTGACAAGTTCTGACGTGGTAAGCTTTTTCTCCACCCTATTTCCTCTTTGGGCTAGCTTACAACCAAACTGATTGAAAAATGAAGTGATTAGATCAGATCTGACGGGTCTCTATAATAGCTCATGAAGTTATTACAGAGCAGGGTCAAAAGGAAACTGTTCAAAGTCTTATCAGATCATGATAATATTAATCTAACAGTGTTAAACCTGGGAGAAATGTTCGGAATGAGCAGTTCTCAAGGTCACAGATTTGCTTTACGAAATTATTGATGTTCCCAGGTAGATCTCCAAGATGGCTCGAGTTCTGCTCCAGCAAAACAAACTCCACCAAAACACACTTGTCTGCTGCATCCTACCAAGAAAATCACAAAATCTCATATTAACAGCTTATTTTGCTACGAAGCCAATATACTCAAATCAGATCAAGAATGAAAATAATGGTGACATATGCCTCACCATGAGCGTCTGTTTGGTTATAGAGTCTAGATTTTCAACTAGACTCGAGCTAATCAGAATCACTTTTCTCATAATATCTTTCTCATGACTTATCCATGAGTATAATACTTTATCACTCAGGACGCTTGGAAGTTTCACATCTGGTGGTATCCATTAAAACAATTACAATACTAAAACAATTAAAATACACAATACTGATTGAAGTTTATATATATTACCGTCACAAGATACAGCTCCAGAATTGTTAAATTTGGGCAAGAAGGCATCAGTAGGCAGATTAGTGACAGCATGGTGGAAATCACGGAGACTGAAGTTTCCTCTTGGACTATATGCAACCTTCAGCTATTTAAACATTTCACCGAATCAAAATAACAACATTTTGTGTATTTAAATAAAAACAATTATGTATACATGTAGCCATTATTATAGCCAAAACCCTCAAAATACCATGCCTAATTGAACCGCACTAGTAAGTCCATAATATATGTGTATAAAACCTAACTGAGTGCGCAGAGACAAATATATGATATCAATTCTCATTCTCTCCAAATATTTACGGATGTATGTTTAAATGTCCGTACATACATAACTAGAGGGAGAGAGATATTGAAGTATATTAGCAAATATACCTCACAGGAACCAGAAATTCGATTATTCAGGATATAGCATAGTCCGATTCGATCACGAAGGGGCTTTGAGTGAGGTCTCTCACCGACCGGAAACGAAATAGCGTAGAAATTCGCCAACTGCAATAACGACTGAAAGCGCATCGAAAACGCACAAACACAACAAATCGATTGTAATTAATGGTTCAAAACGGTCACAATTTATTACAAAAACAATCTTCACGGTCCTCATGGATCATACATATATATATATACACGTATATTACCTGCTTCAGTTCTCGAAGTAATGGAGGCGATAGGCTCCGAAGATCCAACACAAAGCACAGCATCGCCATGCCAAACTCTCCCCGCTCCTCTCTGCAAGTTCGTGTACCGTTTTGGCGCGCAATGTCTTTTAACTCTCCCTGCCCTCAACACTCTTAGTTGGGGACTGTTTGGTGGTTAATTATTAGATTCTAAAAAGCCTTGAATGCAAAACAGAGTACTACTGAATAAAAATCAACTTGAGCTTGATTTTCGACTAAAAGATGGATTCAAAGTTGCCGGAAATATAAATAATTTAAATATGAGTCAATTTTAAAATTAGATAAATTAATTGATTTTTTTTAAATTATAATTTTTTTATTGTTAATTAGATCATATTTTTATTGATATTTGGATCGTATTGACTCGAAAAATTCAAACTGTTCGGATTTGATTCGAGATTGTGTTCGACTTATTTCATAGTCGATAAATTTTATAAATTAAATTTGAGCAACTCAATACTCGGATGTACCCAATTCACTTACATCCCTGAAATAAGTTTACTCTATTTTTATAAATATATTTGAAAAATATTGAACCTCAAATTTTTACTTCTTTTTTCTTTACCTAAGGAAATTTATATTATTTTTTTTCAACTTATACTATTACAATTAAGAATACAATACAATCCTATAATTGTGATAATTAAGAGTAAGAGCATCAATTTGCTAGATTAAATTATGCTATAAACTTAGGACAAATACGAGGAAAGACTCGTAACAAAAAAATGTTAGGTACCTCGGAAAAATTTACCTTTAATATGTAGCAATGGCTGATTCTGAGTTTGTTAAGACACAAGGACTAATATCAAATTTCAAAGACTACAATTAATTATTAAAAAATATTATGCAAGTGCTTCTAGCCTTATAGAGATTAAAAAAAGAAAAAGTGTTTACAAAAAAGATATTACTCCTTTTAAGAGTAAAAATTATTTATTTTTTTGTTAGTACCACACATTAATGTAATTGAAGTTCTGTTTAAATTGAGTATTTATACCTAATGATTAAGATTAAGACCATGTAACTTTTAGGTTTTACGTGGAAGTTGATTTTTTTCTTTTGTGTAAATTGTATTTTTGTAGTGTGAGACTTAATTTGTTATTAATATCCTAATAGTAATTATATACTTGATTAGTTGACGTATTCTCTAAAGATATTAGTTTATGTGGCACACTTATGTCTGTGCAATTAAGAAAGAAAAATTACATAAAATCTGAAAATAAGGCTATTGGGAGAAAGAAAAGAAATTGGTAATAAGTTGGAGATGAGATGGGTTGTTACGAGTTTCCATTTGTGACGGGATAATTTAAGGAAATTGATAAATTTACAATAGAAAGTAATATTTTTATATGAAAATCGTCGTTATAGATCTTATAACTATGCTATACATGCGACATTAGAAATATCAAAAATCATTTTCCATAATTTAGCTCTCAATAAGGAAAAACGTTAACCAGCTCACCCTAATATACGGAGTAGACTTGTTTCTATACGAGCAAATAAAATATGGATTCCTATTCTGAAAATAAGATAATCCTCAATCGTGCCTTGCCTTTTCTTAGAAAGATGATGATGCACTAGCCCTAACCCTAACCCTAACCCGAGCCCAGCATATAATGAGAAGTAGCATAAAACTTGGCACAAGAATTTTGAAGGAAAAGAAAAACAAAGTAGTATTCGTAAAGTTTTAGCCACTTTTTAAAATATGTTGTGCAAGGAAGAGCAGTGGTTCTTGACTATAGAGTTGAAGGAACAGAAAAAAGTTGTTGAATCGCCAACTGAAACCGGAATGGTTGAAATTCATCTAATGCAAAAGCTGCAGACTGTGGTCATTCAGGACATATCAATGTTATTCTCAAATCATCTGGATTTCTTCATAAAACCTCCCTTGTTAGAGCACAACATATCAAACATGCTTTCCATCATGAAAATTCATTATAATGTTCGCCAAGATTTCAACTCCAGGATTACACGATTTGCTAGAGACGTGGCCAGATGGGCAGTAAGCGAAGAAGGGCCAAGAATGTTTTGCATCGAGGCCAAAATTGAAAGTTATCAAAAATCAAGTTAACGATGCTCAAGAAGATGCTGACGACAAATGAAACAGAGATTTTGTTTCATGTAGACGGTAGGAATTTGAGTTTAAGAAAGCTTTGTTGATTTTATCAAACGTCTAATAATGAAGAGACTTCGTAGATACATTTTTTCTTGTCTTTTTGATAAATATGGCATGATGATTCTATAATCATAATATTATAATTCTGCTATGTATTTGTTCTTCTACTTGTCTTTGGGGCAAGGGCAACTATTGAATATCTACGAAGCTAATAAGCCAGAGAAGAAGAAGAAGAAGAAGAAGCCGCCACCAGCACATATAAATGAATTTGACATCTGATACAAGCAGATAAGGTGAAACTTCATGTGGAGTTGCAACACCAAACAAGTAATCAGGTTGGGACTTGCATACCAATAATATAAAATAAAGGAAAGTACGAGAATAAAAAGCCTTCTTATAAAGCCAGCACATAAAAATGAGAACTTTGAAATCCATAAAACTGCAGTGCAGATGACCAGCAGCAGAAGTAGATGATCAAAATGCCCAAAATTCTTAATCTCTTCATTTATCAGTACCATTATCAGAACAAAGCTGACTCGTCTCTCCCTCATTTTTGCAAGATTCAATTGTGTAATCATTCGGAGTGTTAAGTATCTCTGAGATGAACTTTATCAAAGAACATAGTCCACCCAAGAAGTTGTGATCAATAACCCCACTACCATCCAAAACATGCGCAAAATCTATAAGCTTGACTTCTGCATTAGAGATCCTCCCTTCCAACACCAACCCCTTCTCATACATCAAAAGAATTGAACAAGAATAGAAGTGGAAAACAGTTTGCTCCTCAAACCATGCTTTCAGCTCCAGCAATTGTGCCAAAATCCCAGTAGAACCACCATATACAATTGACGAAAAAAAGCAATCAGGGTGCAGACTCGAATCTGAAGAAGCGTTAGCTGAGACAAATTTCCTAAGAACTAACGTAACATCATCAGCAGAAAAACTCTTGATGGATTTTTTTTCAGGCTTCCAATATCCAGATTCCTTGCTATCATAGATTTGCAACCCTGATATCCTGAATCCCAATGGTAGGCTTGTGGATTCCCTATCTTTCTTCAAACATTTTTTGATATAGTCTTCAGAAGATTGTGGGGGCCAAGTTCTGGAGCCAATCTTGACATCCATTATGGAAGGATTGAGGCAACTAGAGACAAGATCTTGCAAAAGAAGGTGAGGGTGCAGGCCAGATCCATCAGAGGCCTCTAAAAGCCGAGTACCATAGAAGATGGGAAAGAATTTGCGAAAATGATGAGGAATCCTTGTGTTTAAACAACATGCTTCGTAGAAGGCCACTTCTTTGGAGCCACGTTCATCACTCTGGAGAGGCTTGTAGAAGCACCCTAACTCATCGATCAGGGGACCAAGCTTTCCGTCACTGGCTTGGTGTCCTGCAACCTGATGATGTGGGACCTTAAGCATCTTCAGAGATAGTAAATAACCTCACAGAAAACAGAAATATCAATCTCTCTTCAAGTTATACCCAATTCTTCAATTATGCAGCACATAAACTTATCCTGCAATTTGAACAGAAAATCATTTTCGTTACTGAACCACTTCTACAACAATGAAACTACTTAAACCCCAAAAAGAAAGACACGGAGAGGGAAAGGGAGAGGGGGAGAGAGTTCCCTTGAAAGCCAGTAGGAAGATTTTCTTCAGATTTATGGACCATGAAACAAACAAATAATATTGAACTACAGGAGCAAACAAATAGAATTAGGCAAATAATGAACTGCTCCTACTCAAATGTACTATAAAATAGAATCCTCGTCTTTTTTTTTTAATTTGACATGGAAGGAAAGATCTTAACTCTCAACCACCAGGAATATGAAAAAAGAAGACAAAAAAAGCCAGAAATAACCCGTTATAGTTCCACTGACAATCGGTGGCAAAATTTTCTCCACTACCTATTGTTGGCATTTTTGTTTAAGAATATTTGCTCTACGTTATTTTATATATGATTTTTACAGTATAAATTTAAGGACTAAAATTTATTATCGAAAAAATTTATCAAAGAAAATAATGTTTAGTGTTTCTATGCATATCTTAACCTTCGTAACAAAAAATAAAAAAAGTAGGAATTTTTTTCCAGATGTAGGTTGTATTATTCTAAGGCTTCATTAAAATGACAAATAAAAAATTTAATATCACCAAAACGTTTGGTCCTTGTGTCTCTATTCAGGAAGATAAGTTTCAACATTTAAAAGTTCTTGCAAATATCTACCAGAAAATAAGCTGGTGTGTTTTGGTGAACTTTATTATTCATCGTTCCAACCAATTTTCACATAGCATTCCTGTGTAGAAACCGTTGATTTCAAACAAGTCCAATCAAATGTCACACACAAGCAGCCTGACAATTTTATTGTTAATTCTTCAAAAACTGTTTAGCAATATGAATAATAGTCAAAAATGGGATCAACAGTTCTTGTGAAAGAATAGGGATTAACACTTTACAGAATGTCCAATACAGAGGATCTAGAGTTCTAGACAATGTCATAGGCAAATTTACATACAGCGAAAGCATTAGATGATATCAGGACAGAACATATTCTACTTAGCATGAATATTGGCCACCCATGCATCTTGGAAGTTGGAGCCTTATGAACTTTTACAAATATTTATCATTTTCACACATCTAAGGATTAATGCCTTAATGAGGGAAAAGGTTCACTTTAGAATAATACAGAACACATCATGTATCGATCAGACATTAATGGGTAATAGAAGTAAATTGCAGCTGAATTTCGATTAATACTAACTCGTGTTTGTGTGTGTGTGTATATATATATATATACTGGCAAAGCTTTCGAATTACAAATTGAGACTAATTAAGGGAACAAAAAGAATACTGGCAACAAATTACCTATGCTTTTGGAATATCATTGAATCATTCTCTTTTCGAGCAGGTAAGAAGAGGAGAAGTCAAGTTTGTGCCTCAAAACCTCGAATGTATACACAGATATAGAGAAGGAGACCGGAGAGTGCTCGCAGCTTCAATCATGTAAATATTCAAAGGTCCAACCTTTTGATCATAGAGTGGTTTCTAAAATATATTCATGTTGCACGGGGCATAGGGCCTACCACCCATTATCTTTTGATCATTATTTTTTATTTGGAGTGAAATTCACTCTTCTATCGTCGTACAATCCTAAAATGAAATTATTTTGCCATTCTAAAATTATACAGATGTATACCTTTATTTTTATTTTTTTAAAAATATTAAGAATTTAGTTTATTATATAATCTCTATATTAAATATAAATATTAAATTTATATTTTTTTAATAAATTTTAAAAAATAATATTAAAATTATATACTCATTTTAATCAATCAAACAAAATATTAATTATATTTTTTAATATTTATTCCTAAACCGTTAAATTAAAAAAGGGGAGAGAATATTAAAGTAATTAAATTGACCAATTGATCTTTATAAAAGTTTAAGAGGACAGCTATATAAGTTTTAAATTTTTTATCTTTGTCTCAAGAGACGTATCATCATTATATTACTTAAGTATATTTAATATGAATTTTTATATTATAAAATATTATATATTTTCTTTACTATTGTATATTAAAAAATATGAGACAAAAATGGGAAACTCAAACATTATTCTTAGAAAATATTCGTGAATTACTGCAATTTGTCATTTACTAGAATTCTTTTAGGCAACATATTCTTTTAATATGTTGCTGACTCAACATATATTCGTAAGTTAACTAAAAATATATAGATTGAAAGTATAATTCCAGTAGATATTTCTTCTGTTATATAAAAGGAATTTTATTTACAAAATTTAAAAATATTTAAAATGTATTTTTGATCTACATTCATCCTAAAAAAATATTAAATTATTAGTTATGACATGATAACAAAATTATGATATAGTCGATAATTTTTTCATTTTATATTTCAATTAATAAAAAAATAACTGAACTGAACCGGGGGTAATTGATCCAACCAAACATCAGAATTAAAAAGAAAAGATTCGATTATTATGAAATTAATTTTATTATAAGTTAGTCAATTGATCAAATATACACATAACTCGATCTACTAAAATTAGAGTCCTTCTATATGGAAATATTTATTGAACATTTTAAATTTTTTTTTTTTTACTTGTGACTCTCAAATACTATATTTTGTAAAAATTTCTATTAAAATAAATACTATATATTTTTTTGAGGATCACAAGCCAAAAATAAAAAATAAAAAAAATTAAAAATGTTCAAAATTCCGGTCCGCAAGACTTATCGCTAAAATTAACTTCACAAATAAACTCCTGTGCAAAACGCAGCAGTACTATTAACTCCGGTGCTCAACTAAAGAAGAAAGGTTGAGCCGAGCGTCAGATGTCATGTGGCGGCCTACGGAGGCAGTAAGAATATCGACACGTCCTCCTCCCCTGTTTTTGTCGGTGGTGTTCCGCTTCCTCCTCCTCCTCCACTCAATAACCCTCACCAACTCCTCCTACTAACATGCTACTCTCCTTCTCTCTCCTTAAATTTAATTTTATGTGTATATTGTCTATTATCTGAATGGAAGTTGGGAAGGTTAATGTGTTGGATGTATGAAATTAAATTATTTCATGGGAAAATAATTTTCTAAAAGAAGAAATTTTTTCTGATGCATTTTCCTTTGTTTTTGGGAATAATTTAATAATAGTATAGAGGACATGGGTCCAGAAGAAGGTTTTGCATCTTAGGATGAAAATTAAGGGTTATAAATTACAACCCTAATTATCTTTCCTTTCCAAAAATCAAGGGTACAAAGTTCACCATTAAATGTATATTTGTAAAATTTTAGGATTTACCATCTTTAATTTTTCAAAACATAAAAAAAATACTCCTCCATTCTTTATGCTGGAATTTACTTGAACCCCATGCTTAAAACACAAACACAAATTTTTTACAAGGTTCCGGGAATGATGGGTCATGTAATATGGGAAAAATTTGTAACTGTATAAGGAATTAAATTACTAACAATAGTACTTTCGATTACCCTTCGAGTCTTGATCTTTTTTGGACGAGTCTGGGTTAAGATGACCCACGAAAATATTATTGGGTTAATGGTTAAAAGCCTTATTTGGATGAATTTGATTCGATTAGTACTTGGATTTGACTAAGATTTATTTGGATGGATTTGATTTGATTCGGACTTTGTTCCGAACTTGGGAATTTGACACGAGTTTGTCTGTGTATAAGGAATTAAATTACTAAGAATAATACCTTCAAATGAGCCTGTCTTATACTATTGAGTCGGTAGTTTAAGGTCTTATTTGGATAGATTTGATTCGATTCGAATTTCAGGTCATTTCCGGACTGTTATATCAAGGTAATGCCTAGAGAATCTAAGAACCAGATAAATCCTGTCATGTTCATTAGCATTATGTATTTATAGTGTTTAAGTAACATGGCTTAGCATTGTTCTTCCTTTTTGCATTTCTCGATCAGGACAATGGGAAGGTTAACTCTACCAACCAAAGCGAATACTCCGGGAACTACAGAAAGGCCTTTCTAATTAAGAATGGATTTAGGTTATTGAATGCAGACTTCTTCAATGATACTAAGGTAATTCTAGTTTTGAATAGTGCAAGTTGCTTCTTACATTCTTTTACTTTGGAATTTGGATCTACTTGTTTAAACTCTGAGTATTTTTAATATTGCGTTATGTCTACTTTTACATAGATGCTAAAGATTGATAATGGTGCGAAAGAGTTTAACATCTTTATAAGCAAGACCAATAGGAAACCGAAAATGCAAGCAAAAGATTCAATTATCCTTTGTTATCCGTCGTACAGAAGCCGAGCTCTGAAGAAGATATTGCTTTCATGAGTGTAAGTGTGTTACAACAGATTAACTTCACTTCTACGAGTTAACTTTAGTTTGAGGTTGTGTATATTTTATCTTTTATTTTGAAATACAGGTTCTTGAACTTGGGCGACTCATTAAGACTAAACAAATTAGATCTGAGGAGCTTACGGGGATTTTTCTGAAAAGGCTAAAGAGGTATAGTTGACCAATATGACAGTAGTTTCTAAGCCCTATTACTACTCAAGCTTGCTTTCTAATGCTGCATTAGGAAAATTTAACAGATACAATCCTGCTCTTGAATCTGTTTTCACTTTCACAGAAGAATTAGCATACAAACAAGCAAAGGAGGCTGATCATCTGCTAGCCCAAGTTGTTTATTTAGGTATGGATAAATGTAACACTCAATGGTGACATTGCAGCAGTGTTGGAACCTATAGTATGTTCAAGAAATAGGAAATTCGATGAAAGCATCCTTGGCATTGGTGGAAAAAAGACCATGTGAAGAAAGAAATAAGCTTGTCTTGTTTTGATTGATTGGGATCTGAAGGGCTCGTTATCTTTAAGCATTGTAAAGAACCAAAGGTTGATTATGTTGTTGCGGCATTATTTAGCATGATAGAAAGAATTCCCTATATAGTAGAATTCGTAAGGGGCCAATAATTGGTTTAATTCCAGTTATGTCATTAATTCGTATAAGAGTTTGATTTGAGATCCATAATTAAATTCACCGATGTTTATAGGTCCCCTTCATGGGATACCTTATGGTTGAAGGACATAATTGTGGTACCTCAGTACAAGACAACTTGGGGTTCAAGATCATTCGAAGATCAAGTTCTTGACATTGAAGCTTGGGTTTACAAGAGGCATTTAGCAGTTTTAAAAGATGCCTCAAATAGATTTCAGAATAAAATTTGAGTCGTATTTAGTTTGTTCAATTTGTTACTGCTCATTACAGGTTAAAAACTGCTGGAGCAGTTCTTGTTGCGAAGCTTGTGTCAGGATCATTGGCATATGATGATATTTGGTTCGGGGTAGGACTTGGAATTCATGGAACATTGAGGAATACTCCACTGATTCATCAGCTGGGCCTGCTGCCAGCACCTCAGCACTCAGCAGGTGTTCTTCTTTAGTGTCAGGCTATCTCAAATTCTGGGGCCCTCTTTTACTTTCTCTCATTTTTTGTTCAACCTATATTTTTTTATGGGGGATTTAATTGATTATTGTCTATAAGTGAAAGTTGAGAGACAAAAAAATGCTTCATATTTTGCAGGAATGGTTCCATTTGCAATTGGTTCAGAGACTGCTGGGTCCATGACTTACCCTGCAGTTCGTTGTTGTGTAACAGCAATCATTTACTTTGTGCGTCATATTTCCCCCCTTCTGTTCAGTAAATGTGAAACTTAAACCCCATCTTTTACAGGATAAACTTGGTCCTTTCTGTAGAAGTGCTGCAGATTATGCAATTATTCTTGATGCTATTCGACGAAAGGATCCAGATGATCTTTCGTCGAGAAACATTTTGTTTAATGATCCATTTATGGTCGACATCACGAAGCTAACTGCTGGTTATCTTGAGGATGCGGAGATGGAGGTACACTAGTGTATTACATGTTATGATGATTTTTAATTAGTGTTGATCAGAGTTTAAAGAACTGGATTTTTGAATATGAAAGATCTTTTTTATTGGCATCACAGGTTATCCATGTTCTTCAGTCAAAGGGTGTCAATGTGGTTCCTTTTAAGATGAATTACGCAGTGGACTCCGTTCAAGGTATCTTAAATTACACAATGGTTGTTGATATGTTGGCTCACTTCGACGAGTGGCAGCGTTCCAGAAAGGATGATGATTTTGAAGCTCAAGATCAATGGCCCCTTGAACTACGCCGTGCACGTGTAATACCAGCAGTGGACTATGTTCAGGTATTATCATAAACAAGCTGGTTAACATCTGAGTTTTAGGGTTGTTTGATGTAGTTTACTGTGGGACTTTGGTTACTATTTATTATTTGGCTATATTTAACGGCCAAGGTGAGGTAAACCATTTATAGAAGTAATAATCTGTTAGGGTTGGTTCGTTTGCAAGGATTATTGATTGAACTGAACTACTTATGAATTTAGTCATATGTTTGGTATTAAATTTGCACCATGCCCAATTAGTCTAGATAACTTTATACCTCAAAAGGGGTAATAGTTAATACCAGTTACATTATTATTATACACAGAAGTACTTTTGTTTAAGCTGATTGGGATATTTCACATGAAATTCACATTGAATAAATTCAAGAGTGTAGATGAATTAACAAGTATAGTGGAGTTTCAACCTAATAGGTTAACCTTTTAGGTAAGGAGGTGATCCAACATCATTATTGGGTCAGTGTGTGCTGCATTTGTGATGAATTGTTGTAGGATGAATCGTACAATTTCGCTACAAATTGGTATCAAAGCTCATGGTTCAATGGGCCCAAGTATCAACTCTAGGGTGCGAGGGGAGTGCGAGGGTGAATTTGCAAGCCTCGTGGGTGGAACAAATAGAGTTGAATCAAGTGGAGCACGAGCACGGGATGATTTGAGTCGGGTGGAGATGTGCGCTGCATTGGTAATGAATTGATGTGGGATGGATCGTATAATTCCGCTACAAAGTTGTACTCCGTTCCCGTGTATAATCTCCTTCATAACAACCAAATCACTATTTTTTAAAGGATTTAGGATTGTTAATACTAGGATTAGCATTCCATGAAAATGTAATGTTTTCTAATAGTTTTACAATAAACATAGCCCTAGGGTTACCATTTAAAATGTTACAAGAACGAGTTAATATTGCATTCGTTTCCTGTAACCAGATTACAACGGAAATTATATCACATTTTTTGTTTATTTTGAAATATAGCTCGAGTTCTAAGGACTGAATGACTGTCCACTGGACACAAAGCACGCGGAAAATTAATTCGCGAAGTAAGAGAGAGCTTCACAGTTGATGCATTTGTTAGCAATGCAACTGATTGGGAAAAAGTTTGTGTGGGCAATCTAGTAGGCTTGCCTGTGGTTATAGTTCCTACTGGATTCACTAAAACTGCTGACCCCCCTTCAGACGATACACGAAGAAAAAGAACCATAACTACAGGCATTTATGCTCCTCCAGATCAAGATCATATTGTAAACTTCCTTTGCACTTATATTTTTACATATATTTTAGCATGCAACAAGCATGTATGAAAGATTATGTCAGCTCTCTGAAAAATTCTGGTTATCATCTCTTATTTACTTTTGGTATGTGCAGGCTTTGGCATTGGCCATGGCTTATCAATTGGTCACTAACCATCACAAACAGCATCCGCCTATTGATTATATTGGACCAAATGACTCTATCCCGAATCCACCCAAGCATATCATCCCTCCTAGACAGCTGTGGGGTTGAAAGATTTATTTCTCTAGAGAGTTTTGGGAGTGTCATGAACTATGCTACTCTTATCCACCCCCCCCCCCACACACACACACACACACACACACACACATATATATATATATATATATATATATATATATATTAAGCCATCATTTACTTGGGTGGAGTAGGTTCATTTTATCTGTATTTTGTATGGTAAAACCATGTAGTACAAGTTTATTCTGTAAGTTTTAAGGTGCACTAGAGAGGCAGTGAATTTCATTTACTTGGGTGCATTTGGGTTTGATTAGAGAGGCAGTGAATTTCATAGCAAAGGTGCATTTGGGTTTGATTAACATTTAAATTTGTCAAATTCTCAGGATATTAGCGACTCTCCTTTGAGAATGATCTAAATATTAGAGCACCGTAAACAAACCTATGCTTTTGTTTCCTTATAATGATGGTGTTCTTTTTGTGAAAACTTAAATAAGTTTCTTTTACTCAAAATTTTCTTCCTTTTTTCCTTATTTATTTTATTTGTATATTTAAACCTGGACCCAGGCTTACGGGCAAGAACACTGATCAGTTTTCTCAACACCCTTGTACAAGTGGTAGATTATTCTTAGCAACAAGTGAGGTTAAGTTTTTATGTCACTCTGGGCAAGATTTAATATCTTACTATGAGAGAGAGGAGGACGACAGAGAGAGACGGATCGATGACAGAAAGAGTGAGAGATGAATGAAAATGAGTTGCGGGGCTAAGAAATGAAATTCATTAAGCCTTTTTTTTTTACGGATATTCTGTCGGAGTTAACACTGTTGTGAACTCAGTGGATGTGAACATAAGAGGGAATTATCTTCGACGGAAAATTTCGTCGAAATGGGCATAAATAAACGAGTCTGTCAAAGATAATTCCAACTTTTTCTTGTAATGACCGTTCAGTCTCCTGGGGATTGCATAGACAATTTTCTATGAAAAGTATACGGATTTGTGTTGGTTTCAAATCTCAATCTGCTTTCCAATTGGATTTTCACGTAAATTCTTGTGTTCATATTTTATATCTCTTTATTTATGTTTATGTGAATGTATTTCGTGAGTTTGATTTCACAACAATACAATCAATCGTTAGCGCGATTTCAAACAATTTCACTTTCATTTTTTCTGTCCCTCCCTGCCTCTTTGTTTCAACAATTTCACTTTCATTTTTTCTCTCTTCCGTCCTCTTCCACCGTCTTTTTCCTCCCAAATCAATTAGAATGAACTGAACCGCTTAAATTCAAAATGAGTACTATTTTATTAATATAGATTGCACGAGGCCGATTTAATTTTTCTCTTTTTGAGAAAATATTATTTGTGCTTTATCTTTATTCTGCAAAAATAATTGCAAGAAATAATTTTTTTTGAGGATCAATATTATTATAATTCAATTCTAGGCATGCAGAAGGGGCTAGAATTGGTAGGTAGATGTTACCACCAGATTATCACATTTGGTCGATTGATCTTTACTAAATTTATGAAACCTTTATGTTCAAATGTTAATTTGAATTTTTAAAATAATAGTTTTTGTGTTAAGTAATATTTTTAAGTAATTTATAATATTATTTATTGCATTAGTCAAAATTAAATAAATTTACATAAAAATTAAAATTTAAAATTTTGTAAACTGATAAGGAAATACATTAAATGATTTTTTTATGTTACTTTATTTATAATTTACTCGTTATAAGAATTTATTTATAAAAATATAACAAAAACATCAAAGATATCCACCTAAGTCGTCTCATGCGGTGCAGATCTCCACATGCAAGTAGTACTTCACAAAAACCGAGTGAAGATTGTCATTCTCTTCTTTTTACAGAAACACGGTGATTACTCTCGGTAGCTTATTAGAGTCGAAGGAGATTTGGGCGTTCCGGGTACCACCATGGAAGGAACACCGTTGACGTTCCAATTCACACAGATTTAAAAGAAGAATCAATCAAGGCAAACAGGATAGAGAACTTTCAACTAATTAACAACTATCTCAAACCACAAAAATCTTCAATTTTAGAACGTCTTTGTGCCGTGGCCAAGGAACTGATGGATCAGATCCTGATGGATAAAATCTCATTTACATTGTCATACATTGATTGTCAAGGAAAATAGCTTGGCAAGTTTAAAAGACAAAAAACAAAAAACAAAAAATTGCAAACGGATAATCAAGTGAAAAACTCGTACTGTAAACAACTAAAACCTACGGACAACCACTTCGAGAGTGAATCAGTTCTCTTTCCATCCTAATTAAAAAACCTGGTACCAGTCCTCCGCCGAGGAGGCTGTTGTGGCCTATATCATCAGAGATTCTCTCTCCATCCTAATCATCACGCCTGCTATTCCTCTTGCGAGGACCTGCTGTGGTGTCCTCATTCTGCTCTTCCTTCTTCTCTTCACTACTTCCCCGACTGTTTGAAGTCTCAGCTGCATCTGTCTTCTTTGCTTCCACAACAATCTTTGCCTGTTAGCAAGAGATTAATAAGTCCAGCAAAGTGAATGAATTTCCCAAATCAAATAGTAGTTAAGAAAAAATGCTTCTACTCACAGGCTTCTTCCCGCCAAAAAGTAGTTTAAGTAGAACTGTGAAAATAACAACCACAATGGAGACAAGCACACCAATTGTGAGGTTCGGTTGCCTCTCAGCCTTTTCAATAAGATCCTGTGTGACAAAGTATAGGAATATCATATATTTGCAAGACAGAAAATTGAAGATCAGACATTTTCAACATGTTAAAAACATATTGCAAATCTTAAATAATAATATGTCTAGTTAGTTACCAAAATTTTGAATTTGTGATTCTGCAAGAATGGAATGTCTGCAATCCTATAAAGCTGGTCAAAAACCTTCTTCTGCAATATAATCGGATTAAAAAAAATTAAGTCATTACCAAGTTAAATCACTCTGGATAGGAGAATAGAAAAGGGTATCCCAATATATTACCTGGACACCTTTGAGACCATCTGAAGTACTGCTGGCTTCTTCCTCGGCCTTCTGTTTCTCTTTCTCTACATCGAACTTTGGCTTCCATTTGGTCTGCCTGTATGATTCTGCAACTTTCTCATCACTTGCTATAAGAATATTGTCGAACAATATACCATCTTGCATTGTCCAAATTTCAATGCCAATAGCAGCAATAGGATCAAAATCAGGTTTGTCAAGTTCAAAGTAGATGGGGTTAGGAATTTGTTGAGGTTTCCAAATGCCCTTGTAGTTAGGATTGTCGATAAGAGGAGCATGCCATTTACCCTTATATGCTGGATTCCTCTTCATTGGTCTCTTCCATTCCCCACAGCCAGGAGCCTCCCCACACTTGGGATTGCTAATCTTTGGAGCCTCCCATTCACCATCCTCCTCCTCATCCCAATCTTCGGGTTTTGATGCCTCGGGACTGTCAATTTCCTCAGGTTCATCATCTAACCATCCTTCAGGCTTCTCAGCTTCACTGTCTTCAATTTCCATAGGTGCATCCTCATCCCAATCATCTGGTTTTGTGGCATCTGGGTCTTGAATTTTTGCTCTCTCATCCCAGTCTTCAGGTTTCTTATCATCTGGGTCGGGAATGGTCTTGGCAGGGATTAGCGCTGGCTCAAAATCTTCAGCAGATAAAATGTTTACCTTTTTCTTCTCTTCCCCATCAACCAATATTCGTAACTCATTATCAGGTTTCAAAATGGCAGTGTACACATGAGTAAGTTTGTCCGATGGCACTGATGGTGGGAACTTGACATGATGTTCAACATACTCTCCATTCTTTGGGTTTTTATGCTTCAAAATAAAATGAACCTTGTTTGTTGCTCCACATTTATCAGGTCCAAACATTATAGAGTAGGGAGATTCATTGTCAAAACCCTTGGGCACCCACCCAGCATCCTGAGGTCGGAGATATTTCAGGTATGCACCACCGCACTCAAGGCCATTCTGGAGGCGTGTTTCGAATTGGAGAACAACAGTTCCATCCTTGAGATTTACAGGTTCATCAAGCACCTTCACAATTGCATATTTCCTAGCCTTCTCACTGACAAGAAGTCCATAATCATCATGTCCCTCACTTTTGGAATGTTTCCATACACCTAAAAGCCAAAAATTACATCAATGTCAGCCCTAAATTCCAGATATAATATAAATAGAGAAAATATAAATACTTCATACTGAAAAAACACATTATATGTATATATACACAAGTATGTAGACAATTTAGCACGGAGGATAGAACATTTTGGACACTGTAAATATATCACAATTTGAATAGTCACAATGAAACTTATAGCAAGAGAAATACAGCTTCTAATTTTTGTCAGTTAGAAGTTCCTAGCTAATATAAGCCACCAATAAAATGTTTACTCATGAAATACTTTTGCAAGGTAAGGATTTTTTTAATTGACGTGAAGTACCTAGCTCATCTAAAATTCTCTCTTCAAAAGATCCAAGTAGCAGAACTGGGAACCATGTTACAACAACGTATTTCAATGATGCAGCCTCAAGCCAAATGGAAAATGATGCATCTTGATAATTGAAGATACATACACATATAGTCGTTATGCCTATGAGCTCCTCATGCATAAAAATCAGTGTTATTTGTTTTACCCTGGTGGAGATTATTAGGTCATGAATTGAACCAATAGTGAGGTTCAACTGATGCAGGGACATAGACTGTTCTCCTCCAGATGCATGAATGGTTTTTGATGCAGGGACCAATTTAAGAAGCATGGTTTGACCAACATAACAGCCTCACATCCACAACAATAAGCTGACTGCAAAGCTAGCAGTGGGGTTTACTCAATTTGAATAAATAGATTTTCAAAAATATGAATCACTTTCTTAAAAAAAGTTCAAAATTGTGAATCTAGACTTTGATTTAGAGTCTTAGAAGCTAAATATGCAAATAGATATTAATTTAATTCTAGTGCAGTAAGTACCATTTAAAGTAAGCAATACTCTGTTTATTTGTTCTTACTTAAGCTATTGAAGAAAATGTCAAATCAATGCAATGCAATGCTGCACTAACATATTCCTATTCACCATAGTTCTCTATTAAATAGCAACATATTCATCTAATCACGTTATAACATCTTCAATTCAGCTCAAACGTGTCAACTGATTTGATTGTCAACCAGACATAAATTAAGAACGAGATTCAGATTAATGTATTCTCAACACTAATAAAATTGAAGATCTCAAGCTATTAAGACAAAATCAAAGAGAAAGAAACAGAACAGATCCAAAATAAAATACAATAAAAATTAAATATACCTTGGTATTCGTCCTTCTCAGACGCTATCCATCGCCCATTGAAATCTTCATCAAATGACTCATAAAAAATCTGCAAAAACAGTCCATCCATTAGTCAGATCCACAGAGACACATACAGATACACACAAATTGAAACAGAGACATAATTGTTACGTACCATATCAGCAGAAGCGAAGAGGTGAGAAGCAAAGGAACCAATTAAAAGTAACAAAGCATACTGAAAACAGATCCTCCGTTTGGTTTCTTCCATAGACGTCACTTCCGAAAGAGAATTTTCGTAAACAAATATGATATAATTGTATATTATAAACTTAGCACTAACCCTAGATTAAGGAGTGGTGATTGATCAATCAATCTATTGATCTGAGAGAGGGAAAGAGACTGTGCTAGTTTGATCGCATATATAGATCTTCGGTAGAATGGCGTCGAGTTGTTTCGACCAATGAGATCTCGTGCCACGTGAAGTGGACCTATAAGAATTTGACACGTGCTGAGAACTCTGTTGGCTGCACCAAGAATTTGATCGACGGCTGGGATATTTTCGTTTTGGGAAAAGATTATTTCGGTCCTATCTGACTTTGACAGGATATTTTCATTTTTTTCCAATTTTATATACTAATATTATAGTAGTAGTAATAAAGAGGACACTATTTTTGATATTTTTATATGATTTCGATTCACTGTATATAACTATGTGAAAGAAAATCATACATATCAATTGGTTAGGTTATTTTCTTTACCTGCTCTACAATTTTACCACACCACATACGCAAGTCAACGGGAGTCTAGAAGAGGAGTTCGTTTGATAAATTTGGAAATTAAAATTTGAATGATTATAATGTGTTAATAAATTAGATTATTTGAATAGTTATGAGGTCTGAATTTAAAAAATTATTTGATAATTAAAAAATAAGTTGTCTCTTAATGACACTATTTTACCATTTTAAAGGATAAAATTTTATTTAATAATTTTAAATATTCAATTTAATAAAAATGAGTGCATAATATTGTTTAATTTATTTATATTAAAAAAAATTCATTAAGAGGTGCCTCTTAATTATTAAGATTTCATTTTCTGTCTTACCGATTAAGAGACATTCAAAGGTAACAAAAAAAACAAACAAACAGGCAGCATCATGCCCTCTTAGAAAATAGTTGTAAATGTAATTTGATACTAACTTTTCAAGTCCGGTCAAATAAAATTAAAATTTGTATAATTCAATTTTTGATTTCATGATTAAAACCCATGCACATTTCATTTCTTTTGAAATGTCTGTGTTTCAATTGGACTCGTTCAATCAAGAAGTTTTGAAATTTAAGGATGAAAACATATAATTCATGCAAAGTTCAAGGACCAAATTATGGGTTCAGTCAAAAAATAATTGATGTATATTATTATTATTATGGTTTAGTCCATCAAATATTATTATTATTATTATGGTTTATTTTCTTTTTTCTGTTTATATATTGATATTGATACGTATGAAGCTTCAACCACCACCAACATTAAGCTGTAAGCCTGTAATTATATAAGCAGTCAGTTTGAACTTGAACATCGAATTGGCGTTGCCAACTTACCATTACGGTAGTAATACAACATAATATAATATAGTGAAATTGAACAATTCATCTCACATCAATTAATCATTAATGTAGCACGCATCATGTTGGACCACTTTACCTAAAATATTAAGTTGAGACTTCACCATACTTATTAACTCATCTACATTCTTAAATTTATCCAATATGAAATTTATGTAAAATATCCCAACACATTAATTAATGCTTTTAATTGTTAGTCATTTTGGACAGTGTTTTAAGATCTCAATTACTACATGATTTTGTAAGATGGATTAGTTAGTCATTCAGGGAGAGAGTTGTTGGATCTCCATGATTTAATTATAATTTCGAATCGTATATATTTATCCCTCAACTCACTTTTGACTACTTATAGATATTAATTATATTGCTCAAGAACAAGATATATAAAATATATGTATTACGTAACAAGCTATATATGTCATTTAAATGATGTAACGACTAATTAAAAGTAGGGTGAAAATGAATAGTTAAGATTAAAATTTTGTATGCATGTATTCTTTTATATTGTCGCTTGTAAATATTGAGAAGGATATGAATGAAATTAGACAAATTCTAGCTTTTTCTCTCTCTCTCTCTCTAAATTCTTCTCTTCTCTCTAATTTCTGTTGGAGTAAGTAAGTACCCGATGGATGGGGTATATATATATATATATCAATGTCAGTTGTGCTATATAAATATTTGTATTGAAAGATTGATTGTCTAATTATGCATACATTCAAACAACAAGTAATTAATTTTCACTAGCGAACAAAGGATTAAAGAGCCGGCCACGGCCAGGGCAATTGGCAGTGCCTGCCTATACTTTACTTTTGCTCCAGCCTATACTAACATCAGAGGCGGAACTAGGGGGCGGGCGAGAGCATCTGCTCCCGATAGCGGCGGCGGTCCAGGCATAATTAGGGGCTAGGGCTGGGGCTGGGGCAAGGGGCGGCCAGCCAGCCACTGCTCCGGGCATCACGACAATTTTCAAACAGTTTGCTTGCTTTAGCCATTTGCTCTGCTAATCAATCTTCCGAGTCAGAATGTTCAAGTTCATCCTCAGAATCTTCAAGTAGCGAGGATGAAGGGAGAGAATCAAGAAGATCAAAATCAAGGTCTAAGAGAAGGAAGAAAGAGAAAAAGCACAGATCAAGATCCAAGCACTCTAGCAGCGGTGAAGAGGCTGACGGTCCTTTGCCACTTTCCAGATTCTTTGGGAGTACAAAAAGTTGATGTTTTCAATGGGGAGGTTTTTATGTCCTCCATCTAGTTTATATCTAGATTGTTTCTTGATCTACTGTGATGCTGGTTTTTGCTGTGACGCCCCCAAAATTAGGTATACATCACCCATCTTGGGTTGTCAGATACATAGTACAGAATACAAATACAACTTACTAATACAACTGTCGTGTACAATACGACAAAATATAAACTGTGAGTTTGAATACAAATATTATCTTCTAGAGAGTATTCATACTCAAAAGGAGTCCTCATAACATTTATTAACACACCATTACATAGAATAGTGAGGACTACTAACTAATACTATCATTCGGACCATCACTCCGTTCCCCGACTTGCCCCAGTTACGTTCTCATTTCCTGAAGAGAACAGTGAAAGAAAGGGTGAGCTCAACTAGCCCAGTAAGAAATATTATGACTAAGATAATGCAGAATAAATTATCATTAGCCTTCAACAATGTTAAACTGATAAAATATAATAGACATCAAGTTTAACTGTAGCGGAACAAGCAATCCATTAAGAGAGTCAAGTAAAAAATAAACTCTACTATCTTTTATGATTTAAAAGATTTTCCAACACTGTGATCGCTGGGACTCAGCTTAATAAAATAATCCACATCATCGAATCACCCCTGCACTACGGCCAATGATATTCGTATATTCATTAATGGTCATGATCATGCCAACAACTGTCCATCAATGTACTACGGGCCAATGGGGACTTTTACCACATCATTTGTAACATTACGGTCATGATTACACCGAATAATCCCTGGTCATAATCATACCAAGTCCATCTATGCACTACAGGCCACAGATGACTTTCAACAGAATATAAACATGAGGATGATGACAATGATATAAGAATTCAATAAAACAAGTTCAAGAATTAATTTATCCAAGAATTAACAACGTCCAAATTGTCAACATGATACTACTTTGTGGAGTAAAATTCAAGAATGATCAGGAGAATATTTTCATGAAAAGATACTGGATGAAGCGCAAATGTCAAGGATATTCCACAAATTTCATGGAGTATAGAAGTCAAAACTTAACCAACTGAGTATAATAAAGAATGGAATAACAAAAGAAATCACCATGCATGCGATAGACCGCACAGACAGGTTATTCCAACAGAATAATAAATAATGGAACCAGGTCCGGCGTAAACGTACAGATAGGATATTCCGACAGAATAATAAATAATGGAACCAGGTCCGGTGTAAAACACACAGACAGGATGTTCCAACAGAATAATAACAAGACGGAACCAGGTCCGGTGTAAAACACACAGACAGGATGTTCCAACAGAATAATAATAAAAACGGAACCAGGTCCGGTGTAAAACACACAGACAGGATGTTCCAACAGAATAATATAAGAATGTCACCAAGTATAGGGTAGACCACGTATACAGGTTATTCCAACAGAATAATAAGAAATGGAATAACAACAGTTCTCCTCATGAATAAGAAAGAATAACACCCCTTACCTTAAAAAAATTGGATATTGGAAAAGTGAAGTAGCAGAATATTTTTATTCTCTCTCTCTTATTCTCTCTATACTTTCTCTCTCTATAGCTTGAATGAATTCGTGAAAAATAATGAAGCCCTAGGCCTCTATTTATAGAAAAACTGAAGGTGGCTCTTGGTCTTAACGAAGGGTCAAATGACTCTTGGTCTCAACGAAGGGTCAAATGACTCTTGGTAATATTAAAGGGACAACTACTATTGACGAAAGTAATTACTATTGACCAAGGTAAATACTATTGACGAAGGTAATTACTATTGACCAAGGTAAATACTATTGACGAAGGTAATTACTATTGACCAAGGTAAATACTATTGACGACGGTAATTACTATTGACGAAGAGACTCTTAGATGATGACATATGGGCCCCCCATAAAAATAACCAAACTTACCACAACGTCTCAATTATTGATTTAATAATATAACATATTATACAGATGATACCATGACAATAATTTAAGAGATATGATGCAGCAATTACTGTAGCAATAATTGAGTATAGCTGAGTGACTTCTCACGTAAGCATCAATAATCAATACCGTGTACTATGCAACCACGCGTATTACTGTACTTTTACTACCGGGTAGTTCAACAGTTTTAACGGTAACACCTCAGCCGTTATTTTTATAGAAAGATAATTTTGTCGTTTTCTAACTACGATT
This sequence comes from Panax notoginseng, assembly GCA_016801055.1. Lineage (NCBI taxonomy): Eukaryota > Viridiplantae > Streptophyta > Magnoliopsida > Apiales > Araliaceae > Panax > Panax notoginseng. The sequence goes on along the minus strand of CM029012.1, from coordinate 284,857,274 downwards.
ATACTTCTGTTATGGGGTCCACCAATGATTGTGCCGTCGTACGAATATTCCCCGACAAAAAGAATATTCCCCGACCAAACGAATATTTTAAAACAACTTGCTTACTTTGCAAAATTTATAAATATTACCCACAACAATAACATTATATCAAATTAACTCCATAATATTCAAAAATGATATTTATAAAAAAATTCAACTTTATTTATAAAAGTTGGGGTCTTACAACCTCCCCTTCTTATGAAATTTCGCCCTCGAAATTAGGGTACATACCTGGTATGTCGAAGAGGTAAGGATACCTTGATTTCATTTCAGATTCTAACTCCCAGGTCATTTCCTCAACATCGTGGTTTCTCCACAAAACTTTGACTTGAGGTATAACCTTGGAGCGTAGAATATGTTCCTTCTTATCCAAGATTTGAACAAGAACTTCTTCATACGTCAAATCCTCCGCTATTTCGTCCGGTTCTAACTCAATAATGTGGTTCGGATCTTCCACATATTTGCGTAACATGGATATGTGAAAAACGTTATGAACACGAGACATACATGGCGGTAAAGCGAGTCTATAAGCCACAGTTCCTACTCGATCGAGGATTAAAAATGGACCGATGAATCGAGGATTGAGCTTTCCTCTTTTTCCAAATCTCGTAACTCCTTTCCATGGAGCAACACGTAAGAACACATGATCTCCTACATCAAATTTTACGTCCTTTCGATGAAGATCAGCATAACTCTTTTGTCGATCTTGTGAGGTTTTTATACGTTGTCGGATCGTTTGAATCTTTTCTGTAGTCATACGTACCAACTCCGGTCCCAACAACGTTGCTTCACCCACCTCATCCCAGCATACTGGAGAACGACATTTTCTTCCATACAATGCTTCGAATGGAGCCATGCCAATACTTGCTTGATAACTGTTGTTGTAGGAAAACTCCACCAATGGTAAGAACTTGTCCCAACTTCCCTTGAAGTCAAAGACACAGAGTCTTAATAAATCTTCTAGAGTTTGAATAGTCCTCTCTGATTGTCCGTCCGTCTGAGGATGATATGCCGAACTAAATCGTAAATCTGTGCCCATAGCTTTTTGTAAACTAACCCAAAATCGTGAAGTGAATCTTGGGTCTCGATCAGAAACTATGGATACTGGCATACCATGCAGTCTTACAATCTCGTTTATGTATATACGAGCAAGACGTTCAAGTGTATAAGTTTCTCGTATCGGTAAGAAATGAGCAGACTTGGTCAATCTATCAACAATGACCCAAATCGCATCTATACCTTGAGAAACCTTAGGAAGACCGGTAACGAAATCCATGGTAATGTGCTCCCACTTCCATTCTGGAATTTCAAGTGGTTGCAATGGACCTTTTGGTACTTGATGCTCCGCTTTGACTCGTTGACAAGTTAGACACCTTGAGATAAACAACGCTATCTCTCTCTTCATATTGCTCCACCAAAATGTATGACGAAGATCATGATACATTTTGGTACTTCCAGGATGGATTGCAAACGGTGTGTTGTGCGCCTCCATCATGATTTCATACTTTAAATCAGGGTTGTTAGGAACACAAAGTCTGGAGTTGACTCGAAGTATTCCTTCTTCATCGATTATTGCTTCCGGCATAGCACCTTCTTGCACTTTCTTCCTCATACGCATCAGCTCCAGGTCTGTAGCTTGAGCAGCTTTAACCTTATCGATTAAAGTTAGTTCTACTCGTATATTCGACATCATCACATGGGTCCCTGGAGTCTTAACTCTATCTCCATCCTTTGCAAGTCACACAAAATGGGCCTTTGCGTTGTTAATATTGCACTTGTACCCGCATATGATCTTCTACTCAATGCGTCAGCTACCACGTTCGCTTTTCCAGGATGGTATTGAATGGTATGATCATAATCTTTCAACAGTTCAAGCCAACGTCGTTGTCGCATGTTGAGTTCCTTTTGAGTGAAGAAATATTTGAGGCTTTTATGATCCGTAAAGATCTACACCTTCTCCCCATACAAGTAATGCCTCCAAATTTTAAGTGCAAAGACAACAGCTGCCAACTCTAGATCATGAGTAGGATAATTCTTCTCATATTCCTTGAGTTGTCTTGATGCATAGGCTATGACTTTTTTATGTTGCATGAGAACGCATCCCAACCCTTTGCTCGAAGCATCACTGTAGATGACAAATCCCTCCGAGCCAGATGGTATTGTTAGAACAGGTGCTGAAATGAGTCTCCTCTTGAGTTCTTGAAAACTCTGCTCATATTCTTCGCTCCAACCGAACTTTGTATCTTTCCGAGTCAGCTGAGTTAATGGAGTAGCGATTCGAGAAAATCCTTCCATGAATCTCCGATAATAACCAGCTAGACCGAGAAAGCTACGTACTTCGGTTACTGATTTGGATTGCTCCCAGCTTTGAATTGCTTCAATCTTTACCGGGTCAACAGATATTCCACGACTTGATACTACGTGCCCAAGGAATGCTACCTCTTCCAGCCAGAACTCGTATTTCTTCAACTTGGCATAAAGTTTGTATTCACGAAGCTTTTGGAGTACCAGCCTCAAGTGTTGCTCATGATCTTCACGGCTTTTGGAATAAATAAGGATGTCATCGATAAAGACGACCACAAAATGATCCAAATATTCCTTGAATACCCTGTTCATCATATCCATGAAGGCAGCAGGAGCATTAGTCAATCCAAAAGACATAACTAAGAATTCATAATGCCCATACCGAGTTCTGAAGGCAGTCTTTGGAATATTCTCAGTTCTAACCTTCAGCTGATGATATCCAGAACGAAGATCGATCTTTGAAAAGAATTGTGCTCCTTGCAACTGGTCAAACAGGTCATCAATACGTGGCAATGGGTACCTATTTTTGATGGTGACATGATTCAACTCCCGATTATCAATACAAAGTCGCATACTCCCATCTTTCTTCTTCACGAACAGAACAGGAGCACCCCAAGGAGAAGTACTAGGACGAATAAAACCAATGTCTAACAATTCCTGCAGTTGGGTCTTTAACTCCTGAAGTTCAATAGGAGCCATTCGATATGGGGCTTTGGAAATGAGTTTTGTACCGGGTTCAAGGTCGATACAAAATTCAATTTCACGCTCTGGGGGTAAGCCAGGAAGTTCTTCGGGAAATACGTCAGGAAATTTATTAACAACAGAAATATCATTCAAAGCTGACGTATTTTTGTTTAGATCTGTGACATGAGCTAAGAAAGCTTGACATCCGTTTTTCAATAAACGAATAGCTTTATGGCTTGAGATGACAGCGATTGATTTTAATGGTCTGGTTGCTTGAATTCGCATAATAGGTCGATTAGGAATATGAAAGCTAACAACCTTACGAAAACAATCAATTTTTGCATGATGAGTAGTTAACCAATCAATCCCTAGAATCACGTCAAATGCAAGTATTTTTAATGAAATCAGATCGACAGGTAATGTGTGGGTACCAACTTGAACCAAACAAGACTTATAAACCGTGGATGTAATGAAGGTTTCTTCCAATGGAGTTTCAACAGCTAAGTCAAAGTCTAATTTCCCCGGAATCAAATTTAATCGATGAGCGCAAGTAGGAGAAATAAAAGAATGGGTAGAACCGGTATCAAATAAAGTATAGACTTCGTTAGAGTTTATGATAAGCTTACCCGTGATGACCTCATTCGGGTTCCTTGCTTTCTGGGAGTTCACAACAAACGCTCTCCCTTGCACAACCGGTTTTGACTTTTCTGGGACGGCCTTTGGTGCCTCCATCCTAGCTGAATTTGTCTTCGATAAACGACAAAATCGGGCTAAATGACCTTCTCTTCCACAATTATAACATGCTTTGGACGGCATCGCGCACTTTGGACTGATTTGCCCCTCCCCTCCGCATTTGAAACATATGATAGGTGGTCGTTCTCCTTCCTTAACGACAGGTGCTGGTGCTGACGTCTTTCCATCATTGTTGAATCTCCTCTTCTTGAAATGCCCATTCTTATTGTTTTGGCCCTGATTACCACCGAAGTGGTTACCATTTCTGGCCTGTTGATTCCCTCCACGCTTGTTGTCACCGCTTCGATGACTGCTTTCACTGGTATTATCATTTTGCCGGCTGCTCTCTTTTGGTTGCGTTGTCTCGTTATCGCGCTCCACCAACTGAGCCCTATTTACAACATCTTAATACAAACACAGTTTATGAGAAACAAGATGTTGACGTATCTCCGGTGTGGCGCCCCCAAAATAGGTATACAACACCCATTCTGAGTCGCCAAATACATGGTACAGAAAGCAAACTACAACTTCAATAATACAATTGTCGTGCAAAATACGACAACACATACTGTGAGTTTAAATACAAATATTGTCTTCTAGACAATATCCACACTCAAATAAATCTTCATTACAATTATTCAAACACTATTTTACAGAAAAAGTGAGGACTGCTAAAACATCTTTCTAGAACCATCACTCCATACCCCGACTAGATCCTGCTATGTTCTCACCTCCTGAGAAGAAAAAATGGAACAAAAAGAAAAAGGGTGAGCTCAACTAGCCCAGTAAAGAATATTATGACTAAGATAATATACAAACAAATTATCGTTAGTCTTCAACAGGGAAAAATCTGATAGAATATAATCGACAATAAATTTTAGATCAACAACTGCAGCGGAAACAGCAAACCATTAGAAGAGTCAAGTAGAGAAAGAATTCTACTATCTTCTAAGATTTAAAAGTCCATCATCAATATTTTATCCCTGTAACATCAATTAATAATCATCTTTATCCAAATATTCATCTTTGCACTACAGGCCAAAGATATTCATTTGTATCACCTGTCAGTCATGTTCATCTCAACACCTGTTCATCTTTGCACTACAGGCCAAAGATATTCATCAAGTAATCATACATCTTTGCACTACAGGCCAAAGATATTCATTAATATCATCATTTAGGACTGAGGATGATGAAAAATATCTTAAAGAGAACGAATCCAATGAGACAGAAGGACAAATAGTAGGGATTCGTATAACAGTTTATCCAAGATCAATAATACTTCATAATAATCAATTGTGAAGCAGAATTCAAAAATAAAGATCAAAACATGGATACAATCAAAGATAGTAACCATAATAGACATCTTGGACAAAAAGGAAAAATTTTATTTTTCGGTGAATAGTGTCGTATTCGTGAATAGTACCGTATACGTGAATAGTGCCGTATACATAAATAGTAACCCCGACACAAAAAGTTCCAAATTTGATAAAAACTCATATCAATATTTCAGCATAATGATATTGAAGAAAATAATATCATTTAAGAAGAAAATAATATCCCTTACCTCAAGATATCAGTACTTCTGGTCAGAATACCGGTATAAGGCTGAAAGAAACTTGCTCTGATGAATAGAAACTCCCAAAGTATCTAAATACTCACAAAATACACTCAATAATCTAGAGAGAGAAAGAGAGAAAACTTGTTTCTGGTGTGATTTTCAATTCTAACTTAGCCCTCTATTTATAGGAAAATTTTAGTAGGTTTGACCTGCAACCTGATGGCTTTACCTGCTACTATTCCCACCCACCACATTTGAAATATAATTCAGCACATTTCTTCACCAACCACAAGTGGGGCCCACCAATTCTAGAATTTTCCATCAAAATGATAAACTCTGAAAATTCAACAATTTCTGAACCAGTCATCTTGTAAAATTCATAATAAATCATACGTTCATTTTTAACGGTTCAAAATTTGTGGACATATACTCAACTTATATATGTATAACATATCCAAAAATTACCACGATCCAACGGTCGGATTAAAAATTATAACACCCGCAATATTTCTCAAAAATCCTGATTTGATTTTTAATACCTCCATTCCGATAAAAATACTGATAAAACACCTCAACATTAACTCCTTCATTTTTAACCACAAAAATATATCCCTCATTTATATCCACATAAAATAAATATTTCCTTATCATATGAATCAATAATTAATTATTCACAAATAATATTACAGAATCACATTTATGACAACCAGGCCGTTCCCAAGAAAGAGGGGGCTTTCCAATAAGGATTTCTCCTTACTGGCGCGCAATTAGATGACCAAACCTCTCCTTAGACAGAACTTTCTAGACATTGCCAATAATGTTATCTAATAACATTATTCAAATAATATGAATTATTGATCTGATAATGGAAAATACTGTGCAGCAACAATTATTGAAACAACAATAATATAAAATACCAATGCAACAATTATTGAATCAATAAAATAAAATATTGAACAATAACTACTGTAACAATTATTGAGTAGTGCCTTCTTACGTAAGAATCAATAATTGGTGCAATACCGTGTGCTACTGTATTTTAACCACCGGGTATTCCAGCAGTATTAACGGTAACAACTACGCCGTTATTTATAAATAACTTATACTTGTCATTTTCTTCATCCAATCGCTTTTCGTTATGGGGCCCACACAAGGCTGCGCCGTCGTACGAATATTCCCCGACAGCAAGAATATTCCACGACCAAATGAATATTCCCCGACAAAATGAATATTTTATAACCACTTGCTTATTTTGCAAAATTTGCACATTTAACCCATAACCAAAGTATTTGCATCAAATTAACCCCTTATTATTCACAATAATATTTAGAGAAAATTTGATTTTATTCATTAATAAGTTGGGGTCTTACATCCGGCTTCAAACCTCTTAAAAACATTCGCGTCATTCTTTCTTCATTATCCACCAGGTGGGACGCAAACCGGGAAAACTCCGCAAATTTTGCCTCATACTGCGACACGGTCATATTATTCTGCTCCAATTTGATGAAGTCCACCTCCTTCATGTGACGAATACTCTCGGGAAAGTATTTGTCGTTAAACAGCTCTTGGAACTTCTCCCAAGACATCTTCAATGCGGCTGGTTGAGTACGCTTTATCGATTCCCACCAGTAATCTGCCTCTCCTCGCAACATAAAGGCGGCAAAGGGAACCTTTTGCTCCTCGAAGCAACCCAAGACATCAAATATCTTGGTGATCTGCTTTATCCATGTTTCAGCTACAAGTGGTTTGGGTTCTCCCTTAAACTCCGGAGGTCCCAGCTCCTTAAACTGTTTAGCGGTGACCGCCTGAGAGTTTCCCGTATTTCCACCTACGTTATGAACAGGAGCCGCTTTCACCTGTTGTTGCATGAATTGCATAAAACCTCTGAACATTCCATCATTCATCATCTGGTCAGTGTTGTTGTTTGCATGAGGATTGTCATCTTCCTGATGAACATTATCATGATTATTGATATGTGGTGAATCAATAGTCGCCTGTGCTCCATTGCTATTCTCAACATTCTCAGATGCCATTTTCAGATACTGCCACAAAATAAAAGTTAATTGATATGTCATATATTATCCTTATATTATGACCGACCAATTAAATACCATGCAAATAAACTTAGGTAGGTCATACTAGCGAAGGAATTCCCGGTCTCTCCCCTCCTAGTTCTATTCTCACATCTTAGCCAGGGATCATATCCCTAAGCTCTGATACCAACTGTGACACCCCTAAAATTAGGTATACATCACCCATCTTGGGTCGTCAGATACATAGTACAGAATACAAATACAACTTAATAATACAACTGTCGTGTACAATACAACAAAATATAAACTGTGAGTTTGAATACAAATATTATCTTCTAGAGAGTATTCATACTCAAAAGGAGTCCTCATTATATTTATTAACACACCATTACATAGAATAGTGAGGACTACTAACTAATACTATCATTCGGACCATCACTCCGTTCCCCGACTTGCCCCAGCTACGTTCTCATTTCCTGAAGAGAACAGTGAAAGAAAGGGTGAGCTCAACTAGCCCAGTAAGAAATATTGCGACTAAGATAATGCAGAATAAATTATCATTAGCCTTCAACAATGTTAAACTGATAAAATATAATAGACATCAAGTTTAACTGTAGCGGAACAAGCAATCCATTAAGAGAGTCAAGTAGAAAATAAACTCTACTATCTTTTATGATTTAAAAGATTTTCCAACACTGTGATCGCTGAGACTCAGCTTAATAAAATAATCCACATCATCGAATCACCCCTGCACTACGGCCAATGATATTCGTATATTCATTAATGGTCATGATCATGCCAACAACTGTCCATCAATGTACTACGGGCCGATGGGGACTTTTACCACATCATTTGTAACATTACGGTCATGATTACACCGAATAATCCCTGGTCATAATCATACCAAGTCCATCTATGCACTACAGGCCACAGATGACTTTCAACAGAATATAAACATGAGGATGATGATAATGATATAAGAATTCAATAAAACAAGTTCAAGAATTAATTTTTCCAAGAATTAACGTCCAAATTGTCAACATGATACTACTTTGTGGAGTAAAATTCAAGAATGATCAGGAGAATATTTTCATGAAAAGATACTGGATGAAGCGCAAATGTCAAGGATATTCCACAAATTTCATGGAGTATAGAAGTCAAAACTTAACCAACTGAGTATAATAAAGAATGGAATAACAAAAGAAATCACCATGCATGCGATAGACCGCACATACAGGTTATTCCAACAGAATAATAAATAATGGAACCAGGTCCGGCGTAAACGCACAGACAGGATATTCCGACAGAATAATAAATAATGGAACCAGGTCCGGTGTAAAACACACAGACAGGATGTTCCAACAGAATAATAACAAGACGGAACCAGGTCCGGTGTAAAACACACAGACAGGATGTTCCAACAGAATAATAATAAAAACGGAACCAGGTCCGGTGTAAAACACACAAACAGGATGTTCCAACAGAATAATAGAAGAATGTCACCAAGTATAGGGTAGACCACGTATACAGGTTATTCCAACAGAATAATAAGAAATGGAATAACAACAGTTCTCTTCATGAATAAGAAAGAATAACACCCCTTACCTTAAAAAAACTGGATATTAGAAAAGTGAAGTAGCAGAATATTTTTATTCTCTCTCTCTTATTCTCTCTATACTTTCTCTCTCTATAGCTTGAATGAATTCGTGAAAAATAATGAAGCCCTAGGCCTCTATTTATAGAAAAACTGAAGGTGGCTCTTGGTCTTAACGAAGGGTCAAATGACTCTTGGTCTTAACGAAGGGTCAAATGACTCTTGGTAATATTGAAGGGACAACTACTATTGACGAAAGTAATTACTATTGACCAAGGTAAATACTATTGACGAAGGTAATTACTATTGACCAAGGTAAATACTATTGACCAAGGTAAATATTATTGACGACGGTAATTACTATTGACGAAGAAACTCTTAGATGATGACATATGGGCCCCCCATAAAAATAACTAAACTTACCACAACGTCTCAATTATTGATTTAATAATATAACATATTATACAGATGATACCATGACAATAATTTAAGAGATATGATGCAGCAATTACTGTAGCAATAATTGAGTATAGCTGAGTGACTTCTCACGTAAGCATCAATAATCAATACCGTGTGTTACTATGCAACCACGCGTATTACTGTACTTTTACTACCGGATAGTTCAACAGTTTTAACGATTTTAACGGTAACACCTCAGCCGTTATTTTTATAGAAAGATAATTTTGTCGTTTTCTAACTACGATTATACTTCTGTTATGGGGTCCACCAATGATTGTGCCGTCGTACGAATATTCCCCGACAAAAAAAATATTCCCCGACCAAACGAATATTTTAAAACAACTTGCTTACTTTGTAAAATTTATAAATATTACCCACAACAATAACATTATATCAAATTAACTCCATAATATTCAAAAACGATATTTATAAAAAAATCATCTTTATTTATAAAAGTTGGGGTCTTACATTGTATATATTGCTAGATTGATAACCTCTGCTTTTCACAGTATATATTGCTAGATTGATATAAGGATGGAATATTGTACGAATGTTATATGTTTATATGTTTGGATTTCATGAAATTATAATTTTTAAAGCTTGCGTACCATATGTTTGTATAAATGGCATAAAGAAGTTAATTTGGTTAAAACATGAAAATTAACGGGTTCTCTCTGTAAATTGATGTACATACATGAGTTATAAGTTAGCCATCTATTCCTTTCGCTTCAATTCCTTCAACTTCATCTCGTCAACTTAGTTTTTCTTTGGAAGAGGAATTTTTTTTGACTTTTCCATCTCAAATATTGTCTATCTATCTTTCACAAGACTTTCATTTACAGTACTTTTGCAAGAGAAATTTCTTCGGATCGGATTGTATTGTAGCTCGTAGCGCCGCCGTCGTGATTTTACAAGTATATTTTGACCCCCCTCTCAAAAGTTTCTGGTTCCGTCACTGACTAACATTTTGTCAGTCAAAAAGATAAGGAGATGGAGATAAACAGTTTAAGCAACCAATATAAATTAATTAAGACACGCTTTAACTTGTAGTTTCTCTTTTCATGATCCACATCTAATCTTAGATGAAAGAAAAAATAAAATATTGTTTTTTCTTTTGATTTTCCGTAAGACAAACTCCCCTTTAACATAATATTTTAATCCTTTTAAGTTTAGTGTTGGACACTATTAAATATATTAATAAACTATATGCAAGAATGAGATATGCATTCCTTAATATGAAAAAACAGAACAAAACTAAAGTATTTACCTTAAATATATATTCAAAAAAGGCCCAATATAAATTTTACTTTGACTAAAATATAGTGACTGTGACGCCCCCAAAATAAGTATACAACACTCATTTTGAGTCGTCAAAATACATGGTACAGAAACAACTATAACTTTATTAATACAACATAAAAACTGTGAGTTTAAATACAAATATTGCCATCTAGACAATATTTACACTCAAATAAGTCCTCATTATAATTATTGATACATTATTTTATAAAAATGGTGAGGACTACTAAAATGACTTTCTAGAACCTTCATTCCATACCCCGACTAATACTCGCTACATTCTCGCCTCCTGAGAAGAAAAATAGAACAAAAAGAAAATGGTGAGCTCAACTAGCCCAGTAAAGAACATTATGACTAAGATAATATAAAATAAATTATCGTTAGTCTTCAACAGGAAAAAATCTAATAGAATACAATAGACAACAAGTTTTAAATCAATATTCGCAGCGAAAATAATAATTTATTAGAAGAGTTAAGTAGATCTACTATCTTTTATATATGAATTTAAAAGTTTATCGTCTATTTTTATCCCTGTAACATCAATCAATATATATCTGAAATCAAATATTCATCTTTGTATTACAGGCCAAATATATTCATCAGTTGGTCATGTTCATCTAAACACATGTTCATCTTTGCACTACGGGCCAAAGATATTCATCAGAAATCATTCATCTTTGCACTACAGGCTAAAGATATTCAGTTATATCATCATTTAGGACTGAGGATGATGAAAAATATTTTAAAGAAAACGAATCCAGTGAAACAAAAGAATAAATATTAAGGATTCGTATTTCAGCTATTCCATGTCCAAAAATACCTCATAAGTAATCATAGTGGAGTAAAATTCAAGAATGATCAAAATAAGGATACAATCAAAGCTAGTATCCATAATAGATATTTTGGACAAAAAGAAGAAAATTTTATTTTTCGGTGAATAGTGCCGTATTTGTGAATAGTGTCGTATACGTGAATAGTAATTCCGATACTAAAAGATAGAAATTTCATAAAAAACATCATCATGCTTCGTGAATAGTACTCGTGAATAGTAACTCGTAAATAGTAACTCGTGAATAGTAACTCATGAATAGTAACTCCGATATGAAAAAGTTCTGAATTTGATAAAAAGTTCCAACAAATATTTCGGCATAATGATATTGAAGAAAATAATATCATTTAAGAAGAATAACATCCCTTACCTCAGCAAAATAGTACTTCTGGTTGGAATATCAGATATAGTGTTGAAGGAACTTGCACCGTATAGCAATACTCAAAGTATAAAAATACTCACAAAATACGCTCGATATTATAGAGAGAGAAAGAGAGAGAAATCTTTAATTTTTGGTGTGATTTTCAATTCTAACTTAAGCACCCTATTTATAGGAAAATGCTTAGAACACCAAAGCAGAAAATTTAATATAATATTAATATTTTATATAAAAATTCTTACGCACACCAAATCAGATCCAAATATCAGCCACCAATAGTCAACTAAATCAAAAAAACGTTTTTGTTATTAAAAATAATTAAAACTTTCAAAAATCAATTATTTCGGAACTTCGGAACTTCAATAATTCATAATAAATAGTCATTTTATCAGAAAATTCGAATCTCGCAATTTTTTATAGGAAATTCAATTCTCTACAACTTTGCAGAAGAAAGTTTTTCTAAATTCCAAACAGAAATTGACCGAAATCCATAAACGGACGATTTTACAGGCTATAATCAAATTTCAGTCAAGAAATGGGCCCACAGACATGTTTAACATGTTTTAAACAACTTTTATAACAAAAATACTCTTTCTCCTCATATACTCATATATCCCACATTCATTGTAAAAATATCATCATTATTAATTATATTATAATAATATAATAAAATATTATTTTATCAAAAAAGATAAAATATCGATTTTCAACAATTGTCACTTTAAAAAAAAATTCCATCTATATCCACATAAAATAAATATTTTTCTCATCATATAAATTAATAATTAATTATTTATAAATAATATTACCGAATCACAATACTGACAACCAGGCAGTTCCCAGGAAAGAGAGGGCTTTCCAATAAGAATTTCTCCTTACTGGCGGCCAATTAGGTGAACAAACCTCTCCTTAGACAGAACTTTTTAGACATTGCCAATAATGTTATCTAATAATATTATTCAGATAATATGAATTATTGTTTCGATAATGAAAAATACCGTGTAGTGACAATTATTGAAACAACAATAATATAAAATATCAACGTAGCAATTATTGAATCAATAAAATAAAATACTGAACATTAATTACTATAACAATTATTGAGTAGTCCATTCTTACGTAAGAATCAATAATTGGTGGAATACCGTGTGCTACTGTGCAACAACGCGTATTACTGTGTTTTAACCACCGGGTATTTCAACAGTATTAACGGTAACAACTACGCCGTTATTTATAAACAACTTATACTTGTCGTTTTCTTCATCCAATCGCTTTCCGTTATGGGCCCACAAAAGACTGCGCAGTCGTACGAATATTCCACGACCAAACGAATATTCCCCGACAACAATGAATATTTTATAACCACCTGCTTTTTTGAAATATTTGCGCATTTTACCCATAACTAACCTCATTAATCAATTCAACCCTTACTATTTCAAAATAATAAATAAAGAAAATTAAATTTTATTTATTAATAATTTGGGGTCTTACAGTGACATCCACTTTAGAACACTCACCCTCCCTCTAGTTTTTTAAGTAACACTCTGTAAGTTTTTAAGGTTGACTAAATAGATAAAATTACATATTTACCCTTGTATGTTATCAAATTTTAATTTCTGAATTATATATATATATATATATATATATATATATATATATATATATATGTTTAATTATCCTTTTTTAATACAATACATTTTAGTTATAGTTTTATTTGTAATTAAGACTATCTCATTCGAATAATTTAATTTAATTAACACATATTTTTGGATACGTGATACAAATATTACGAATTTTAAATTAAATTATTAATGGAGGTTTTCTAATTAATGTGATTGAGTATGTTGATAGTTTAGTTTTTGGTGTTTAACAATAAAATTATTATTCGAATTTTTAGTTTCATATTATGATTTTTATATGTTAAATTTTCTTGAGTATATATCAAAATTTAGGATGTTTGTGATTTTAATTGCATTTTTTAGTATACAGTTGGTTTTGTTTTTATACAATATTGAATAAAAGAAAATATAATAATATTTATTACTACCTCTATCTTATTAAAAAAAATTAATGTATTTTTTTTAGTAATAACATTTGTCATTTTTATTATAAATAATTATGTTTAAGAGTTACTTACGTTTAGTTTAATATTTGAGAAAAATAATTAATATAATTTTTAATACCTTTTTATATGAATAATAAGATTCATTATGTAATAATAAGTTTATTTTACGTAAATTTTAATATTTAGGAAAAATAATTATATTTGCTTTAATTTGTACTTTTATGCTTATTAAAATTTTATTTTTTTAATTACAAAAAATATATTTGAATGTATATTATATAAATTTTAATTTTTAAGAAATTTAATTAATAAAAAGTGTATGACTTTATTTTCTTGTTAAAATAAATATTTATTATTTTTTGAGAAATATGACCATGAGACATCACATTGTTTATGCTCTTGAGTTGTCGAACTTAATTTTCACAAACAAAATGTGTTAATAAAACGCGGGTCTATAGTTCGACTAGTCAAAAAGGACACTTTTGCGCGAGAGGATAAAACGACTTCGTTTTGCATAAATAAAAACGCTCTCTTCCAGGTTATGTATTAGAATGAGATCCGGTTAGCATGAAGTTTATTTTTGATTAAATTGATCAATTGACCAATAAAATACTAACATACATATAACTTTATCTGCGTGTCAGCACTCGATTGGCCAATTGACCAACTTATCCAAAAATAAATTTCATGCTAACCGCTTCCAACAGAATGATATTTTTATAATTTCTCAAAATAATATTATAATAAATAGATGCCTCATATAAGAGCTTAAGACAACCTTCACCTACCGAGCTTGATTGTGCAGAATAGGATCAAATTAAGCTGGAGTTGATGTTAAAAATGGAGTCGCAGAATAACAAAAAATGGCGAGTACTTCATCTCTACATTCAATTTGGGCATTAATGTGGTCGCAAATTCATAGAAGTGTCGGTAGTTTTGCTCAACAGATGGACATTACATATGATCATATTAATTCTCGGCCTGATCGGTCAGACAAACACCAGGAAAAAATTCTCGCAACAACCCTGAGGTTATCCCAAAGGTTTGGGAAATTAACATCTACTATCATATAACTCGAACAATGGTATCACCTGTTGATCAGTAAACTTTTTTATTCACCACCACCACCACCACCACCACCATCACCATCGTTACAGTTTCTGGCTTTCAAATATGTGGTGGCAGCCCTTGAGCGTGCAGTCCTACATGATCAATCAAGATCTAGACTTTTTTTCATGGTTTCGTAAACCAGATATGTAATGCTCGCTGCTGGTACAACTTTGAGAAGATTTGGAAAAAGTCCTTTATAGAAACCTCTTAAACCCTCGTGCTGTAGAGTTCTCCTAAATACATCTGACATTCCAGAATACGCAGCAGTTGAACTAGAACGTTGAGCTTGCATTCTGAAAAGCCAGAAAAGCAAGATTAGCATCAACAATAGACATGAAGCAAACTCTTTCCTACAAAGCAAAAGAAACCATTAGTTCCAATAAAACTACATAAGTAATACCTTGTTCTAATAACCTGCAATGGATAAACACATGTTGCCCCAAGTGCTCCCGAAATTGTCCCACAACCCAGTTGCACAAATGGGCCAGGTTCTGCAGAAAATACAAGTTTTATCTCATGATAGATATATCTATGTCAAGAAACTTTGTACAAACAGCCAAGAAAACATGGGAGTAGACATATAAGCGATCATACCACCATCACTCAGAATATATGTCCTCGACATATCTTTCAAGGTTTCATATGCAGCTAAATCGATGCCAGCGTAAGGGATAATCCCGAGCAGAGATGGTACAATCCCTCTGTAGAAGGCCCGAGGTCCCTCATGAACCAATATATCCTTCGATAGTTTTCCCAAGCTTGGAACCTTCCCATTCTCACATATGCAAGTTTGTAACCGAGTTTTCACAAGATCCATAGGATAGATGACAGTTTGTGCCACTGCCCCTGCCATACCACCAGCAATAAGCCTCCCAGAAGTCCCAATATCATCCTTGGCTTCCCCGTTAAAGTTTCCAATGAATTTTTTTAACATTTCATATGTGTAGAACTTGATGGCACTCTCAGGTGCAACTTTCACAACGTTTAACCCATTACCTCGGAAAAATCCCAAGAGACCACCTTCCTTCCATATATTTTTAACTGCAGGAAGAATAGATGCTCGAGTTGTCTGAACTTGCAACACAACCTTAAGGCGATCAAGAGGAGCCGTCGCAGTACGAGAAGCAGCTCCTGCGACTCCTCCAGCAATCAAATACTTGCTAGCATGAACCTGCTTACTGATGCCGGCAGGAATGACAGCTTGTTCTCCGATATCTACAAGATAAACTCTTTCCCAGTACTGATAGATGTTCTCAATAGTTGCTTCGTGGGGGTAGAGTAGAAGAAAATCTCTCCACTCCTCAAAAGTGATAATTCCATTATTATCCTTGTCAACATGCTCCACAAAGCGAGCTAGTTCTTCATCATCCATTTCTATCCCTGCAAAATAAAAACTGCCACGGCTTATAAGATGAAGACAACTCGTTAAAGAGGACTTGATGGTTTGAACATACTTGCAATAAATATTCACAGCGGGGAGATATTAAGATTTTTAAAGAAAATATAATAATGCAAATTATGTGAGTAAGTAATGTATAGATTAACTACAAAACAACATAATTTAAGAGTCACAGTTAAAGCTTAATAAAGCAAGTCCACAAAAATATTGATGCGACAAAAAGATCTACAAGGAACTTTAATCAATTACAAACAAACACAAAATTCATAACTGGAAAGTGGCAAGTTAGGAGCTGACACTTTTGTTTTAGCTAAATTAGCCAAAATAACTGAACAGGGGAAGCAAGTATAAAATTTGGTGTTTTCAAGGTTTATGAAAAGAACCTTCAAAATGGGAGACATAAGAAAGAGCTGCTCAAAGGCTCACTTTGTAAATCACTGGAGAAGTAATCAGGAGAGTTGAAGATGGTGAAAAATACTCTAAAGTACAGGTTTGAGACCTTGCGACAAAGTGGCACCACCAAATTTGATCGTATAACATGATGCAACACAAAACCAACAAAGTTTTTCCAAATAAAGAAATGGCTGAAATGAAAACAATAATAAATTTTATTCAAACTCAAATTATGAGCTATAGACGCATTTGAAAACCAAGAAACAAGTCACATTTCTCGATTCCTTGTAAAAAAGGGAAAAGGACAAACAAACAAGTCAAAATTGTCAATACAAGTTTGTAACACTCGTTAGTTCTGCATCATGTGCAAGATTTTTCAAAATAAATTTAATTTAGATAAAAACGACGTCTGCAATCTTGTCACAATGGATTGGGCTCCCTACCAAAAAATATAATAATATTATATAAAATAAAAAATCGTCCTAATTTGATCATCTAATTCGTCTTTCATAATACCAATATTTTCAAAAGAAAAAAAATGAAAGAGTATTTCATAGCAAGTTTCCTTGTTTGTGTACATTATTAGGAGCTGAAGAGAGGAAGGGAGGAAAGGGGAGCCATCAATGAATCTCCATGGTTTGGTTTGATGAAAAGAATAGGGTAGGAGAAAGTAAAACTCCTGGGGAGACAAATTAGAGTCTAGATAAGACAGCAAAAAGATAAAGAAGATAAATTTGTGGAGTGCAAACCAGGAATACTTTCTAGCAACAAAGCAAAAAGCTTCACTCAAATAATATTGCAACTCTATCTCAGCATCTCACTGCCAAAACAATGGTTGAAAGTTGCTTCGTAGTCTATGATCTATGACTAGAGCCTGAAAGATAAAACAGTTTTTTTCTTAGTTTGCAAACAATTTTTAAATTTTATATTGTGCTTGAAATAATATTTGGAAGGGAATACATAAGTTCTGCTAGAGTTTCTCTAAACGATTACCAGGTTACCAAAGTTTAGTTTTAAGCCAAGCATTAATGTGTGATAGAGAGGGAAAGACCTCTTGCACCAGAATTTTTTGTTATTATTTTAGGTTTTAAAACTAAGGTATTAAAGGTAAATCTGGTATATGTAAATAATGGCCACAGTTCCCTGCCTGGGTTATTTTTCAGGTTAAGTAATGTTATTTGGTAGACATTAGCCTCAACTCGAGAGTAACATTTTTGGTCAAACAGTAGCCTTCTAACTTCTAAGCCTAGTAGAATTAGTGTTACCCGATACTCTCATTAACCTAGCAAACCATGTATTGGTAATTGCATACTGAAACATGGTACTCTTAAGTACTAATACTCAAAGTTCAGCGTACCGAAATATTCCTTTGTTATTTTACCTATAATTGCAAAAATATCAATATTATAACTTAGTATTGGATGTTCAAACATTACATTAAATATCTTCTACAAACTTAAGTTTATTACATTTAGATTCTAAGAAAATTCCTAACTATAAGAACTTATATAAAGATACCCTAACATACCACGTTTTAAGTGCGTAGCCATATTCGTACCAACATACCAACAGCCTAATGCTATTTCTATGAACTCCTAATCTGATACTGAAGTGAATAGGTATTATAAAGGTTATGTGAAGATTTTGATACGGGCAAAATTTATCATGAGCTCACTAAAAGATTCTTGAGAAATTCCTAGATTTTTTCTGGTTCGACTTCTTTTATTTTTGAATTGCAATCTGACCTGTAACCATATAAACTACAATACAGTGAATCCCTTCTCTCAACTGTAAAGCATACCAATATGTTCCTAACTGTGATGTGCAGTAAAAATAATTAAAAAAAACCTTTCTTATAATATTTTATAGGTAATTTAGCCCCAAGTACAAGATCTAAATCAGTAACATAGAGGTTATTCCTCAAGGCCTCCGCCATATATCCCGAACATTGGCTTTAACCCTTCTTCTAACATACTAACTACTTGTCAACGAATTCAGTGATCTACCTTCAAACACTATCAATTGAAACTGAACAGAAAGAGAACCAGTTGCATTGAGTGAGTATAAGAGAAGCCCTACTGGACACAGTCAAAATCCATTATAGAGTGTAATTATGATTATACCTATCGGCTATCAATAAGATTCATGAATCATGACAGGTGCTTATCACAACTATGATTACATTTCTGCATATTTTCAGTATACAGCTGTCCATTACATTCCTTCCAGTTATACAAGGAAAGTATCAGCCCACAGTTATAGCTCTACTCAACAAAGCATCACCCTCACCAGTTCGGTCCTGCTAAATGAATCCTGTTTCATCTTTTGGTATAGCTTAGGAAATATCTTTTATCAACAACTGTTTATTGCAACTTAGAAATTCAGGTGATGATGAACTTTGCAATTATAATGCAAAAGCTCAATTAAAGTATCCCTTAATAGTCTTATACTGAACTGAACTATCCAATCCATCAAATTAAAGAAATTGGAAATCATGAAATATAGCAAGGGGAATTGTGGTATACCAGCCTTAACAAGCGCATCCCAAAGCTCCTCAGGCAAAATGCATCCGTTATGCTCGACATCAATTGCTTGAAAAATCCTATAAAGCTCCAGCTCTTTATCATCCATGTACCTCCTAAACTCCTGATAATCCACCCTCCCGTCTTTATTTGCATCGCAAACCCTCAACAAATCCTTGGCATACTTATAATCCGCAGGAATTTGAAGCGCGGATAGCCCCGCCTCGATCTGCGCGTAATCCAAATGCCCCGCATTTGCCCCATCAAAGAAATTAAAAAGGCTCCTAATCCTAGCCTCTCTCTCCTCTTTGGTCTCTCTCAAAGCCGATAGCACGTGATCCATAGACACCGGTCCCGGCTTCTTCACCGGATTACAACACCCTGAGCGCTGCTGCTCAGACGATGGCTGCCGGTGGTCCTCGGCGGCCTGATTAACACTTGACATTCTTCTAGAAAAAGCTACTCAATTTTTCTCAAATCATGGATGGATGAAGATTAAGAATAAAAACAAAACAGATCTATGGGAAAAGATGAATAAATATAGATACAAGAACAATTTGTATTGTATCTATAGAAGAATTGGATTCGGGAAATTTGTAACGCGAACAGTAGACAGGGAGGGAATAAAAAAGGGATCTTCCTTTCCTTTCCTTTCCTTTCCTTATTTAGAGAGAAAGAAGTACAATGTCTGGTTTCAGACGAAAGAGAGATTGGATAACAGAAACGGAAGCGTGGAGAGAGAAAATGGGTTCAGGCGTAAATAGGTCCGAGAATAGAGGAGATTAAATGGGTTTAGGCGTAAATATGTCCGAAAATAGAGGAGATTATGGTCCTTCACACGCACGCACCGCGCTGTCCTGCCATAGTAGAGATTATGGAGCTAGCTAACTAGTATTTCCACCACCTTCGAGCAATTTAAGAATAAGTCTACTGTCATATACATACTATTCAATTATTGTTTATCTACATTCAGGTGTATATTGGTATACATGCAAGTTACGTGGTCCATATTAATATGTATACAAGTGTATGTCAACCAGATGTGAACGATTTTATGATACAGTAGTATTACTTAGAATTTAAACTCTCGTGTAGATTGACCATTCCAAATTAAGTTACCTTTTACATTTTTCCTGCACTGAACCAGACAGAAAGCCAGCCCTAATAAATTTTATGAATTTTGTTAAACCCTCGCCTGTTTGGGGCAAACCCCATATCAAGTAAGGAAGAAGTAATACGAATTCCTACTTTCAACTTCTACAAGGTAGAACAGCTACATAGCTTCGGAGCAGCACAAGCCAAAAGTCAAAGTTCCGTTTAAGTTAGTCAAGTCTAGTTCAAATTTAATTAATTACCAACAATAATATATTTACGGAGTATTTCTAATTGAAGTTTGATTTCCACCTTCCAGGAAAAGTTGATATAAAAACGACATCCACCAAATTTAATATAAAAACACATGTTCCATATGCACAATCAACTCCAAACTTTGAACTCAGGATCCCATGGTAGCCACCTAATGCAAAAGACTGAAATGAAATACTAACATTATTTATGCTTATACATCCATCATTATATGCATTAATTACATGATTAAAATGTGGAAAATGGAGCCCTATTGATTCATAGCCATCCTTTCCTGGGCTCCTAATTGACAGCCATAGCTACTGCCATACCCTTCAGCCCAAACAAAAGTGGGCTTTATTGTCTTCCCATGCGTCTGCAAAATCAAAGCACCAATAGAATATATTATACATACACAATGTCTGCAAAAGAGTTTCTGTAAATTTAGGAATGATACTGCTATACCAATCCAAGGAATTTTGATACAAATCCACTTGTTCAATGTCATCAAAAGGGCTACTTTCCCGGCCATCAGTATCATCAACAAAAAAAAACATGTATTCGATGTCTTTCTTTTGCCAAACAAGTGCATGATTAATGTCGACTCCAACAATTTTTGGAAACAAATTTGAAATATTTCACCACTGCATTTACCAGCTTTGTTATGATCTTACTTCATCCGGAGCATGGAAGAGAGGATTGGTTTTTGGTAATGGCTATGCAACTAAAATGTAAAAGAGCCCCATAACACCAGTATGTCTTTGGGCGCTGCTGTAATTAGATACCAAAGATAGTCTCCCCATCTGAAATCCTGACAGAACCTGGTCGAGGATAACAGGTTGACATTCCCGCAATGTAACCAGCCCCATTTCCTGCTTCCTTTCCTTCTCCACAAGTTGGTATTGATGAGCATATAATTCGTCCATCCTGTATCATTCAATTTTTTTTAATAAAAATAATGGCATCTGTTGGGCCATAATACTTTTCATATTGGGTCAGGCCGGATGCGCTCGTCCTTTGGACTATGTTATTTTTTTCATATTGGGTCAAATGATTTGGGCCCCGCTATTTAACTATGTTATTGGGCTTAGTTATTGGATTGGTCAATTATGCAGATTGTCTCTTATCATATCTTTGACCGGTAATCATCACAAAAGATAGTAGTTGACTGTTATGTTTGCCACCTTTTTGCATGACATTAATGAGGATGAGACTCAGATTACTCGCGGGGAGAAACAGTGGTAGCAGGTAGGGAAGTGAGCTACATACTTTCGATCGGCTGAGATGACCGGGAGTGGGGGGAGGTGTCAGGAGATAGTGGGTGGCACGGTAAATCGGGTCTAGATTACGTATGGGGCAAGGATCACACAAGAAAAAAGGAAGGTAACAAAACATTATACCACAAACAATCATATTATTGCTCTCTCTCTCAAGCACTAGACAATATATTCCTCCATTGTTAACCTTGTGATCGCCTGTACTGACTCTCACGTCGGAGCTATCCCCCGACGGTCAGGCCGTCAAGCTTTTGGTGTTGACCTGTTGAACTGTGCAGGATCAGAGCGTTTTACGTGATTGGGACGCGGGAGAAGATCTTGGCGTTAACATTGGCGCTAGAAGGAGGGCTGAGTTCTAGTGTCCTGAGTATTTTTCAATCACACATTGTGGTCATTCTACGTCGGTATTTATGGGGAAGAGTAGAACACCTACACCTGAAGGGCAGCCGATGGCTGCCAGTGAATCAATACCGCGAGTGTCTGTCAAGGATCGTTTGGGACCTGCACTAAGTGTTCATGCCAGCACAGCGTCCAAACGTTCGCATGGAGATTCTCGTCCGAGGGCTATGAGCAAAGCCAAGAGAAAGCTAGTTTTCACAGCAGAGAAAGGGTCTGGTCATGGTCGAAAACGAGTAGAAGGCACCTCGCCTAGAACTCGATACCGGGATGACCGAGACGAAAGGGCCTCCCTGTTAGCTAAGATGGCAGACGAAGCAGATAGGGCCACGGAGGCACTTGCGAAGCAACGACAGGATATAGCTGAGCAGATGTCCCGAATGGCAGATTTGAGGGACAAAGCGTCCAGCTATGTCCAATCCGAAGAACGTGGGCATCGGAGTGGGAAAGAACCTGCTCATTCAGAGCATGAGTCTTGGGGTCAACCTCGAGAAAGAAGAAGATCCAGAAGCCCTACTCCTTAAAGATCGAAGAGGGCACATCACCTTGTCGGTTCTAAGGAGTAGGGTCGAAGCGAACGAAGAGGTCTATCAAGGGATCGTACTCCTGAGAATACAAAGAAGGCGCTCGTTGTTGTGCATTCCCACCATGACAGCCGAGTTCAAAGACGAAGCAGATCTAGGGGTCGTACACCAGAAAGTCCACCGAGGGCATTCCGCTCTGTGGACCATCGTCATCGTAAAAGCCCCTCGAAAGTTGGGGGTTCTATGGCAAGAGACCGGTCCACTCAGAAGAGGGAGGAGTCACCGAAAAAAGAAGCATCATCCCAACTAGAAGGCGTGGAGTATCTGGTTAAAGAGTTGAAGGAGCTTCGGAGGCAGCTTGCCGAGGTACAGAAAACGAAAGATATTTCGAGAAAGAAGGCATCCCCTTTTTAAGCGGAGATTCTAAAAGAAAAAGCTGACCCCACCAAGAAGTTGCCCCACATTGAAAGCTATGACGAATCGGGGGATCCCTATGACCATAGTCAGGCGTTCGACCGACTGATGGATTATTATGACTTTAGCGATGCTGCTAAGTGTCATACTTTTGTCACGACACTCCGAAAGGATGCCAAACAGTGGATGGGGACTTTGCCTTCGGATTCGATTTCATCTTGGGTGGACATGTGCAATAAGTTCCACACTCGCTTCGGGAGCAACAAAAGGAGGGAAAAACTAATTGGCTCATTGGTTCAGGTTCGACAGTATTCGAATGAGTCTTTGGGCCAATATGTAAAGCGATTCCGTGA
The DNA here is from genome assembly GCA_016801055.1 of Panax notoginseng. NCBI lineage: Eukaryota > Viridiplantae > Streptophyta > Magnoliopsida > Apiales > Araliaceae > Panax > Panax notoginseng. The sequence goes on along the minus strand of CM029012.1, from coordinate 284,833,564 downwards.
AGCAGTCGGCCAAGTGACAGACCTGAACGATCTACAAGCCGTGGGACTGTTTCAGAATGGGTTAGATCTAATCAAATCAGAGAAGTTGGTGAAGAAATTAATATTTCACCACCCGAAGAGTCTCGCAGAAGCCTTCGACAAAGCGGAAGGTTATATTGTGGTAGAAGAAGCCATGAATAGCCTCAAGTGCCCTTCTTCAGATCGGCTTAAGGAGACAGATCGGGACAGAACAGAGGGGGACCAGAGTAAGAATGAAGGAAATAAAGGTCGTCATGACGGCGGGTCAAAGAAATACAACAATAATTGGAGACAGGGTGGAGGACGCTCGTCCGCTCCAGCTCAGAGGGTAAACAGGACGTATACTGCACTCAACGCTGATAGGGCTGTTATCTTGGATCAGATTAAAAATTAACCTATCTTCGAGCCACCCCGAGATAATATTAAGCCCTGGAAAGGGAATTTATTAAGCCCGAGAAAAGGGAATTCTCGTAAGTATTGTGACTATCATCAAGCCTCGGGCCACGATACGAACGACTGTGCTAGTTTGAAAGATTTTATTGAGAGAAAGGTGCAAGACGGGGTTTTAGTTCATTATGTGGCTGCCAGAACGAATCAACAGCAAGATAGAGGACCTGTTCAGGCAGCCCAACCAGTTCAGCAAGTGTTCCCCGCTCTTAGACCGCCAGTAAGGCAAGTGATAGATGTCATCAGTGGGGGTACTTCGGGCAAGCTTGTTGGAAAGAAGCGTCGAAGTTATCTGGATTCGGTCATGTCGATGACGGGTACCCTCCCGAAGACTGACAGATCCTTTCCGGGTACGGTAATTTCCTTTACAGATGAGGATTACCCTTCGGAAACCATCGAACCGCATGAGGGATCATTGGTGGTGACGGCACAAGTGGGTTCGGTGGATATGAAACGAATGATGATCGACAATGAGTCTTCTGTGGATATCTTATATGCCCATGCTTATCAGAGGATGCATCTTGATGGGTAGAAGATGGAGATTGGGCATGAGGCCCCTTTATATGGCTTCAGCAACGATCCGGTCAAAGTGGCTGGAACCATCGAACTGCCGGTTATCTTCGGTACGGCCCCCCAACAGGTAGAAATTATTTGTAAATTTTATATTGTACATGTAGATTTCGCTTATAATGCTATTTTGGGGAGGCCCACTTTAACTGCTTTACAAGCTGTAACCTCAATCCCTCATTTCAAAATCAAATTTCCTACGGCTCATGGGGTTGGGGAGGTGAAAAGAGATCTGGATCTGGCCAGAAGATGTTATAGAAATGGCGTGATCACTTCGGGAGTAGGGGTGTCAAAGCAAAAATAGACCATGGCAATAGAGATCGAATCCTTCACGGAAAGCAGCTCAGAGCCGTTGGTCATGCCAGCTGAAGAAACAGAAGAGATAAAGCTCATCCCGGGCAAGGCTAACAAAACGGTGAAAATAGGTTCGGGTCTGCCAGAACCTCTCCGGACGAACCTCATTGAACTCCTGCGGTGTTATGTTGACATCTTCGCCTGGGAACCTCAAGATATGCCGGGAGTGAGCAGGGATATTGCATAGCATCGGTTAGAAGTGGACCCGTCGAAGAAGCCAGTTCAGCAAAAGAGGAGGATCTTTGCGCCTGAGCGCCAAAGAATCATCGATGAAGAAATTGCGAAGTTGCTAGCTGCTGATTTCATCTTCGAGATCGATTATCCGCAGTGGATGGCAAATGTGGTGCTGGCCCAGAAGCAGAACGGGAAATGGCGAGTCTGCATCGACTATACAGATCTGAATAAAGCTTGTCCAACGGATTTCTACCCGTTACCCCACATTGACCAGCTCATCGATGCAACTTCGGGGTATGCCTTGTTGAGCTTTATGGATGCATTCTCTGGCTATCATCAGATCTCCATGTGTAAAGAGGATATACCGAAGACGGCGTTCATTACGCATCGTTCGGTATATGCCTACAAGAAATGACCTTCGGTCTCATCAACGCCGGGGCCACTTACCAGAGGATGATGAACTATGTCTTCAGGCATCAGTTGGGCAAGAATATGAAAGTATACGTGGATGACATGATTGTTAAGAGCATGTTGGTGCACAAACATCTGGATGACCTGGAAGAATGCTTTTAGACAGTCCGTCATCACAAATTGAGGCTGAATCCTGTCAAGTGCACCTTCGGATTAGGGGCTGGCAAGTTTCTGGGTTATCTGGTCAGTCAGAGGGGAATTGAAGCCAATCCAGAAAAGATTCAAGCGATGCTGAATATGAAGACTCCTCAGTCATTTAAAGATGTTCAACGTCTGACTGGAAGGATTGCAGCTTTGAGGAGGTTTATGTCCAAATCGGCAGAAAGGTGTTTGCCATTTTTTGATACGTTGAAAGGGCCGAAGAATGCCAATGGACTTCGGAATGCGAAGATGCCTTTCAGAGCATCAAGTCCTACTTATCCTCGGCGCCTTTGTTGGTGAAGCCCGCTCCTGCTGAGCCTTTGTATTTGTACTTAGCAGCTAGTTCGTTGGCAGTATGAGCAGTTTTGGTGTGAGAAGTTGGGGGTAAGCAGCACCCGATTTATTATGTAAGCCATGTCCTTCGGGATGCTGAAACAAGGTACCCAAACATTGAAAAGTTTACTTTTGCTTTAATAACTGCTAGTCGAAAGCTTAGGCAGTACTTCCAGGGTAGGTTGGTAATAGTCTACACAGATCAGCCTTTGAAGAAAATTATGGGCAAACCTGAGGTATCGGAGAGATTAACTGCATGGACGATGGAGTTATCTCAATTCTTCGTTGAATATCATCCCCGAACCGCCATCAAGGGGCAGGCCTTGGCAGATTTTATGGTCGAGTGTTCGTTTTCTGAAGCTGATGAAGTTGTGGCAGAAACTGAAGGGTCTGACAGCATAGTCGCAGTTCTTCAGTAGAAGCAGAGTTCGTGGACACTGTATGCAGATGGGTCCTCTACCACGGACGTCAGCGGAGCAGGGATTATTCTGACCAGTCCGGAGAGATTCAAGGTGCAACAGGCCATCAAATTTCAGTTTAAAGCGACGAACAATGAGGCGGAGTATGAGGCAGTGTTGGCGGGATTGCGACTAGCTAAGAGTCTCGAAGTGCAAAGAATAGTTATCTTCAGCGACTCTCAGTTAGTCGTTAAACAAGTCTCCAGGGAATACGAAGCCCGAGGTCATAGAATGATCAAGTATTTGGCGGAATTGAAAGAACGGCTTCAGTATTTCCAGTTCTACGAATTCCAGGGGGTCGAACGTAACGACAATTCCATTGCCGATGCACTCTCCAAATTAGCCACTACGGATGTTAACGTTTTTGATGTGTCGGTTTACTTGAAAATTTTACAACATCCTAGTGTTCATCATGAATCGGTAATGTGCGTTGACCGAACCAACTGCTGGTTGACTCCATATCTGGAGTATCTGGCAGATAGCGTTTTACCTTCGGATCAGATGCAGGCCAAGAAAATCAAGTACAAGAGTGCTAATTTCGTTCTGATAGATGGCATCTGTTTCGAAGGGCCTTCTCGTCTCCACTGTTAAAATGTTTGACTCCATCCGAAGCTGAATATTGTGACAACCCCAAAATAGGTCCATTCCATCCAACCTATTCTGAGTCGTCAAATACATGGTACAGAAAATAACTACAACTTTATTACAACAATTGTCGTGCAAAATACAACAACACGTATGCTGTGAGTTTGGATACAAATATATACCAAATGTGACTCATGTTCCAACCGTGGACATCACCTCACAATGACACCTTACATAAAGGTATAGTCAAAAACTATTTTAGAAATTAGAATATTTGGGAAGTGCTCAAGGAAACCTTCGTACATGGGAGGCCACGCGTCTAGGTTATGATAGATATCATATGGCCACAGAATTATCCTTGGTTGACCCAATAGACCCCAAAGAAAAATGAGAAGATTACTATCATATTCTTCCCAATGGTGAGTCTTCTCTTGACTTATCATTATCTCCACTGTCTTTAATCGTGAATTATACTTCAAACAAACACCAAGATTATATAGGTAGTGCCCATAGATATACTCAACAAGTGGATGAGCACAACCCTGTCTTATAATGACACGAGGTTGTATGTCATTAGACATCTTGTATAATAGTGACGAAACACCCTTCCAACGTTGGGTTCGCCTCACCCTATTTTCTTCACCAAATATAACTACTAAATGATAACCACCGTTCTATTCCCTTGTTACCCCCGCTCGACCCAGCTACACTCTTATTACCTGAAAGGAATTGTGAAACAAAAGGGTGAGTACAACTAGCCCAGTAAAGAATATCATGACTGAAGATAAATAAATTATCAATAGCCTTCAACAGTAATAAATCAGAGATTTAGAACATATGGTAGATGATAAAAATTTTCAACCATAGTTGCAGCGGAACGAGCAATCCATTAGAAGAGTCAAATAGACTATAAAGTCTATTATCTTCTCCATGTTAAAAATCTACCAACAATGTTTTATCCCGGTAACATCAATCAACAATTCTGGTCCACAATCATATGAATAACTCATAATTATAACTGTAATTCTAAATTTCTCTTCTCATCCAGGACGAAGATAATTTTCATCACCTATCTTTACCTGAAACATCAAAGATCATGGTTACACCAAATCAAATTTCCTGTTCATAATCATACTAATAACTTCATCTTTGCACTACGGCCAAAGATATTCATTTGTATCACCAGTTGGTCATGTTCATCTCAACCTCTGTTCATCTTTGCACTACTGGCCAAAGATATTCAACAACATGTCATCTTTGCACTACGGGCCAAAGATATTCATCAACAATTCATCTTTGCACTACAGGCCAAAGATGTGACGCCCCCAAAATTAGGTATACATCACCCATCTTGGGTCGTCAGATACAAAGTACAGAATACAAATACAACTGATTAATACATCTGTCGTGTACAATACGACAAAACATAAACTGTGAGTTTGAATACAAATATTATCTTCTAGAGAGTATTCATACTCAAAAGGAGTCCTCATTACATTTATTAACACACCATTACATAGAATAGTGAGGACTACTAACTAATACTATCATTCGGACCATCACTCCGTACCCCGACTTGTCCCAGCTACGTTCTCATTTCCTGAAGAGAACAGTGAAAGAAAGGGTGAGCTCAACTAGCCCAGTAAGAAATATTATGACTAAGATAATGCAGAATAAATTATCATTAGCCTTCAACAATGTTAAACTGATAAAATATAATAGACATCAAGTTTAACTGCGGTGGAACAAGCAATCCATTAAAAGAGTCAAGTAAAAAATAAACTCTACTATCTTTTATGATTTAAAAGGTTTTTCAACACTGCGATCGCTGAGACTCAGCTTAATAAAATAATCCACATCATCGAATCACCCCTGCACTACGGCCAAGGATATTCGTGTATTCATTAATGGTCATGATCATGCCAACAACTGTCCATCAATGCACTACAGGCCAATGAGGACTTTTACCACATCATTTGTAACATTACGGTCATGATTATACCGAATAATCCCTGGTCATAATCATACCAAGTCCATCTATGCACTACATGCCACAGATGACTTTCAATATTTTATAAACATGAGGATGATGACAATGATATAAGAATTCAATAAAACAAGTTCAAGAATTAATTTATCCAGGAATTAACAACGTCCAAATTGTCAACATGATACTGCATTGTGGAGTAAAATTTAAGAACGCTTAGAAGAATATTTTCTTGAAAAGATACTGGATGAAACGCAACTATCAAGGATATTCCACAAATTTCATGGAGTATAGAAGTCAAAACTTAACCAACTGAGTACAATAAAGAATGGAATAACAAAAGAAATCACCATGCATGCGATAGACCGCACAGACAGGTTATTCCAATAGAATAATAAATAATGGAACCAGGTCCGGCGTAAACGCACAGACAGGATATTCCGACAGAATAATAAATAATGGAACCAGGTCCGGTGTAAAACACACAGACAGGATATTCCAACAGAATAATAATAAAACGGAACCAGGTCCGGTGTAAAACACACAGACAGGATGTTCCAACAGAATAATAAACGGAACCAGGTCCGGTGTAAAACACACAGACAGGATGTTCCAACAGAATAATAAACGGAACCAGGTCCAGTGTAAAACACACAGACAGGATGTTCCAACAGAATAATAGAAGAATGTCACCAAGTATAGGGTAGACCGCGTATACTGGTTATTCCAACAGAATAATAACGAATGGAATAACAGAAGTTCTCTTCATGAATATAAAAGAAATAATATTCCCTACCGTTTTAAAGAAGAGCTGAAGTAAGGAAGTAGTTAAGTAGCAGAATACTCTTCTTCTCTCTCTCTATAGTTTCTCTCTATAGTTTCTCTCTCTAGAGTTCAGTGAATTCGTAAGAAATAATGAAGGAATGAGCTGCTATTTATAGAAAAATAGAATGCATAGTAACTAATCCATGAACGGTCCAGATTGATTACTTTAATCTGACGGTCCATATTTAAAGAAAAATCTTTTAAATAAAATAAAATATATTCTATTTATAGAATAACTTTAATAAAGTATTTTGTTTTATATAAAAAGATGTTTCTGTTTTATTACGTTAATAATACGAATAAAACAAAACGTCATTATCGCTAAATAATTCATATTATTAACTGACAATAATAAAATCAAACTGAGTGACTTCTCACATAAGCATTAATAATCAATACCGTGTGCTACTATGCAACCACACGTATTACTGTACTTTTACTACCGAGTAGTTCAACAGCAACAATGGTAAAATTTCCGCCGTTATTTTTAATAAAATATTTTTGTCGTTTTCTCAATCCGACAATAATTCCGTTGTGGGGTCCACCAATGATTGTGTCGTTGTACGAATATTCCCTGTTAAAACGAATATTCCCCGACCAATCGAATATTATATAACAACTTGCGTACTTTGCAAAATTTATAAATATTACCCACAACTATAACATTATATCAAATTAACTCCATAATATTCAAAAATGATATTTATAAAAAATTTATCTTTATTTATAAAAGTTGGGGTCTTACAAAAGATATTCCTCAAGAGTTCATATTTGCACTACGGCCAAATATATTCATCAACAGTTCATATTTGCACTACATGCCAAATATATTAATATCTCAAAGAAATATATAATCGTTTCAGAATTTATATAAACAATAATTATAACCATGTTGATCAATTCACCTTTGCACTTAAGCTAAAGATATTCACTTATAAATTCAATGGTCATGATCATACCAGTCAACAATTTAACTTTTCACTACTGGCCAAAGAGAACACATAGTTACGATCATACCAGAAATCTACCCATCTTTACACTCAAGTCAAAGAGAAATATCATCATTAGGGTTATAAAAATGTTATATATGATAATAAAATCAATATAATCAACATATAGATTTAATCTCAAGAGTAATATTCATAAACCAACTATAATTTGGTAAAAAAAAACACCAATTTTTGTCGTGAATAGTACCTGTGAATAGTAACTCGTGAATAGTAACTCATGAATAGTAACTCGTGAATAGTAACTCGTGAATTGTAACCTCGACTCAAAAAGGTAGAAATTCTACAATAAAATTCATACCAATATTTCGGTATAATGATATTGAAAGAATATTATTTCTTAAGTTTATAAACAATTTATTTTAATTGTTTATACTTTATTAAATAATGTATTTAATCATCATAAAATGCCAAACTCTTAAAATTTCATCACCAATTACCAAAACCCTCATCAAAAATCTGCATATAACTCATATATGATATTCAAGCCATAAAATCATATTTTTTAATTTTCTTACTTCACATAACATATTTAATTCATTTACTCATAACTAGTTCATTTTCATAAAAAATACCAAATCAGTTCCAAAAATATTTCTTTTCTGAAATTTAGCAGAATATAGTCTCATATTAAACATATATTTTTCTCAGAATTTTTAAAATTCATTTACTATTTTTCATATGGCCAAAACCGCCGAATATTTAGACATTTATCATAAATTGTACTTTTATCTAAAAATTCTAAAATTCATAGAGTGTACTCCTAATAAAAATTTCATCAATTTTGGAGTTAACCACAAGAAGTTATAAGCGGTTACTTTTAAAATAGTCTTTTCTTATAAAATTCATAACTCTTAATCTATACATCCAAAAATTATCATTTTTGGACACAATCAAGAAAACTCATCAAAATATCATTTTAAATTTTTCCAAAATTTTTGAAGGTCAGAAAAATTACGAAACTGAAAAACATAACAATCCTTAAAATCCCTTACTATCCCTTACCTCAAAAGAGCAGTACTTCTGATCGGTATAAGGCTGAAGAAAACTTGCACTGATGAATAGAAACTCACAAAGTATCTAAATACTCAAAAAATACACTCAATAATCTAGAGAGAGAAAGAGAGAAAACTTATGAATTCTGATGTGATTTTTAATTCTAACTTAGCCCTCTATTTATAGGAAAATGTTAGCACGCCGAAGCAGACTTAACCTGCAACCTGATGGCTTTACCTGCTACTATTCCCACCCACCACATTTGAATAAAAATCTCAGCACATTTCTTCACCAACCAAGAGTGGGGTCCACCAATTCTAGAATTTTCCACCAAAATGATTAACTCCAAAAATTTAACAATTTCTGAACCAGTCATCTCGTAAAATTCATAACAAATTATACATTTATTTTTAACGGTTCAAAATTTGTGGACATATACTCAACTTATATATGTATAACATATCTAAATATTACCACGATCCAACGGTCGGATTAAAAATTATAACCCTCGCAAAATATCTTAAAAATCCTAATTTGATTTTCAATACCTCCGTTCCGACAAAAATACAGATAAAACACCTCAACATTAACTCCTTCATTTTTAACCACAAAAATATATCCCTCATTTATATCCACATAAAATAAATATTTCCTTATTATATGAATCAATAATTAATTATTCACAGATAATATTACAGAATCACATTTATGACAACCAGGCCGTTCCCAGGAAAGAGGGGGCTTTCCAATAAGGATTTATCCTTATTGGCGCGCAATTAGGTGACCAAACCTCTCCTTAGACAGAACTTTCTCGACATTGCCAATAATGTTATCTAATAATATTATTCAAATAATATGAATTATTGATCTGATAATGGGAAATACTATGCAGTGACAATTATTGAACAACAATATATATAAAATTTTAACGTAGCAATTATTGAATCAATAAAATAAAATATTGAACAGTAATTACTGTAACAATTATTGAGTAGTGACTTCTTACGTAAGAATCAATAATTTCAAAAATATTGTGCAATACCGTGTGCTACTGTGCAATAACGCGTATTACTGTATTTTAACCACCGGGTATTTCAACAGTATTAACAGTAACAACTACGCCGTTATTTGTAAAAACTCAAATTTATCATTTTCTTCATCCGACAGTTATTCGTTATGGGGCCCACAAATAGCTGCGCCGTCGTACGAATATTCCCCGACAGAAAGAATATTCCACGACCAAACGAATATTCCCCGATAACAATGATTATTTTATAACCACTTGCTTATTTTGAAAAAAAAATTCACATTTCACCCATAACTTTAAGCTTTTATCAATTTAACCATTTACTGAATAGTAATTATAAGAAAAATTGAATACTTTTATTTCATAAAATTCGGGATTTTACAAATATGCTCTTCGAGAAGTTCACGAGGGCATCTGTGGCAACCATATGGCTGCTAAGTCATTAGCCTACAAAGTACTTCGTCAGGGGTACTACTGGCCTACTATCTTCAAGGAAGCGAATGAATACGTCAAGAAGTACGAGAAATGTCAGCTCAACAGTCCGATCCCACATCAGCCACCAGAAGAGCTATACTCAATCTTATCTCCCATACCCTTTGCTGTCTGGGGGGTTGATATACTAGGTCCGCTACCAAAAGAAAAAGGTCAGGTCAGCTTTGTTATAGTTGCCATCGACTACATGACCAAGTGGGTAGAAGCAAAACCGCTTAGGTTAATAACTGAACAGGAATGCTTAAAGTTCATCAAGGAGTTGGGAGTATTTCGGTTCGAAATTCCTAAGGTGGTGATTTCAGACAATGGACGACAGTTTGTGGGATCAAAATTTGAAGCATTTTTGAAAGAACTGGGGGTCCAGCACAGAAAGACTTCGGTAGCTCATCCTCAGTCTAATGGACAAGTCGAAGTGACCAATAGAACGCTGCTGAATGGAATCAAGCGCAGATTGGACGAAGCAAAAGGAAGATGGCCAGAAGAGCTGCTCAGCGTGTTATGGGCCTATCGGACCACTCCGAGGACCACAACAGGAGATTCACCTTTCAGACTGGCCTACGGTACTGATGCCTTAGTCCCAATTAAAATTAGATCTCCAAGTCTTCGAGTTAGTCAGTTCAAAGAGATAAACAATGACGAAGGGTTGAAAGCCAATCTTGATTTACTTGAAGAAGTCAGAGAAACAGCCTTGATCAAACTAGCAGCCTATCAGCGAAGAGTAGCTAAGCATTATAACAAAGGGGTAAAGCTTCGCAGATTAGAAGTAGGGGATTTCGTTCTCAGAGAAGTCGAAGCATCTACACCCCAGAATTTGGGAAAGCTGATGCCAAATTGGGAATGGTCGTATGAAGTCATAGAAGTACCGAAGCCGGGGACTTATCGGTTGAGGGCCTTGGACGGATCAGAGATCAAGAATACTTGGCATGCAGGCAGGCTTCGAAAGTATTTTCAGTAGATACAATGTCAGTACACCAGAAGTCTGTAAATGTTTAAGTCATCATCAATAAAAATTCCCTTTTTCTCAAACAAGTCTTGTCTTCGTTGCTGTTAATGTCATCGGTGTAAGGAGATTCGGGTGGAGTCGTTGACCATTCGATGGTAGCCTCATCGACAGGTGGTCCTTATGAGTTTGTCAAGCCCTGCGTGGTAGGCAAACGTCATTGGTGTAAGGAGGTTCGGGTGGACTCGCTGACCATTCGATGGTAGCCTCATCGGCAGGTGGTCCTTATGAGCTTGTCAGGCCCTGCGTGGTAGGCAAGTGTCATCCTTAAGACGTTGTCAGGCCCTGCGTGGTAGGCAATTGTCGACCTTTAGACCTTGTTAGGCCCTTCGTGGTAGGCAAGTGTCATCTGTAAGACGTTGTCAGGCCCTGCGTGGTAGGCAATTGTCGACCTTTAGACCTTGTCAGGCCCTTCGTGGTAGGCAAGTGTCATCCTTAAGACGTTGTCAGGCCCTGCGTGGTAGGTAATTGTCGACCTTTAGACATTATCAGGCCGTTCGTGGTAGGCAAGTGTCATCCTTTAGACTTCGTCAGGCCCTTCACGGTAGGCGAATCCCCAGTGAAGCAGATCTACCTCACACTTTGGTAACGAATAAGTATTCCTTTACTTTATTACCTAAATTTTTCTAAATGTTGAGTTCGGAAGGCCACATTCTTTAACTTCATCTTGTCTGTTATACCTAGTTGCTAATTAACAGTTTAAGTTAAGTCCACGAAGGAGCTTGTATATTTTTCAAGCTGAATCGATATTGAAGTATTGATAAACAGTAAATGCACCGAAGTCATAAGGAATAATGTTAATATTTCATTTACATAATATTGTTTACAAAACGATAGAAACTTTTACAGAAATCCTACAGCTAAGGGAAAAGAAAATCATCTTCAGGAATCAGTTTCGTCTTCCGAAGAGTCGAGAATGGTCGGATCAACCTTGGCTGTGACAAGTCTTGCCTTGTCTTTGCTTCGGCACTCGTCATATCCATCCGAGAACATTTGGACAATCTCCTCGTTCAACTCAGCTGATTTTCGATATTCTTGTTGAACTTCTCTCCGAAGATTTTCGGTCAGAGGGGGACCCAAATCTCTCAAAGCACGAAGTTCTCGAAGCTCCTCTTCGAGCTTTGCCCGTTCCTTCAGATGTCTCAAGTCCCTAACTTCGAATTCATTCACTTGCAGCGCCAGGCTCTTGTTAGTTTTCACCATTGTTTCGTTTTTCCCCACAAGAGCTTCATTTCTACGAACCAGGTCTACGTTCGTACTAACGGTTATTTGGTGGGTGGCTTCGACTGTCTCCAGTTTCTCTTTTAACTTATTCAAATCCTTTTGGAGGCATTCGTTATTGAAGAGAGCGGTACCATGGTCCCTTCTCTCTTTGCTCAGAGCCGACGTCAGAATAACGTTCTCTCGTCGGGCTGCGTCTTCTTCGGCTTCGGATCCTTTATATCGGGGAAGAAGTCTCCCGAAGATAGCATTTACCTACAGACATTCAAAGACAGTCGGTGAATTATTAGAAGAAGCACACAATTTCCAAATATTCAAATTGGACAACTAACTCACCTTAGCCTGGTAACTCATGCCTTCTTCGATTAAATCCCTAATCGAGTTGTTCCCGAACCGATGGTCATCGGTCTCCCGAACGAAGGAATCGAACAGCTGAAAGGGAAAGTTTGCATTAAACTCCGGCCATACGGTGGGAGAAGATGCAGCTTTCGCGCCTGAAGGCTGAGGGGGAGGATCGTGCCGGAGATGACATAGATGGTTCGGGAGGCGGTGGTGGTTGATTGTCGGAAGGTTGTTTCCTTTTACGGGACAAAGGTGTAGATTCGGTTTATTTTTCGAACTCATCTTCAGAAACCTGAATCGCCACAAGAATGATGATCGGAGGATCAACTTCAGCAGTGGGAATCCGAAGTTCGTCTGCAGACAAAGGGGTTACCTTGGTCCTCCTCTTCTTGATGCGGAGGGCTTGCATCCGCTCCTTCACAGGCATATCAATCAAACTTGCTGCAGAAGCGGGTTGAGATTCTTGAGGGTTTGTCCGGACTTTCCGAATAGCACTTTTCTTTCTTCGAGGTCGGTTAGGTTCCTCTTCAGCGACGAAGTGTGCCGATTGATCCTCAATGTTTTGATCTTCGGAGACCGAAGGTTCCTCAGAGGGGACTTCGGCGGAAGGCGACGAAGGCTTACCGGAGAGGTACCTATCCAGATCCTTTCGATCGATCGAAGTCAGTTTGATAAGAGACACTGCATATACAAAGAATCAGTTTAGACACTACTAGTATAAATCAATAAACTGTACCTTGATATAAGTTAACTCACATTTGTGGTCGTCCAACCACGCTTGCTTGCTTAGGAGTCCGAAGCTCCATTCCTTCAGAGGTATCTTCTCTATAATACGCGTCATTTCTCTTACACGCTCCTCGGATATATCTCCGAAGTCTGCAGAGACGCGATCAGAAGTAGTCCAGTCCGGAATAGAGGAGATTTCGGGTCCGTTAACGAAGAACCATTTATTGTGCCATCCTCGGTTGCTTGAAGGAGTGTCCATTAGAGACCGCTTCTCGATTCTGGCATTGGGCTTAGGGGCTATTTTACTCAGCACCTTGAAGCCTTTTTCCCGAGACTTCCTAACCAAGAAGAGTGTAAAGAAAGAATCAACAGTGGGAGGAACTCCTATCTCGTAGTAGAAGGCTATGTAAGCCAGTATATGGATATATGAATTCGGCACCAATTGGGCGAACCCAACTCCAACGAACCCTAGGAGGGTGATCAAGAAGGCATGAAGGGGAAACCTTACTCCCTTCTCTAAAAACGTTATCGGGACGGCGGTCCAACCGTTGGGGCGCTGGTACATTCTTTCATGGGAGGCTGCGATCCTCACCCTGTGGGTATCCGGTATTTGATAGCGAGTCCGAATATTGCGGAGCTCAACCTCAGTAACAGTGGAGGGGGTGTTAGCGTGAGGAAAATCTTCCTCATTCTTAAAAAATTCGGAGGGGTTGGGAAGTGGTTCAAGAAACGGAGCTTCCTGGGTATCAATTTGGGGGTTTGAGTTCAAAGCCTCTTTGTTGGGGCTTAAGTGGGGGGTCACGGAGGTAATGGGGGTTACACGAAGTGGAGAACTCTTATCAGAGCTTTGAGATGCCATTGTTGAGAATTTGTAGAGAAAATGAAGAAATTTGAGGAAGAGAAGGAACCATCCAAGGTGAATGGATGGCAGCTCTTATAGTGAGTGGTCTTTTCAAATTTTGCACGAAAACCAAGCGCGACGCATTAATTGGAGGTAATGATGTGAGAGAGGAAGGGGTAACGTCCAATTTTGGTTTTAATGGGTTATCCAGAGTGGGCTGGCGTTCATTGGATCTTCATTTTTCGTCCTTAAGGCTGCTGAGCATGTGCCATTTGGGCTTCTGGATCCATTTGAATTAGTGACTGTTACTTATCAGTTGGACCTTGGTGAGATTCCTTTCTGCCCCTTTGGTTTATTACAAATCCCTTTCACTATGGACTTACACTATTTACAGTCTTCCACTAAACATCCTGTTTAATAAAAGACTGGGGGGCAATGTTGGGCCATAATACTTTTCATATTGGGTCAGGCCGAATGGGCTTGTCCTTTGGACTATGTTACTTTTGTCGTATTGGGTCAAATGGTTTGGGCCCCACTACTTGACTATGATATTGGGCTTAGTCATTGGATTGATCCATTATGCAGGCTGTCACTTATCCTATCTTTGACCGATAATCATCACAAAAGGTAGTAGTTGACTGTTATGTCTGCCACCTTTCTGCATGACATTAATGAGGATGGGACTCCGATTACCGGCGGGAAGTAACAGTGGTAGCAGGTAGGGAAGTAAGCTACATACTTTCGGCTGAGATGACCGGGGGTGAGGGGAGGTGTCAGGAGATAGTGGGTGGCACGGTAAACCGGGTCTAGGGAACGTATGGGGCAAGGATCACAAAAAAGGAGAGGTAACAAAACACAACACACAATTATATTATTTTTCTCTCACTCAGACACTAGTCAATATTTTTCCTCCATTGTTAACCTTGTGATCGCCTGTACTGACTCTCACGCCGGTGCTATCCCCCGACGGTCAGGCCGTCAAGCTTCTGGTGTTGACTTGTTGAACTGTGCAGGATCAGAACGTCTTACGTGATTGGGACGCGGGAGAAGATCTTGGCGTTAACAGGGACTATTGGATTTGAACCAATGACTCCCATGAGTGAAAATCCATAATAGGCATATAGAAATTATTAGGCCGAGGAGAGGGCTTAGATCATCCGAGGGGATGAAGATGAGACAGAGTTGACTCCCGCGGCCTCCTCTCGGTAGAAGAAGGAGAAAGCCCAGTTTATTGCTTGAGAATTTCCTTCCAGTGGCTGGTTGAAATTCCATACGGATGGTGCTTCCAAGAGAAACCAAGACTTGCATGGTGCTGACACGGGACATTCTGGTAAGTTGGTGTGCAGGTGGCCTTCTCAACCCTCCTCCAAGAAGAATTGTGCTATATATACCCTACGAGAATCAACCAATTTAATTTTAATCTGAGTAGGCACGGAATAATACCCTAATCAGACGGCTCAAAAGCCTTACTCTTCACCGGGAGCTAGTCTAATAGTACTTCGGGGCACGTTTTCTTGGCTCCTTCCCCGCTCGGAAGTTCGCTTGCGTATCCATACGATTTTACACTTCTCTATAAATATAATCTGTTTCGTTATTTTAAACGGAGAATTTCACTCTAAGACGAGTGGATGCGTCGAATTGCGAAAGCATTCTATTGCACTAAACTATTATTTCAAATTATTTTAAACGGAGAATTTCACTCTAAGACGAGTGGATGCGTCGAACTGCGAAAGCATTCTATTGCACTAAACTATTATTTCAAATTTAAAGTCTTAAAACAAAATTAAATTTACAACCATATTTAAATAGAACTTAAAAACTCTAAAATATATACAAAAATATGATAAATATTAAAGAACTTATAACTTTAAATGGGTGCAATTTCATGTGTAGTTTCTATACCAAAATTGCAACGACAATCACAAGGAAAGCATTTCTATTAAAAAATCATAACATGTCACAAAATTTGTTGGTGCCATTTATGCAATTTTACGTGCAATTTCGATCTCGATTTTTACTGCTCTTTCCGTTCCATAATAAACGTTTTAGAATTGACTATATTTAAAATTAATAATTAAAAATTTTATATCACGAAACGCGATATTTATAATAATTTTTCTATAATTTATTACGACTATAATCTCTCGATGTATATTTTATATATTTTAAAATTTATTAATTTTAAAAATAATTAATTTATTAATAAAAATTAAATTAAACGTTTATTAACTCGAGGGAGGGAATGTTGTATTAAATGAGGATAAATTGGGGGATAATATTTAACCCGAACTTTTATTTAGGGGGGCCATGGCCATATAGATGTATAAATATTGACCAAGTTCAGTTGGAGCAACGCGGCAGTAGATCGTTGAAACATCAATCCAGCTGAGCTATCCATCTCTGTTGTGATCTCTTTTTTTTCTCTCTCCTCATCTCCCTCCCAAATATGACGCCAAAACAGCGCTTATTCTGTTACGCTCTGCAAACTGAAACGACCAGAGAAGAAAAGAATTATGTGGAAAAAGATTGTGAGCGGGAGACAGAGAGAGAAAATGGAAAAAAAGGAGAGGGCAAAGGAGCGAAGAGAGAAGAGGCGCCAAGAGATCTCCCTCCTCCGCACCATTCCTTATTCCGATCACCAGAAGTAACCTTAATATTCTTATACATGTTTTATTTATATTTCATTTTCGCAATTTGTTTCTAATAAATTATTATGTGCAAAACCCAACACTGGTACCCCTAATTCCTAAATTCAGATATAAATTTTGTTTAAAAAATGTATGTATTACCAAATTTAAAGTAAGATATTGGAATCGTGATTTTTTCTATTGTTATGACTTCTTCTAATTCTGATTAGGGGATAGATGTTGAAGGTGGCTTATGTTGTCCAAAACTTGCATCCTCTAGCGTTAATATTTTGTTGGACATTCATCTTCTTTTTCTTTTTTGCTTGCAAGAAAAGCATTAATTGATAGACATGAACGCGAACTCTCTAGTTTCCAAGTTTTTGATCCTATGCAATTTGGTGTGTGAAAAGCATAGTTTAGCCCAAGCTTTATTGATTCAACCCATAGAGCAACTGGACTTCTAGTGATAATCCTTGGACACTAACCAAAAAACCACCTATAGTCGGGCGGATTCAAGATCTATTCTCAGCAGGGGCATATTTTTTTGGTTGAAGTTTGGCGAGTTAGAGAGCCAGAATTTGAATACATTATACACCGTTTGTTTAGTGTTTAGTGTTTTTAGAATAGTAGTAGTTTAAGTTTTTTTTTGTCCCTCTAAGTTTAACTTTTTCATAAATTTGCCCTTTTAAGTTTATTAAATTTTATTTTTGCTCCTCTCGCTATACCTATAAAAAAAAGTTGAGCATAGGCAGTGCCCATTTGCCCTCCACATAGATCCGCCGGTGCCTATAGTTATGTTCACTGTAAATTACTATAGTTTTTTTTTCCCACACAAGTTGAGGATTGAAGTTTTTTCTTTTTCGTTTTTTTTTGGGTTTGGAAAAAATATCTGGTACATTTGTCAAGATCTAATAGGTGAGCTACCTGGCTGTATACCCTTATGTGAACTACTGCTCTGACATCCAGTGCCCATTTAAACTTATCATAATAGGTCAAATGGAGAATGTTCCCATTTACAATATTGGTTTGTTTACGTCCTTAGATGTGCCTATTGCTTACAACCACTTAAATTCTGTTTGGAACTTGGAAGTTCAGGTCAAAAGAACGGAAAACAAAAGGACACTGAAAACTATAATTGATGGATTCTTTTAACAAGTAATTAGACTTAATTTTAACATTAATATTATATTTTTAAAGCAAATATATGGTTGGACTTGAATTAATTTATTTTCCTTTACATTTCTTTTCCTTCACTGAGCTCACTCTATCTGATGAGTTCCAACCAGAGCATAATTATACTGTCAGTTTTCAATGCATGCTGAACTTTTATCTCAACTTTTTTCTTACGGAAAATATATAGGTGGTGGTCTTCAGAAACTATTGCTATGGTGACTGGGGCGAACAGAGGGATTGGATTTGAGATTGCACACCAACTTTCTGCGCATGGGGTTACAGTTATTCTGACATCAAGAGAGACAGAAGTTGGTGAAGAAGCAGCGAAGGTATTACAAGAAGGAGGCTTGAACGTGGTCTTCCATCAATTGGATATTCTGGATCCTTCATCTATCGAATCATGTGCTGATTGGGTGCAACAAAAGTATGGTGGTTTAGATATTCTGGTAAGTTAGTCCCTTTTTTTTTCATTACCACCAGTAATAGTTTGTTAGCTGTAAGATTTTTTGTGATTCCTACTATGCAGAACAATTATTTTATGGACTACATCCATAAACTTTTGCAGTTAATGCAATTTTCTTGACTAATTTTTTTTCATGAAATA
The DNA here is from genome assembly GCA_016801055.1 of Panax notoginseng. NCBI lineage: Eukaryota > Viridiplantae > Streptophyta > Magnoliopsida > Apiales > Araliaceae > Panax > Panax notoginseng. Next base: position 284,815,148 of record CM029012.1, on the reverse strand, counting down.
TGGTATTGGATTGGTTAATTACTTAATTTTGGTTCATGCATATGCTAGACATGGGCGAAGCAACAACACTGTTGTGACTCAGTTTATTTTATATATGGTTCGAGAGGTTTACAGAGAAATATTTTTCAAACTAGAAACTGAGTCTTCATAAATTGTGTTGCCTATTAGTTATGTCTTCATCATCTGTTACTGACTAGGGTCAAACTTGTGCAGATTAATAATGCAGGGGTTAATTTTAATTCTGCATCAGAAAATTCTGTTGAATTTGCCGAACAGGTTATTGCGACTAACTATTTTGGGACCAAAAATATAATCAAAGCTGTGATCCCATTAATGAGGCCTTCTGCCGCTGGTGCACGTATTGTTAGTGTGAGCTCAAGATTGGGAAGGCTCAATGGCAAGAAAAATGTAAGAATTTTTTTTAAAAAATTACCTTTTCTTTTCCTATGTTCTGTTTTGCCCTTTTTTTTCCACACCTAGGGGTTCAGGAACTTGCCACAATTATATGAGTGTATGAACTTATCTTAGTCAGACCTTTGGCGTCCATTCGCTGAGGGGTTCAAAAATATTTCATATACTTATGAGTCATGAACTTACCATAAATATGAGTTTTAAGAACTCACAATTTAATCTTAATCTTATATTCATATAGAAAATAAATATTTCATTCATACAAACATATATATTTACATATGTTCACACACTATCAAAAGATACTATCGCTTAAACTTAAGCTATCTACTGTCCACTCCTTTCACCAGTCTTCTTTTTGTAAGGATATTAGTTGAATCTGTGATCCGTTCTCCCACATGAAAAAAAACACTTCCTCATATTCGGCTTAGGACAATGTAGGGAAATATGTCCTTCCTGCTTAGAGTTGAAGCACACGTTCTTCCACATCATGTATTCTCCCGCGTGAGTCTTTCCACACTTGCTACTTCGGGTTTGAATTTTCAGAATTAGGGCTATTGTTGTTCCTCTTTCTCTTTTTCTTGTCTTTCTTCTGCTTGATTGTTCTTTTAGACGATCCACCACCTTCAATCTTCATCCTTTCCACCTGCGCCTTCAGCTCGTTCCATTCTTCAGTCATTTCGCTTAACGCTTGCTCCGTCTTCCATAACTCCTCTAAGAGAAACACTTTACTCCGGAGTTCTTGAACTTCTGCAGATTCGTGATCTTTCTCTCCAACTTTGGTCTTATTCCCTTTCTCCACCTTAGTTTCTTCGGACTCTGCCTCCTCATCATCACTCAGATACATCTCGGAATAATCGTCATGATCACTCCCCAGATTGACCATAGGTTCATCTTTTTCCACTTCTTCAACTGACTCGTTTTGCGCTGGCACCTCGGCTACTGGCACTGGTGCAACAGCCGCTAGCATTTTCGCACTCATTTCATCTTCTCCAGTACGAACTTCTCACACTATGTGTCCACATATTTCACTATTGATGCACTTCGGCAATCCCTCACTTAGTACTCTAAATGAGTATTTTAGATTTCGCTTATGGTTATAATCTTAGGGTTTTTCTCACCCACTTAAGGTTTATAACCTACAGCTTTGATATCAACCTGTGACACCCCCAAATCCGGGTTATCTGACCCCCGAGTTTGGTGTTCACGATCCACAATATAATATCATCTAACTACCCATTCATATAGAAATAGTAATACATATCATATTAACATATGTTGTTAATATATAAGTCTCAGGTCCGCTAACCTTAACATTACAAACATACCCTTTAGATATACAAAAAGAGTTTACAATACAACATAATAATAATAATGTTAACCATATCTATCACAGCATATCACCTTTGCCCTTGTTCTTCACAGCACCTCCAGTCACTTTGTTCTTAGCTGAAATGTTTTATTTAGCAAGAGTGAGCAACAAATTTGCCCCGCAAGTTAAGACATACAATGAATGTATAAAAATCAAGAATAACAGACTATCTATTTCGATAGAATGACACCAAAGTTCGGAGAACTTTGAAATAGCTGAACAATTTGTTCTTCTCTATCCAATCTTCTCACAACCTATGCAATACAATAGTTTCATAATGAAAGGGTACAACGATTTCAAAGTTTCTACTTTATTCGATTGAATAATGATTTAGAAAATTCTCCAAAGTTTAAGCTGAATGATCTTAAATTCTTTCAGTTAGGATATGATTGAAGGGGAAGTGTAATATTCTGCTTCGTGCATGTCAATTTGGGATCATGGTCCATTAAAGTCCATGTGCTCCACATGCACTCCGTGTCGCAGAGAGGAATTTGGCTGTTATGTAGAAACTGCCCGCTTCATGTATGTGCTAAAAACAAAAACTGAATCCTCTATATTGAATGAATATACGAAAGGCAAATGTTGTGCCTATGTGTAATCTAATTGGAAGTTGGTTGGGTGGAATGAAATTTGTGCTTCTTTGTCCAGTAGATGTCGCTGACACATCAGAAACTATTTACTTTCATCTGATGCAGTTTTTAGTGCGGAAAGACTTCTTCCTATGCAATTTCATTTTAAATAGAAACCATTCTGGTAATATGAATTTCTACCAATGAGAGTATATTTTATGTACATACTTTCAAATCAATTTTGGCCATGTATCTTTCATGTTCAGAAAAGTGGCTGATGAAATTCTTCAACATGATAAGAGATTCCCATTCTGACTTGAAAATGTGTTTATGTGCAGATGCATGCAATTCTGCTTACAATTGTATGGCTAACTAGTCTCTGGAGAATCTGACGATATATCCAACATGCCCTGATCATCTTCATATTAATCTGAACTTCTTTTTGCATTTAGAATTCGTGTAAAAAATGCATGGGTAGTGTAGGAGTCATCAATTTTTTCCTTTTCATGTTATTCCATGCAAATGGCATACATTTCACATTTTCTGATAACGATAAAAATTTGCTCTATTTTGTCAAGAGGATTGGAAATGACACATTAAGACAACAATTAGAAGATGTGGACTCACTGTCAGAGGAACTGATTGATAAGACTGTGAACACTTTTCTTGAACAAGCAAAAGATGGCAGTTGGATTAGTGGTGGATGGCCTCAAACATCAACTGATTATTCAATTTCAAAACTTGCAGTAAATGCTTACACCAGGTTAATGGCAAAGATACTTTCGGATAGGCCAGAAGGTCACAAAATATATATCAACTGCTATTGTCCAGGTTGGGTGAAGACTGCCATGACTGGTTGGGCAGGAAATATATCTCCTGAGGAAGGGGCCGACACTGCAGTCTGGCTTGCGCTGCTTCCGGACCAGTTTGTGACCGGAATTTTTTTTGCTGAAAGGCGTGAGATCAATTTCTAAATCCAGTTTAATTTTAGATTGATGGTAAGGTTAGCTGGTTCTAAATACATCTCTTTCAATGAGGTCAATTCTGAGTCATCTGATGACAACTGAAAAAGGGGTGGGGGGGGGGGGGAATGTATACTGCCCAAGAAAGCTGTGTTAAGACTGCCTTTTGGATGAAGGGACTAGTTAATTCAACTGCTATAGTTGAGCAACTGATTCCTTTGGCATTGATATGGAAGGGTTGCTGTCCTGTTGATTTTCATCCCTAGAGGATAAATCAGACATTTCATGTGAGAGGGAAATTAACTTTTTCCAAATTTGTTATATTCTTAGATTATTTTAGTTCAAATTTTTTTCCATTGAACTTTTCTTTTGAGAAGTATCATTACAGATTATATAAAGGCAGCATTTCCGTATACATTATACTCGGTCTTGTTCTCTCTCTCTCTCTCTCTCTCTCTCTCTCTATATATATATATATATATATTTATTTATTTTTGCTTAGCAGATGTTATATACGTTCCATTTAATGATGTACTAATATTTTATACCCCCAATTTTTCTTGATATAATGAAATTGCATCTTCTTCTTCTTCTTTTTCTTTTTTATACTCTCACCTTTTCTTCTTTTTTTTTTCTTTTTTTCTAATATACTCTTATATATTTTTCACTTATTTTTGCATTTTAATTTTCATATCTTTATTATTTATGGTTTATTTTTCATAGTTTGTAGTATATTAATATAGTAGTAAACAATTACAAGTTTGTGTGGAGGAATAATTTTAATAACAAACCTCCTACTTATCGTGTATGTCACTCCTAGGAGTTGGAACCGAATGGATGGAGTTAGCATGAATTTTCCTAACCAAGACCATCGGTCGGTTTAGTCCTATAGTGCCAACAAGTCGTTGCATCAAAAATTAATGGACAAGATTTAATTGGGGTGCAAGGCGTCGTTTGATAAATTTAATTAGGATTATTCGGATGCAGTGGACTTCTAATTTTTATTTTAAATAGACATTTTTTTAAAAAAAATAATTTTTTTAAAAAGGCGCAAACACCAGTTTAACTGGCATTGGTTGTGAATTTTTTTTTATTAAGCAACTTTGAAATAAAAGAAAGCCGGATAAGTTAAGAGGGAGAGAGTAAACGCCAGTGAAATTGACGTTTGATTATTTATTTATTTTTTTTAAAACAAATATGTCAGAATGAAGAGAGAGAGAGAGTGAACGCCACTTGAATTGGCGTATGAAACATTATTTTTTATGCGAGAAACAGAGTTTAACGCCACTTGAATTTGCGTTTGAAACATTATTATTATTATTATTATTTAAAAAATAAAGATGTGAGAAAGCAAATTTGAGAGAGTGAGTTGAACGCCACTTGAATTGGCGTTGGAACCCCTTTTTATTGGCAAAATTAAAAATGCAGTAATCGGCACAAGGGGTTTCTAATTTTTATTTTAAATAGACGTTTTTTTTAAAAGGCGCAAACACCAGTTTTACTGGCATTGGTTAGGAAATTTTTTTTATTAAGCAACTTTGAAAAAGAAGAAAGCCGAGTAAGTTAAGAGGGGGAGAGACAGTAAACGTAAGTGGAATTAACGTTTGATTATTTATTTATTTTTTTTGTAGCAAAGATATCAGAATGAAGAGAGAGAAACTGAACACCACTTGAATTGGCGTTTGAAACATTATTTTTTAAGTGAGAAACAGAGTTTAACGCCACTTGAACGGGCGTTTGAAACATTATTATTATTTAAAAAGTAAAGATGTGAGAAAATAAATTTGAGAGAGAGAGAGTTGAACGCCACTTGAATTGGCGGTGGAACACCTTTTTATTTTTAATTTTGCCAATAAAAAGGGGTTCCAACGCCAATTCAAGTGGCGTTCAACTCACTCTCTCAAATTCGCTTTCTTACATCTTTATTTTTTAAATAATAATAATAATGTTTCAAATGCAAATTCAAGTGGCGTTAAACTCTATTTCTCGCTTAAAAAATAATGTTTCATACGCCAATTCAAGTGACGTTCACTCTCTCTCTCTTCATTCTGGCATCTTTGTTTAAAAAAATAAAAATAAATAATCAAATGTCAATTTTACTGGCGTTTACTCTCTCTCTCTCTTAACTTACCCGACTTTCTTCTTTTTCAAAGTTGCTTAGTAAAATTTTTTTTACAACCAATGCCAATTAAACTGGTATTTGCGCCTTTTTAAAAAAATTATTTTTTAAAAAAACGTCTATTTAAAATAAAAATTAGAAGTCTCTTGTGCCGAGTACTGTATCCGAATAATCCTAATTAAATTTACCAAACGACGCCTTGCTCCCTAATTGAATCTTGCCCATTAATTTTTGATTCAATGACGTGTTGGCACTATAGGACTTAACCGACCGATAGTCTTGGTTAGGGAAATTCATGCTAACTTCATCCGAACCGAATAATTTAAATGATCTTGAAAGGTGTTGATATTTTGGAGAGAATGTTTGGTATAAAGCAAATTTTGTGTATTAGACAAATTTGCCATTTTATTTTGTCCCAAAAAAAGTAGGGAAAAAAATGGTTTGCCCAATGTCCAACACTTGTGCCCTATTAATATGAATCCCATCTATTTTTCTCATTTGACGTGTCATAAATATGTACCAAGACTACGTTAATTACCCTATCTACCCTATCCTATCTTGGATATGCATTTGATATTTTAGAGTCAACATATGAAATTATAAAATTCAAAATCAGTATGAAACTATTTAATTTCAGTTCAAACAATTGTAATAATTATAAACTAATTTTTATTTTTATTATTTTCAAATTTTATATTTTAACCTTTTATTTTGAAAATTCTAAATAATTCTAAAATGGAGGAAGTATATACTATTCTTTGAGATCATATATATGGTATGGAACCCAAATATAAGACCCAAAAATAAATAATAGATTTGTACAGTCTGTGTAATCATGTTTTTTATCTGTATCTAAATGACACATAAATTACTGTATTTTATAAAAAATTTAAATCTAATAAATCATATCAATTATTTGATAGTCAAAAGTAAAAAAAATAAAAATAAACAAATTCCGACCGATCACTGTTTCGGTCGGAAAATCCCGATCTCCTTAGAAGGACTCAAAATAAAAACCTAGCATATAAAATAGACTACTTTCAGGTCTTTTTTTTGGTTCTGGTTGAGGTTCAATTACTGGACTTTGAACGAGTTTCAATCGGTAGATATTATCGATCTCCCCACTGAAGAAAGTGAGAGGCATGGAATGGGAGGATAAATAACAGATATTTACAGGTCTTCTTCTGTCATAAAGATATTTGCTAGGAAAAGAAAAAATAGTGGATATGGAGTAGTAACACATGGCAATTAAATGTTTTTGACATTTTTGTGCTTTTTAAGAAGATATATTGAAGCAAGCCCAAACAGGACAGGATGGAATTCCAACCTCACATAGTCACATGTCATATGCATATACATACATCATCATCTCTCTCTCTCTAGTTTCATAACGAAAGAAAGAAAGAAAGAAAGAAAAAAAAGAAAAGAACGAAAAATGGTGTTTGCAGTCGGACCCATTATCTGGTCTCTGTTCACCTTCGTTTCTCCTCTGGCCTTAATTGCATCATCAAAGCCCACAGATCCAATTCCAACAATTTGGCCAGAACAATTCCACTCCATATTATTTGTGAACGACAATGGAAGTCTCCAAATGCTTGACTTATGGTACGACTGGCCAAACGGCAGGAACTTCAACATAATACAGAATCAATTGGGCGAGCTTCTTTACGACCTGGAGTGGAACAACGGCACCTCCTTTTACTACACTTTGGATTCCAACAAAAAGTGCAAGGTCATGCATTTTCCGGTCGGAATTCTCACCCCCAATTGGCTCCACGGCGCAACCTTCATTGGGCAGCGCTTCATTGATAATTTCCTCTGCAATGTGTGGGAGAAAGTTGATTTCATTACCTACTTTGAGGATGTTGTCTCCAAAAGGCCAGTTTCTTGGGTTTTCTACAATGGTAACATTTAACATACGACATAATATTTCCATTTACCAAATTTTCAAATATTAGGTTAGGGATGTTCCATATTTATCCATCCCCTAAAATTGTGCTTACGCGTGATTGCGAAATTATGATTACAAACTTTAGTGTATCATTATCTATATCTATAAAAAGCAGGGGAAAGAATATAATTATTACTCTTTTCGTAGAACTATTATAGAAGTGCTAAAATATGGTTGCCAATATTTCATAATTAGAGACATTTTACTATTTATCCATTGTAAAATTAGAAACACTTTTTAAGAAAATTTTATTTTCTGAACATATGCCTAATATATACTATTAGGTTAGAAATGTAGCAGTGACGGCAGATTATTATAATAGTATTTGAGCTACCAAGAATGCTAGTGTAACGATATGTATACAATCTAATTTCAAATACATACTAGAAAATAGAGTAAAAAGAAAAATTTATGTATGATTTTGTAATGAATGGAGTAATTGTTGTTACTTGGCAACTTATGGATATGATTTGATGAGTATTGGTTGTAAAGATATTGAGAACAGAGTGGGTTAAATGAGGGGATGTGCAATGTGTAGTGAATATGTTGTTGGTGGTGAAATGCAGGAATGACTGCACATGTGATGACATTTGAAGTGGGAAAAGTGCTTGAGGATCCCAAATGGCAAGCCCCTGCCTACTGTTTTAACAAAACCGAGGACGAGGGCGAGAAATCTATTCTGCTATCTGTGGCTGGGAATTTGATGAACCACTTCCTGTTGGAATGAATATCTCACTGCTGCTTTGAAGTTAATGGGAATTGCTTTCCTTTTCCCCTTTTGTTCTCCAGTTTGTAATATTCTTAATTTCATCTGCCTTCCAACTGCTGCTACTTTTGGTCTTGGGACCAAAAAACACTTGCCTCGTGCCTATCACATTTTCTTAAATAATAATAGTAATTTCTTACAGTATCTACTTTCTTTCTTTCTGGTTTTTCATTTACAGATCATAAAAATAAAGGCCCAAATTGCTCAATTATGTTATGAAATTGCTCAATCTAAAGGCGTATTGATTCATAAATCCATCCCACAATTGTTTGTATAATAAAGAGTAGGTTGTCATTTCCTTCCGCCACACCCCACCGGCCCACCCTACCCTCTATAAATACCATCTTCACTAGCATCTACATCCGTTGCTCCATTGCTATTGTTTTAATCACCAATCACAAATTAAGGCGTGAGCGTTTTGATTTTTTTTTTTTTATCAAGGTTAAAACGTTACCGTACGCTGCTAAAACATATTCTCCATAGATGGATGGCGCGGCGCATATATAGTTGAGATTTAAGTAAACACATTGGATTTACTCCCGACTCCTGATTGATTAAAGTTTGAGTTTTTAGAGTCAATTTGATATTATTTTTAAAATTGGTTTAAATTTAGTACGTACAAAGTAGAAAAGAAGCCTTAATAAGTTGGAATTCCAAATTTTTTACTTCTTACATATTTTGGTCAGTCTTAACTTATACTAACTGAGAATTTTGATTATAATTAATGATGAAATAAACAGTGGATGTAAAGATAAAATTTAGCAATAAAAAGAGAAAAAGGAAAAAGATAGTGAAGGGAAGGGACAAATTCTAGAAAAGAACAAAAAATAGACTCTAGTTGCATATATAAACGCCAGAGAACAGACGAGGTCCACTGCCACTACCACCGTTGCTTTCTTTCTTTCTTTCTTTCTTTCAGGCGTTTAGCTTAGCTTAGCTTAGCTTAGCTAGAAGGCGCTGTTGAGGTAAAAGTATAAACCCACAAGTGCTACAGCTCCAACCGCAATTGCGATAGGCAACGCCCGCCTGCATTTAATTTATTAGTTCCAATACCACACACACACACACACACACACACACACACACACATATATATATATTCTTAATTAATTAATTACTGGAATTAAGTACCCAACTCCCCACAAGAATAGAAATAAGACGAAAATATTTGTTGTAAAAAATGAGCACAAGGAAGGAAGTATGCTTATGCTTAATTAATTACCCAAGTGCTTCCTCCCTCCGCAGGTCAGTTTTCCTTGCTTTTCTAACATCTGTGGCATTCGCATTCTTGTTTACAGGAGGTTCGTATACCCTAAATCTTCTTTTAGGAGCCGCGCAAACTGCATGCATGCCAACAATAATATAATATAATAATTACTGTAATAGTAGTTTCTTTATTTAACCCCAAAAAAAAACCTGGTCATTAACCTGAATTACTATCAAGTATCATAATCATCATCCCCCAGTCTTAATTTCTAAGACAATGAACACAATCACATAACATTGTTTTATGAATGGCCCAACTCTATGCAGCTTTGTAAAGACTTGGCAAATAATAATAATCTCATGACCCATAAACAATCTTTTGTTAAATTTATATGAAAACATTTGGATTTTTTGCTCAAGTAGTAGATCGAGGTGGAAGAAGTACAAGAATAATCCAAAAAGTGTCTAATTAATACTAGTATATGCTGAATTCGGGAAATAAGAGTAGCAAAATCAAAATCATGTACCAGGACAGAAGTAGTTGTCAGGTAACTTCTCAAAGGGAGTTCTATCGTTGTATATATACCTGCAATATATCATCATCATTACCAATATTAGATTTTAATTCATCTTTAAACTAATTAAACGATACCATAAAATTAGATTATTAGTAATCATTGGTAAGATGAGAGCAAAATTAGCTACCCGCAGTCCCGGCAGATATAGGATTGCTTATTTGCTAAACGCATAGAGAATTTAGGTGCAGCAGAAGGAATGGAGGAGGATAGTTTACGAGGAGGGGGAAGCAAGAGATTGAGAGATGGAGAGAAGAATGATGATTTTAGAACTAAAGGATCCGACGGCCGACCAAGTCCGAGGGCATTGCCTGAGGCAGAGGTGGTGGTGATTGGAGGCCTAATGGATGCCTGCACTGCCATTTGCTGCCGCTGCCGTCAAGTGTTGTTTGGTTCAAACTAGATAGAGATGATGATGAGGAGGAGATAAGGAAGGAAGGAAGGAAGGGGGTAGTTTGGTTGGTTTAGGTATTGTAATATTGTGTCGAAGCGTGGCTGTCATGCTTCCCACATAACTCTCTTTTACCCACGTTTTTGGATTTTTCTTATCCTCTGCTATCTTCTTATGTCTTGTTTCTCATGTAATAATTCTTGCTTTCAAGATTTTTTTATTTTTTTTAGATAGGTAAAGGTAACACATGCTATATGCTCGCATGAGAGAGGATCTTCTGAAAATATTAAAAAAAAAATATATGTAAAAATATGGTTACCAAATCAAAATGGTCATTTTAAAAATATAAAAATGAATAAATAAATAAAATCCTCCAAATTCCATTCAGGGACCTTTGGATAGAATTTTAATCCCTACAGGTTACACATAATTCTCTCTCATAAAAATATCCACTCCAAACAAATGGATTTCTGTTATGCAAACGAAATCATTTCATAAATTCATTCAAGCCTGTACTCGATCATAGCTTGCAAAAATCAACGTAAAAATCTAATCTATAGTCCAATATCAATTAAACGAACTATAAACAAAAAAGGAAAAGGCAGACCCTTTCGTCACAAACATGTTTCATCATTCTGTGCTTACTTGTAACTATGAGTAACATGATTATTTTTAAACAATCATCAATAGCTCCAAGGTATTTAAGCACCTTTTGACAGCAACAAGGTCTGGACAAAAGATTTAAGGTGCCGTGATCTCTACCAAGGTTTCAGGTCACCCACTGGGCCAGCAGTCCAGTTCAAGATTTTCTCTCCAGGCTTCAAGAATAAGCTCCTGTCATGAGGCAGTTTTCTAGCAAGCCCATTTAGAATTTGATGGAAAGCATCCCCTGGCTGAGCAGGTTGTGGGAATAACATTGCCTGCTTCATTGAAGGGTAGGCAAGCAATCTCTGCTTTTTCAATATTATCTCTGGGGAAATAGAGGTCATCATGTTTGTCCAAATTGGGAACATCCTTCTCTGGTACATACACCCCAATTTCTTCCCATGGGATTGCATCAGCGAAAGGCAAAACAATGTCGTCTGCGATAATAACAGGGATGCACCCAAAGATCACTGCTTCAACTAGTCTAGGACTCCATGGGGCCCACCCAAGCGGGCACAAGCAAAAAACTGCTCGTTGCATGTCTTCATAGTAGGTTGTTGGGTGCTCTGTGGAGATGTCAAAAAGTGGATTATCCTTGAAGTTCTTCCATACTGCTGCTCGTGCACCTCTTTAGAATAGGAAGAACAAATTTAGATTAAGGCGTCTCTTGGAATTACACTTTCCATCCATATAAGTAAGACTTGACTAGTTAATAATGAAAATCAAATGCTGCCTTCATGTTTTACGTAGTCTAATTGGATATAATCACATATATCTTTTATTTTTTCTTTCTTTGCCTTCGTGCTTTATATTTAGACTAATATTAGGGGTCCCAAATAATTTTCCAAATTTGGATTCTAAAATTGGTGTGTCATTAGTACATTATGTTATAACTATGAATTGTTCAACAACCAATGTAATAGTGACACGTCAATTTGTAAACCCAAATTTTTTATAATCATTTAGGATCCCTAGCATTACTCTTATAAGTAAACACAAATCTATCACATATGAATGTTATGATATATATATATATATATATATATATATATATATATATATATATATATAAGCTGGAATACACTTCTTATCAGCTTGAAGTAAATTGATGCTCATCAAAATCATATGAAAACGGCGTTAATAAAAAAATCATACGAAAAATATAATTTCCTTGCATTTTTAGTAGTATATACCTTGCATAATAACCACCTTCTGGGTGGTTTCCCACGTCATAAAACAAACCTCTGAAATAAACAAAGATGGACCTAGGCGTGTTTGGAGGGATCAAGTGAGATTGCATTTTTTGGGGAGGAGCATATGGAGGAACTGTGATGGAACCCTCCTTTAAGCAAACATGATTTCGTTGTCCAAAAGTTTGAACTAGAGTAGCACGCTACAGCAATGTAAGAATTCCTCTTTCAATTGCTTTTTCTTCCTGCAATAATAAAAAGATAGTTGAAACAAAATATAAGAGTTGACCACCACCAGGAAGAGAGAGAAGGGGGATGGGGGGAGAAAGAGAGAACTTGATAATGGAAGCATGCTCCAAAGTCATGTGGGGTTATGAAGAACTGATCAGCTCCTTCTGTTCTATTCCAATAAGGCCAATTAGAAGAAATAAGTTGTATCGCACTTCTCATCATACGAGGCGATTTGAAGGGCAAAGGGAGACCATTTGGTGTCAAGTCACAAGTTGTATACACAGGGGTATAGAATCAATCAGCTTCCTCAGGATTGAGAGTTCGAACGGGGCTTAGATAAAAGTAACCGATGCATATGGATCTCCGCTGCAAACACGTGCGTGAGGCATCTGGCGTCCTTCTGAAGAATCTTTTTGTTATATTTGCTTGGAAGCTCATAAACAAAAACTTTTAATCTTCCCACTGGATCATCTTCCAAGACATCACCAGCACTACCTAATTTGACAAACCCAAGCACAGTCAGAGACACTTAGAATTGCACAACGAATTGAGGATAGTAATTTTCTATAAGTATACAATATTCAATTATTAATATGACAATTAAAAGTTTTAAAAATGTAAAAAAGACCTAAACATGCATAATAAAGGAAAACGAGAATAGTCTAGTTGCATTATAAAGTTTCCACTTTTTAAAAAGGTTGTTGTAGGAACATTATTTTCACTAGTAAGTTTTTGCACAAGTGGCACCAATTGGAGTAATACAAAATGTATACTTCAATAAAGGACAATCTATGAGGTATAATAATTTAGTCACAAGTATATACTAAACAAGCCATTATGACCAAAAAACATAGCAAACTCGTGACTCCTAGTTTTACTAAGTATACAAACTATCTATTTACAAAGAAAATTCGTTAAAGAACATAATTTGGCATTCTTAGGGGTAACTTTATCTGCCAATGCACATTCTTTAGTCTTCTATTTCAACCCACTCCTTACTAGCTAATAGGGCTTACTAAAGAAGTAAATTTTCTTCTTCCCAGTATAATTGAACAGCAACTAGTTAGTTAAGGGAGGAGTCGTAGTTCCTATAAAGAAGAAATTAGAACTATTGGTACCCATGAACAACAAACTTTAAATCATTCACGATGATCACAAGAAAAAGGAGGAGGTTTATCATGTTTTGTTCCAAATTAGAACTATTGGTACCCATGAACAACACACTTTAAATCATTCACGATGATCACATAAAAAAGGAGGAAGAAGTTTATCATGTTTTGTTCCAGTTGTTCTAATACTAGTTACTCCCAGAATATGACAAGAAGTAACATTATGGCGGCAGATAAGACATGTGGCTTAAATATAGGAGTCAGAGGTAGGTTAAACGCTATTAAGGAGAGCTTGAACTGCATACCGATCAGACCAGAGCTTAACAATTTAACTAATCTGAGAAAAAAGAAAATTGTTGCAACTGTCAACTGATACCCAAACGTACTATGGTCCAAACGAAATAACTACGACAAAAACTAGGTTATGACCCAATTACATATTCTTTAATGCTAAAATATACTTTCATTACAAAATCTCATATCAACCCATTAGCCTCATCTCAGATTCAGAGATTTAATTTCTAAGTTCCATTAATGAGGGACCTTGGATTAACCAATATGATGGCATAATGCTTTTCGAGTCCACCATACTCCTTTTCAAGACATTCCTCTTTTGTGACTTTACACTTGGTCAACAAAAATCCCCTTTCAGTTTCCACCATTTTGATAGCCATACTCCACAGACATCCATATCCCTATGAGTTGCATATCATACCCCAAATACACCTTAATAGTTGTCTAATCCCTTGGGTAAGGTAAATCGTATTAATACAGATTACAGGCTCTGTATCTAATTCAGATTAATGCTTAAGGATTCCGTGGAAAATAGATCGCAGTTAATGAAGATGTTATGTATGTGCCTATGCTGAATATACTTTTAACTACTTCAATGGACCTAGAATGGCTTGCTAAGTTACAATACTAAGAGTATTTGGTTGTGAAGAGCTTTGCTCAAAGCAAGCTTAAACCTTGTGACAAGATCAAGCACACATATGGTAGAAGAATAGGAATCCAAACAGTCTCATCATTATATCCAGTTTCCAAAGATTGGTTCGAGAAGCTCACGCTTGAAAGCCAAATAATTATAGATCCAATGGGTATGTATATTCCCAGATAGACAAGAGGATTACTATCACATCCCAAAAGAGACCTAGATGCAGCTGAATGGACTTTGATATCCCGAAATTTCTCGTAAGGATTGTCCAAAACAACTTTTATTTGTAAAGATTTGTGACAATCAAAAACCAGACGAGAAGGAAACCCAACTCAAAGAAACCCCTATAGTAACAGTGAGACTAAATTGCAAATCTGACCCTCCTATTTGTCATGTTTTTGCTCAACTGTTCTTTAATTATTTTTTTTTGCATAACTGTTCCTCGTAGATGCGGCGTTAGTCATGCAAAGGTGTTCCTCGAATGTTCCCTAAACTTTTAGCACAACTGTTCCTCATAAATGCTTTAGTCATGCAAATGTGTTTCTTCAATTTTTTTCACCTATTAAAAATTGATTCTCTCTCTCCTCATTTTTTTATTTTTATTTTTCAAATTTGTGTAAAAAGTATACTATTATTCTCTTTTTATTTATTTTTATATTATCATTTTGAATTCAATATGAAATATCTCTAAATTCAAAATTAGTATAAATTAATTAATTTTAGAAAATATAATTTCCAAAATTATAAACCTTATAATTTTTATTTTATCTAAATGGTACTAATAATTGTATGATTTATTTTAAAATTAAATATATCTCAAATTGATTTAAACAAATCAAATTTGATTCTATATTTTGAAAAAAAATATAAATTTGAAAATATTTTCAAAATTTTCATCATAAGACTATTATTAAAAGTTGAACTCAGTATTTTTAAAAACAAACAAAGAAATTTTAAAGAATATTGAGTTCAACTTTTAATATTAGTTGTATGATGAAAATTTTGAAAATATTTTCAAATTTATAATTTTTTTGTTCAAATATAGGATCAAGTTTGATTTGTTCAAATCAATTTGAGATATATTCAATTTTAAAATAAATTATACAATTATTAGTACCATTTAGATAAAATAAAAAAATAATAAAATTTATAATTTGGTAATTATATTGTTTAAAATTAATTAATTTATACTAATTTTGAATTTAGAAATATTTTATATTGAATTCAAAATGTCAATATAAAAATAAACAAATAAAAACAAGAAGAGTATACTTTTTACATAAATTTAAAAAAAAAGAGTGGAGAGAGAGGAGAGAGGAAATTTACATGATTAACGTATTTATGAGGAACAATTGTGCTAAAAAAATATTTAGGGAACACTAGAGAAACACATTTGCATTGACTAATGCATTTATGATGAATAGTTATGCTAAAAAAAAGTTTAGGTAACAGTTTAGCAAACACAACAAATAAGAGGGCCAGATTTACAATTTAGTCTAACTGTGAAAAGGCACCAACACAGAAACCCAATTCATCTATATCTAAATCTCAAATAAAATTCATTAGCGCAGTAAAGCTATAGACAACAATTTGGGATAAAAAAGAAAAAATTTTGTTGGGGTGTGATTATTTGGATTTATTTGGACACTGAAAGAGTCCTAATTAAAGCAGGATTGTGTTTTCTTATTTAGTGAGATAAGGAAGTTTAATTTGGGAAGAAATCTATCAACCATTAATTGTAGTTATAAGATAATTTTACAAATGACTTCTACTCCTGATTGGATTACAAAGGACTTCTACTCCTGATTGGATTCTGGTAGACATGACAACTATAAATACATCAATAAGCAAGGGTTAGAATACAGAACACAAATAAACACTTTGTACTCTCCATATTATTATAGTGGATTTCTCGTAGTTTTTTCCCAATTGAGTTTCCACGTAAATTCTTGTGATCATATTTTATATCTCTTTATTTATGTTTATGTGAATGTATTTCGTGAGTTTGATTTCACAACAATACAATCAACCGTTAACGCGATTTTGGCCTGCTATTTTGGTAATTTCGTCAAGCGTACAAAATCAGGCATTTACATTAGCACCGTCTGTGGGAACGCTTGTTCTAATATTGAATTAAAATCACCGATTTACCAAGAAGGGGAGATCATACGCATAAAAGATAAGTGATTCTCTTTTTTCAAATTGCAAAATCTGGTCGAGGAGAGATAACAGTGGAGGTGGAGGGTCTTAATATATTTGTGGAGGCTACTGGTGGGAGAGCACTTTGGATATGGAGGCTACTGGTGGGAGAGCGCTTCGGACATGGGAGCTATTGGTGGGAGAGTACTTTGGATATAGAGACTACTGGCGAGAGAGTACTTCGGACATGGAGGCTACTGGTGGGAGAGTATTTCGGATATGGAGGTAGGTATCTGTGCGGCGCTGTGTATATTAGATTTAGACTTCCTCTTATGTTCGAGCTGAGTTGACTGGGGGGCAAGATACACAAGCTTGGTATAAACTTCACCGGTCGGAGATCTTCATTTATAACACTTCGGACAACAACAGATTACTTCGGATAATTACAGTACACTTCGGATTATGTTATATCGGCTTTATTTTGGCTTCGACTATCTACTTTGGTGTTTTTGGAGGTTCGGTTGGATCTGTTCATCCTAAAAATGGTGAACAGAGTACTGATTCGTCCTAAAGATGGCGAACAGGATTGTTTAGCGGTTCGGTTGGATCTGTTCATCCTAAAGATGGTGAACAGAGCCCTGATTCGTCTTAAAGATGGCGACCAGGATTGTTTGGGGGTTCGGTTGGATCTGTTCATACTAAAGATGGTGAACAGAGTCATGATTCGTCCTAAAGATGGCGAACAGGATTGTTTGGGGGTTCGGTGGATATAAACATTCATTCATATTTTCATTCATTTGTTTATTTATTCATTCATTCATTCATATAAACATAAACATTTATTCATTTTTTCAGAACGAATATGTTCAGTTCCTCGGAACGAACTTTATAATTGGTGTTCGGTTGGATGTTCAGTTCTTTGGAACGAACTTTATTAGTGTTCGGTTGGTTGTTCAGTTCTTCATTAATGTTCGGTGGGTTATTTATCTATCTTCGGTTGTAATAAAGTTGGCTCGATGATTTATTCGGTTGTGATAAGGTTGGTTCTTATATCTTCGGTAGTGATAAGGTTAGTTCGGTTGGTATAAGGTTGATTCTTATATATTCATTTGGTATAAGGTTGATTCTTTATATCTTCGGTGGTGATAAGGTTGGTTCGATTGGTATAAATCTTTGGTAGTGATAAGGCTAGTTCCTTATATCTTAAGTAGTGATAAGGTTGGTTCGGTTGGTATAAGGTTGGTTCTTTATATCTTCGGTGGTGATAAAGTTGATTGGGTTAGTATGAGGTTGGTTCTTATGTTGGTTCCTTATATCTTCGGTCGGTGAGGTTGGTTCCTTATATCGTCGGTGGTGATAAAGTTGGTTCGATTGGTGTAAGGTTGGTTCTTTATATCTTCGGTAATGATAAGTTTGCGGATATGGATTTTCGGTTGATATAAATTTGTATACTCCCTTATTTTATTATTTGGATTTATTTGGACAGTGGGAGAGTCCTCGTTAAAGCAATGATTGTTTTTTCTTATTTAGTGGGATAATGAGGTTTAATTTAGGAAGGAATCTATCCCCCATTAATTGTAATTATAAGGTGATTCTACAAAGGACTTCTACTCCTGATTGGATTACAAAGGACTTCTACTCCTTATTGGATTCTGATGGACATGACAGCTATAAATATATCAATAAGCAAGGGTTAGAATACAATCATATATTATAGTGAATCTCTCTCTCTCTGATTTTTTTCCCAATTGGATTTATACGTAAATTCTTGTATTCATATTTTATATGTCTTTGTTTATGTTTATGTGAATGTGTATTTCGTGAGTTTAATTTCACAATAATACAATCAACGGTTAGCGCGATTTTAGTCGGTGATTTCGTGGTGCGTACAAAACCAGGCGTTAACAAGTTTATAAGAAAAATACCTGAAATTCGCTCTGTTTGTTGAGCTCGGCGGTGCTCCACAGCACCAATGCTAAAAATAATATTAGAAAGAAAAAAAAGCACAAGAAAACCCCAACTCCAGTTTCTCATGTCTTAGTTGTCTCTCAATAAGAGCACAAATTGAGGCAGAGAAAACCAGAAGAGTCTTGAAAGGTATGCCCAACGAACAATAAAGAGAGAAGAAAGTTTACTTGATGGGGAGGAGGGAAAAAGATTGTTGGGATGTCATGAGAGAAAGTAGTTGACAAAACACACATCTTTCAGGTTGGGGGTATATAGAGAAAACACCAATAAATCAAGTAAAGAATGTTTACTTGATATCGAAATGGGTAGTGTTTAATATATAAATATTTTGAAATCTGAGGGGAGCTTATCTGGGTTAATGAGGAGTCGACCTCAGTGAGCTCAAGTTCCTTCGTCAAGGCCGCTCCCCTGTTATATTCCGCTCCTTTTTTTTAATTGGGCCGTAGTTTGATGCCGTAATTGTATGAATTTATATTAAAGAATTGCAATAGTGACAAAAGAATTTTACAAAAATTAATTTATCAAACAATATATGACAAATTATAATTAACTAATATATGGATAAAAATAATCAATCACATTATTTTATATTAATCTTTTATACATATGCTGATAATTGTGGTTTAGATGTTATTCTATACGGTAAATCATCAATTAATTATAATTTGTCACGTTAGTAATACTCTATATCTACTCTATTTTTTGTCTATAATTAGTCATTTAACTTTTAGACAATATGATTTAGAAGATGACAAGACGTTAAGTTGTTAACTATGTGAATACCCATTCAATATTTTTTTTAAACACTCCCCTCCGATTATACACCCATAGAATTAATAAAAAAAATTAAATCTGAATTTGACAATTTTAATATCAATGCTAACGAGTTAACTTCATTTCTCCACAGTCCACATAGGGGTAGTTTACCTTAATTAATTAATTTTTTTAGAGAAAAGGAAAAAGTTTATATTACCAACCATTACAACAACCAGCAAAACAGAGTATTAAGTTTGAAATTATCAACTTATAATATTCTAAAATATAAGATTAATATTAATTTTTAAATTTATATTTTATTGAGATATATTTAATTCCAAAATTAATATGGGCTCATTAAATTTTAAACAATATAATTATAAACTATTTAAAAGGTACTACTAAATTTAAAATTTATTATTTCAAAAAGTTAAATAATTCACATTTATTTTAAATTTGAAAATATCACGTATTGACTATAAAAAAAAGTAAAACTTAATTTTATGTTTTAAGATGAAATGATTATTTTTCTAGTTTGATCATTCACATAGAAATAGACCTGACAAACGGTCGGGTCGGGCCGAAAAGGTCTGGGTTTTGGCGGGCCAAATTTGTTAGGCTCGGGTCCGGGCCGGCCCGCGGGCTTTTTCCTATTTTTTTTTTACAAAATCTTGATACACCAAAAATAGTAATAATAATAAATATTAAAAATAATAAAATAATTTATAATAAACAATAATTCTAATTACTTAAATTAACTACATATCTCAATCAATTAAAATTTTAATAGTATTATAATTTTAGATATTATTCTAAAGGCATGATTTGAGATAATGATTGATTTACTTTCCAAATAAGTAAGGGAAATGCATAATTAAGGGATAATGATTGATTTACTTTCCAAATGTACTACAATAAGTAGGGGGATTGCATAATTAAGGGATAAAATTATCTATATTATTGTGTACAGATTTTGGACTTGCAATCTAAAAAATTAGTGGTTGATTCGAATTATATATTGCTAGTAATTCAAAGTATATAATCAAATTTGATTCTTTAAAATTAATATAATTTATTTTATTTTTAAAAATAATAAATACAAATAGTTGTTGTAGCTTAGTTGGTTTGAACTCTTATTTATTTACTTACAAGTCTTGTGTTCAAGCCTCACAACTCACAAGTAGTAAAATTTTATTTAAAAAAAAAAAGTTGGCGGGCCACTTGGGCGGCCGGGCCAAAAATGCTCGGGTTTTGACAGACTAAAAACTTGCGGTCCAAAGCCCGATTTTTGGCGGGCGGGCCGGCCCGGCCCGCGGGCCTGGGCCATCTTTGCCAGGTCTACATTAGAAACGAGGAAACTCATGCAATCGTTTTGGGCACAGGCCTTCTTTGGACTTAAAAAAGGCAGTATTATTGGTATTGGGTATTTCTAGTCATAAGGCCCATAACTATACGGTCCACACACCATCCTAAACTAGATCCTTTATCAAGCTCTACCCCATGTCAGCTGTTATGAGATTCTTTAAAACTCCCGTACCTGTAATGATACCCCAAGGCCCAGTTTGGAAGTGTCAATGGCAGTGGGGCTACCAATTTGGGTATATTGGGCCACAAAATTTGGTCCATCAATACGTAACTGGTCAGATTGGACTATTTTTTTTATATATATGGAGAAGACCGCAAAGTTTTATAGGTGTTAACTTCGCAATGTTTTAAATAAATAATATAATTCATGTATTGAAAAAGATAGTTGCTTCTTGGTCGATGTTTGTTTGTATTTGGATTTGGCTCCCTCTGAGGCTCTAATGATCGAAACAGGTTAATAGATAGTTGATGATATTAAGATCAATCATTCTCGAAATTAGAATTATTAAAAATATGTTTACCGTTATTTATAAAAAAGAGAGTCAAACATTGAATTTTTGATGAAACATTCATATATTCATTAGACGGTGAAAAAAGTGACGAAATATTTTTATTTTTAAAACAATTATACCAATTAATATAGTACAATAATTGACCGATATTAATTTCAATTATATTACCTAAAACTATAAATATATGACTTATTAGATTTAAAAAAAAAATTGTAATGGAGGGAAACCAAGTGCATGTGTCATATATGGACGGCTACTTTATGATAACTTGTTGAAATTGTGAAGTAGATGGTTGTTTGAGTGGAGGTGTGTTATATGATGGCCACCTTTGAATTTATTGGAATGCAAATGGACACGGAGGCCACAAATTTTGATTACCTAATTACCTGATACAAATTAACACAATCCCTCCCTTGTCAACGACTAATCAAACTCCATCATGTCATGCCCATGCGTGAAAAAGCCCATCAGTTCTGTTCTATCTACGATTTTAATTTATGCCTCACAGATAAACAACAACTGCAACAACAACAATATAAAAAATCGGCTCTCTCTAGTGAATGGGAAGGAGCGAACCGGCTATAGCAACAGTTTTTTCCGTCGCTATAACATAAAAAATCAATTTTTTATGCTATAGCGACGGAAAAAACCGTCGCTATAGCCGGTCCGTTCTTAGTTCGCTCCTTCCAGTTCGTTGAAGAAGCGGACTGTATATATATATATATATATATATATATATATATATATATATATATATAGAATAAAAATAATACGTTTAATTTTAAAAATTTCAATTGAGCAAAATACATCTTAAATACACAGCTATATCATGTACATATGTTGTGCTAAACATCATTATTTTCTTGAAAATAATTGTTTTATGATTGTTCTAATATAAAATACCGACATGATCCCCACAGGTGAAAAAAATTCAAGATTAAAGACGGTACCTATATACCCGGTCATAACTCATCTTAATTAGTGTATACATCTATCTACAGCCTACAGGGGTTGCTATTGATAGTACTACTACCTGCTACCTAGGTCAAGGTCACCCACCTAAAACTAATTAGATTATCAATCACAGCAAGTTGTAGTAGTAGTCAGTGTTATAGTTGCCTCGATCATAACCTAAATAACTAAATAAGATTTGAAACAACTCACTCCATGTCCATGTATAATAGAATCACAACATATTATGCTAAATTTATATTTACTACTATTCATCTACGACGCCGGGTTAAATTTCCCGCTCTCCTTATCTTAATGAATATGTTTCAGTAGTGTAGCATTTGAAGGTCTAAACACATTTTTAATTAGCGTTGCATTTAACAAGATTTTTAATTGCGTTTGGTGTGTTTGACATCTCCAAACACTCCAAATGTCGATAGACTATATCTAATAAAAGGGTCGAGTGAGTGTCTTTCTTTTGCTCTATGCAAAACAAAGAAGAAAAAAAAGATTATGAATTAAAATAAATATTAATAATTGTGAACCTGCTAAAAAGAGGGGAAAGAGTTAAAAAGAGATGGGTGAGGGTTGAGACCCGGACTAGGCGCCCGAGGTTGGTTGAGGTTGAGGGGAACACTCCCAAATGACTTGGAGCATATTCTAGCATTTCTTTATTTAATTAATAATCTCTCATGTGTCTTTAAAAGATGATTTAAATACAGTTTTTATACAAACTAAAAATAGTCCGGTAGAGGATAAAAATAATTTCAATTGAATCATACTGGACCATGATGTGGATAAAATAACTCACTAATGACAAAGTGTCACTATGTTATTTTTAGAACCCTAGCTATTAATAAAGAGTAATATAATTATTTAATTTATTGAGTGTTCTACAATAATATTCAATCTAATAAGGACTAGAATTATCTGGATTCATCAGCCAAGAATTGGCAACCTAGTAAGTCTCTAAATCCAAGCATGACTCTCATTCCTTAACTCTTGAAGGAGATGACTTCATGTTATAAATAAGAGATTTCCATAATATTCAAGGTACGCAATTTTTCTCATAACAATTTTCTCCCTCCATAACAGTATTTTTGGCTTAAGAATCGAGGAGTGGTTTCTTTCGGATCCCACCAACTCTGATATATTTTTTGTAGCTTTCCCGGTGAATTCATGGCAGTCAAGCGACGGTAAAGTCAATACGGAAAACTTAATTTGAAAGTTGTTAATTGAGGCATCAGACCACTAATAATATGATTCTTTTTTTTATAAATGTAATGGACCCTAAGTAAATATTTTTAAGGATAAAATAGTATTTATTTAATATTTTAAAACTAAATTATGTACTTTCAAATATTTTTTGGTAGATTAATTAAATATATATATATATATATATATATATATATATATATATATATATATATATATATATATATACTGTGTTTGATCAACAAGTAGTGAAAATAAATTGATAAATGTGAGCATGGTGAATTGGTGAGTACAAAAAGACGACAATGAAGGTGGCACTGGTCCGGTCCGGTGCAGTCAGTCAAATCATTCTGATCTGTGCGCCTGGACTTTTTGGTTGGTTGGTTACCAATATGCATCTAGAATCATTTGTCTCCTACCATATCTATTCAACTCAGAAAATTTGTTTTGCAAATTCTATTTTTGACCAAGTCATAAATATGACTAAGGCATTTTATTTAACGCTTAAATATAATTTACTATCCTAAATTATATGTCATATTCCACTTCGGTGATCCACCTTTTAATTTTGTCAATTAGGTGATTGAACTATCAATTTTTTTTTATTTCATTCAATTGAGTCTGCCACGTCAGAAATTGCTGACGTGGCATCCTAATAGGCAGCAGGAGTGCTTATGTGTAAAAATATTATATATTTTTAATGAGATCAAAGGACAAAAAGGTAAAATAAGAAATAAAACAACTAAAAATTACACAAATAATATAAATTAGTTGTATAATTATTTATTTATAGTTATATAAATTGTGACGCCCCCAAAATAGGTATACAACACCCATTCTGAGTCGCCAAATACATGGTACAGAAAGCAAACTACAACTTCAATAATACAATTGTCGTGCAAAATACGACAACACATACTGTGAGTTTAAATACAAATATTGTCTTCTAGACAATATCCACACTCAAATAAATCCTCATTACAATTATTCAAACACTATTTTACAGAAAAAGTGAGGACTGCTAAAACATCTTTCTAGAACCATCACTCCATACCCCGACTAGATCCTGCTATGTTCTCACCTCCCGAGAAGAAAAAATGGAACAAAAAGAAAAAGGGTGAGCTCAACTAGCCCAGTAAAGAATATTATGACTAAGATAATATACAAACAAATTATCGTTAATCTTCAACAGGGAAAAATCTGATAGAATATAATCGACAACAAGTTTTAGATCAACAACTGCAGCGGAAACAGCAAACCATTAGAAGAGTCAAGTAGAGAAAGAATTCTACTATCTTCTAAGATTTAAAAGTCCATCATCAATATTTTATCCCTGTAACATCAATTAATAATCATCTTTATCCAAATATTCATCTTTGCACTACAGGCCAAAGATATTCATTTGTATCACATGTCAGTCATGTTCATCTCAACACCTGTTCATCTTTGCACTACAGGCCAAAGATATTCATCAAGTAATCATACATCTTTGCACTACAGGCCAAAGATATTCATTAATATCATCATTTAGGACTGAGGATGATGAAAAATATCTTAAAGAGAACGAATCCAATGAGACAGAAGGACAAATAGTAGGGATTCGTATAACAGTTTATACAAGATCAATAATACTTTA
Source organism: Panax notoginseng (assembly GCA_016801055.1). Taxonomy (NCBI): domain Eukaryota; kingdom Viridiplantae; phylum Streptophyta; class Magnoliopsida; order Apiales; family Araliaceae; genus Panax; species Panax notoginseng. Next base: position 284,790,175 of record CM029012.1, on the reverse strand, counting down.
TAATAATCAATTGTGAAGCAGAATTCAAAAATAAAGATCAAAACATGGATACAATCAAAGATAGTAACCATAATAGACATCTTGGACAAAAAGGAAAAATTTTATTTTTCGGTGAATAGTGCCGTATTCGTGAATAGTGCCGTATACGTGAATAGTGCCGTATACATGAATAGTAACCCCGACACAAAAAGTTCCAAATTTGATAAAAACTCATATCAATATTTCAGCATAATGATATTGAAGAAAATAATATCATTTAAGAAGAAAATAATATCCCTTACCTCAAGATATCAGTACTTCTGGTCGGAATACCGGTATAAGGCTGAAAGAAACTTGCTCTGATGAATAGAAACTCTCAAAGTATCTAAATACTCACAAAATACACTCAATAATCTAGAGAGAGAAAGAGAGAAAACTTGTTTCTGGTGTGATTTTCAATTCTAACTTAGCCCTCTATTTATAGGAAAATTTTAGTAGGTTTGACCTGCAACCTGATGGCTTTACATGCTACTATTCCCACCCACCACATTTGAAATATAATTCAGCACATTTCTTCACCAACCACAACTGGGGCCCACCAATTCTAGAATTTTCCATCAAAATGATAAACTCCGAAAATTCAACAATTTCTGAACCAGTCATCTTGTAAAATTCATAATAAATCATACGTTCATTTTTAACGGTTCAAAATTTGTGGACATATACTCAACTTATATATGTATAACATATCCAAAAATTACCACGATCCAACGGTCGGATTAAAAATTATAACACCCGCAATATTTCTCAAAAACCCTGATTTGATTTTTAATACCTCCATTCCGATAAAAATACTGATAAAACACCTCAACATTAACTCCTTCATTTTTAACCACAAAAATATTTCCCTCATTTATATCCACATAAAATAAATATTTCCTTATCATATGAATCAATAATTAATTATTCACAAATAATATTACAGAATCACATTTATGACAACCAGGCCGTTCCCAGGAAAGAGGGGGCTTTCCAATAAGGATTTCTCCTTACTGGCGCGCAATTAGATGACCAAACCTCTCCTTAGACAGAACTTTCTAGACATTGCCAATAATGTTATCTAATAACATTATTCAAATAATATGAATTATTGATCTGATAATGGAAAATACTGTGCAGCAACAATTATTGAAACAACAATAATATAAAATACCAATGCAACAATTATTGAATCAATAAAATAAAATATTGAACAATAACTACTGTAACAATTATTGAGTAGTGCTTTCTTACGTAAGAATCAATAATTGGTGCAATACCGTGTGCTACTGTATTTTAACCACCGGGTATTCCAGCAGTATTAACGGTAACAACTACGCCGTTATTTATAAATAACTTATACTTGTCATTTTCTTCATCCAATCGCTTTCCGTTATGGGGCCCACACAAGGCTGCGCCGTCGTACGAATATTCCCCGACAGCAAGAATATTCCACGACCAAATGAATATTCCCCGACAAAATGAATATTTTATAACCACTTGCTTATTTTGTAAAATTTGCACATTTAACCCATAACCAAAGTATTTGTATCAAATTAACCCCTTATTATTCACAATAATATTTAGAGAAAATTTGATTTTATTCATTAATAAGTTGGGGTCTTACATAAATAATATAAATTATTATATAAATAATATAATAATTATTTTTATTAAAAATAATTATTTTTATTAAAAAAACTGTGTTTTTTTAAATTTTTTTATTAAAAAAAATTGTGTTTAATATTAATGATAATAAAAATAAAAATATTAATGATAATAAAAATAAAAATAAAAGTGCAGTTTTTTTTAATAAAAAAAAATAATTATTATTTTATTAAAAAAAAACCAACCAACTGCGTTTTTTAAAAAAATAAAGCAACTGCGTTTTTATTTTTATTATTTTTAATAATTATTTTTATTAAGAATAATAATTATTTTATTAAAAAAAACAACCAACTGCTTTTTTTTAAAAATAAAGCAACAGCGTTTTTTTTTAGTTGCTTAATTATTATTTTTTTATTAAAAAAAACTGCACTTTTATTTTTATTTTTATTATCATTAATATTTTTATTTTTATTATCATTAATATTAAACACACTTTTTTTAATAAAAAAATTAAAAAAGCGCAGTTTTTTTTTAAAAAATAATTAATTTTAATAAAAATAATTATTATATTATTTATATAATAATTTATATTATTATATAACTATAAATAAATAATTATACAACTAATTTATATTATTTGTGTAATTTTTAGTTGTTTTATTTCTTATTTTACCTTTTGTCCTTTGATCTCATTAAAAATATATAATGTTTTTACACATAAGCACTCCTGCTGCCTATTAGGATGCCACGTCAGCAATTTCTGACGTGGCAGACCCAATTGAATGAAATCGAAAAAAATTGATAGTTCAATCACCTAATTGACAAAATTGAAAGGTGGATCACCGAAGTGGAATATGGCCATAGTTTAGGGTAGTAAATTATATTTAAGCCTTTATTTAATTACTCCTATTTTATTCAAAGTAGCAACTACAGTGTGTGTGTATATATATATATATTATATATATATATATATATATATATATATATATATATTATATATAGTTTGGAGTTTGAGGGTGTTACGTTACGTACCTGAATTATATAATACTATCAAACATTCCCTCCCTTACCTAATTTTTTTGGTCAAAAAATGCGGGGTTGTGTATGTATGTGTGTGTTAGGCGGAATTGGTGAGTGCAAATTAAAAGTGTTCGGTAATTAAGAAAAAAAAGAAAGAGAGAAGTAATCTTGGATGCCGAAAGTAATTAATTAATAAAGCAAAGAGATGGATTCAATGGTTTTGGCATAAATAAATTTCTTGTCGGGTATAGTTTTTTTTTCTGAAAGGGAATACAATATAATTTCATAATTAAATACATTTAAAAGAGGAATAAATAAATTCACAATCAAACAAACCTCACATATGTGAGAGAGCTTGAAACTCGAAAAAATATAACTAATTAGATGAAATTATTCTATTTAATAACAATAAATTGATACGTATTGAAGTAATCAAAACTCAAAAATATAGTACGTCACCATAGTCCATATGATTAGCTAGAAAAGCTGATAAAGTCAAAGGAGCTCAGGAATACTATGTATAATCTTGAAT
>CM029012.1:284664377-284786897 GCA_016801055.1 Panax notoginseng | reverse complement strand
CAGGCCGTTCCCAGGAAAGAGGGGGCTTTTCCAATAAGGATTTATCCTTATTGGCGCGCAATTAGGTGACCAAACCTCTCCTTAGACAGAACTTTCTCGACATTGCCAATAATGTTATCTAATAATATTATTCAAATAATATGAATTATTGATCTGATAATGGGAAATACTATGCAGTGACAATTATTGAACAACAATATATATAAAATTTTAACGTAGCAATTATTGAATCAATAAAATAAAATATTGAACAGTAATTACTGTAACAATTATTGAGTAGTGACTTCTTACGTAAGAATCAATAATTTCAAAAATATTGTGCAATACCGTGTGCTACTGTGCAATAACGCGTATTACTGTATTTTAACCACCGGGTATTTCAACAGTTTTAACAGTAAAACTACGCCGTTATTTGTAAAACTCAAATTTATCATTTTCTTCATCCGACAGTTATTCGTTATGGGGGCCACAAATAGCTGCGCGTCGTACGAATATTCCCCGACAGAAAGAATATTCCACGACCAAACGAATATTCCCGATAACAATGATTATTTTATAACCACTTGCTTATTTTGAAAAAAAAATTCACATTTCACCCATAACTTTAAGCTTTTATCAATTTAACCATTTACTGAATAGTAATTATAAGAAAAATTGAATACTTTTATTTCATAAAATTCGGGATTTTTAAAATATGCTCTTCGAGAAGTTCACGAGGGCATCTGTGGCAACCATATGGCTGCTAAGTCATTAGCCTACAAAGTACTTCGTCAGGGGTACTACTGGCCTACTATCTTCAAGGAAGCGAATGAATACGTCAAGAAGTACGAGAAATGTCAGCTCAACAGTCCGATCCCACATCAGCCACCAGAAGAGCTATACTCAATCTTATCTCCCATACCCTTTGCTGTGGGGGGTTGATATACTAGGTCCGCTACCAAAAGAAAAAGGTCAGGTCAGCTTTGTTATAGTTGCCATCGACTACATGACCAAGTGGGTAGAAGCAAAAACGCTTAGGTTAATAACTGAACAGGAATGCTTAAAGTTCATCAAGGAGTTGGGAGTATTTCGGTTCGAAATTCCTAAGGTGGTGATTTCAGACAATGGACGACAGTTTGTGGATCAAAATTTGAAGCATTTTTGAAAGAACTGGGGGTCCAGCACAGAAAGACTTCGGTAGCTCATCCTCAGTCTAATGGACAAGTCGAAAGTGACCAATAGAACGCTGCTGAATGGAATCAAGCGCAGATTGGACGAAGCAAAAGGAAGATGGCCAGAAGAGCTGCTCAGCGTGTTATGGGCCTATCGGACCACTCCGAGGACCACAACAGGAGATTCACCTTTCAGACTGGCTACGGTACTGATGCCTTAGTCCCAATTAAAATTAGATCTCCAAGTCTTCGAGTTAGTCAGTTCAAAGAGATAAACAATGACGAAGGGTTGAAAGCCAATCTTGATTTACTTGAAGAAGTCAGAGAAACAGCCTTGATCAAACTAGCAGCCTATCAGCGAAGAGTAGCTAAGCATTATAACAAAGGGGTAAAGCTTCGCAGATTAGAAGTAGGGGATTTCGTTCTCAGAGAAGTCGAAGCATCTACACCCCAGAATTTGGAAAGCTGATGCCAAATTGGGAATGGTCGTATGAAGTCATAGAAGTACGAAGCCGGGGACTTATCGGTTGAGGGCCTTGGACGGATCAGAGATCAAGAATACTTGGCATGCAGGCAGGCTTCGAAAGTATTTTCAGTAGATACAATGTCAGTACACCAGAAGTCTGTAAATGTTTAAGTCATCATCAATAAAAATTCCCTTTTTCTCAAAACAAGTCTTGTCTTCGTTGCTGTTAATGTCATCGGTGTAAGGAGATTCGGGGGGTGGAGTCGTTGACCATTCGATGGTAGCCTCATCGACAGGTGGTCCTTATGAGTTTGTCAAGCCCGCGTGGTAGGCAAACGTCATTGGTGTAAGGAGGTTCGGGTGGACTCGCTGACCTTTCGATGGTAGCCTCATCGGCAGGTGGTCCTTATGAGCTTGTCAGGCCCTGCGTGGTAGGCAAGTGTCATCCTTAAGACGTTGTCAGGCCCTGCGTGGTAGGCAATTGTCGACCTTTAGACCTTGTTAGGCCCTTCGTGGTAGGCAAGTGTCATCTGTAAGACGTTGTCAGGCCTGCGTGGTAGGCAATTGTCGACCTTTAGACCTTGTCAGGCCCTTCGTGGTAGGCAAGTGTCATCCTTAAGACGTTGTCAGGCCCTGCGTGGTAGGTAATTGTCGACCTTTAGACATTATCAGGCCGTTCGTGGTAGGCAAGTGTCATCCTTTAGACTTCGTCAGGCCCTTCACGGTAGGCGAATCCCCAGTGAAGCAGATCTACCTCACACTTTGGTAACGAATAAGTATTCCTTTACTTTATTACCTAAATTTTTCTAAATGTTGAGTTCGGAAGGCCACATTCTTTAACTTCATCTTGTCTGTTATACCTAGTTGCTAATTAACAGTTTAAGTTAAGTCCACGAAGGAGCTTGTATATTTTTCAAGCTGAATCGATATTGAAGTATTGATAAACAGTAAATGCACCGAAGTCATAAGGAATAATGTTAATATTTCATTTACATAATATTGTTTACAAAACGATAGAAACTTTTACAGAAATCCTACAGCTAAGGGAAAAGAAAATCATCTTCAGGAATCAGTTTCGTCTTCCGAAGAGTCGAGAATGGTCGGATCAACCTTGGCTGTGACAAGTCTTGCCTTGTCTTTGCTTCGGCACTCGTCATATCCATCCGAGAACATTTGGACAATCTCCTCGTTCAACTCAGCTGATTTTCGATATTCTTGTTGAACTTCTCTCCGAAGATTTTCGGTCAGAGGGGGACCCAAATCTCTCAAAGCACGAAGTTCTCGAAGCTCCTCTTCGAGCTTTGCCCGTTCCTTCAGATGTCTCAAGTCCCTAACTTCGAATTCATTCACTTGCAGCGCCAGGCTCTTGTTAGTTTTCACCATTGTTTCGTTTTTTCCCACAAGAGCTTCATTTCTACGAACCAGGTCTACGTTCGTACTAACGGTTATTTGGTGGGTGGCTTCGACTGTCTCCAGTTTCTCTTTTAACTTATTCAAATCCTTTTGGAGGCATTCGTTATTGAAGAGAGCGGTACCATGGTCCCTTCTCTCTTTGCTCAGAGCCGACGTCAGAATAACGTTCTCTCGTCGGGCTGCGTCTTCTTCGGCTTCGGATCCTTTATATCGGGGAAGAAGTCTCCCGAAGATAGCATTTGCCTACAGACATTCAAAGACAGTCGGTGAATTATTAGAAGAAGCACACAATTTCCAAATATTCAAATTGGACAACTAACTCACCTTAGCCTGGTAACTCATGCCTTCTTCGATTAAATCCCTAATCGAGTTGTTCCCGACCGATGGTCATCGGTCTCCCGAACGAAGGAATCGAACAGCTGAAAGGGAAAGTTTGCATTAAACTCCGGCCATACGGTGGGAGAAGATGCAGCTTTCGCGCCTGAAGGCTGAGGGGGAGGATCGTGCCGGAGATGACATAGATGGTTCGGGAGGCGGTGGTGGTTGATTGTCGGAAGGTTGTTTCCTTTTACGGGACAAAGGTGTAGATTCGGTTTATTTTTCGAACTCATCTTCAGAAACCTGAATCGCCACAAGAATGATGATCGGAGGATCAACTTCAGCAGTGGGAATCCGAAGTTCGTCTGCAGACAAAGGGGTTACCTTGGTCCTCCTCTTCTTGATGCGGAGGGCTTGCATCCGCTCCTTCACAGGCATATCAATCAAACTTGCTGCAGAAGCGGGTTGAGATTCTTGAGGGTTTGTCCGGACTTTCCGAATAGCACTTTTCTTTCTTCGAGGTCGGTTAGGTTCCTCTTCAGCGACGAAGTGTGCCGATTGATCCTCAATGTTTTGATCTTCGGAGACCGAAGGTTCCTCAGAGGGGACTTCGGCGGAAGGCGACGAAGGCTTACCGGAGAGGTACCTATCCAGATCCTTTCGATCGATCGAAGTCAGTTTGATAAGAGGACACTGCATATACAAAGAATCAGTTTAGACACTACTAGTATAAATCAATAAACTGTACCTTGATATAAGTTAACTCACATTTGTGGTCGTCCAACCACGCTTGCTTGCTTAGGAGTCCGAAGCTCCATTCCTTCAGAGGTATCTTCTCTATAATACGCGTCATTTCTCTTACACGCTCCTCGGATATATCTCCGAAGTCTGCAGAGACGCGATCAGAAGTAGTCCAGTCCGGAATAGAGGAGATTTCGGGTCCGTTAACGAAGAACCATTTATTGTGCCATCCTCGGTTGCTTGAAGGAGTGTCCATTAGAGACCGCTTCTCGATTCTGGCATTGGGCTTAGGGGCTATTTTACTCAGCACCTTGAAGCCTTTTTCCCGAGACTTCCTAACCAAGAAGAGTGTAAAGAAAGAATCAACAGTGGGAGGAACTCCTATCTCGTAGTAGAAGGCTATGTAAGCCAGTATATGGATATATGAATTCGGCACCAATTGGGCGAACCCAACTCCAACGAACCCTAGGAGGGTGATCAAGAAGGCATGAAGGGGAAACCTTACTCCCTTCTCTAAAAACGTTATCGGGACGGCGGTCCAACCGTTGGGGCGCTGGTACATTCTTTCATGGGAGGCTGCGATCCTCACCCTGTGGGTATCCGGTATTTGATAGCGAGTCCGAATATTGCGGAGCTCAACCTCAGTAACAGTGGAGGGGGTGTTAGCGTGAGGAAAATCTTCCTCATTCTTAAAAATTCGGAGGGGTTGGGAAGTGGTTCAAGAAACGGAGCTTCCTGGGTATCAATTTGGGGGTTTGAGTTCAAAGCCTCTTTGTTGGGGCTTAAGTGGGGGGTCACGGAGGTAATGGGGGTTACACGAAGTGGAGAACTCTTATCAGAGCTTTGAGATGCCATTGTTGAGAATTTGTAGAGAAAATGAAGAAATTTGAGGAAGAGAAGGAACCATCCAAGGTGAATGGATGGCAGCTCTTATAGTGAGTGGTCTTTTCAAATTTTGCACGAAAACCAAGCGCGACGCATTAATTGGAGGTAATGATGTGAGAGAGGAAGGGGTAACGTCCAATTTTGGTTTTAATGGGTTATCCAGAGTGGGCTGGCGTTCATTGGATCTTCATTTTTCGTCCTTAAGGCTGCTGAGCATGTGCCATTTGGGCTTCTGGATCCATTTGAATTAGTGACTGTTACTTATCAGTTGGACCTTGGTGAGATTCCTTTCTGCCCCTTTGGTTTATTACAAATCCCTTTCACTATGGACTTACACTATTTACAGTCTTCCACTAAACATCCTGTTTAATAAAAGACTGGGGGGCAATGTTGGGCCATAATACTTTTCATATTGGGTCAGGCCGAATGGGCTTGTCCTTTGGACTATGTTACTTTTGTCGTATTGGGTCAAATGGTTTGGGCCCCACTACTTGACTATGATATTGGGCTTAGTCATTGGATTGATCCATTATGCAGGCTGTCACTTATCCTATCTTTGACCGATAATCATCACAAAAGGTAGTAGTTGACTGTTATGTCTGCCACCTTTCTGCATGACATTAATGAGGATGGGACTCCGATTACCGGCGGGAAGTAACAGTGGTAGCAGGTAGGGAAGTAAGCTACATACTTTCGGCTGAGATGACCGGGGGTGAGGGGAGGTGTCAGGAGATAGTGGGTGGCACGGTAAACCGGGTCTAGGGAACGTATGGGGCAAGGATCACAAAAAAGGAGAGGTAACAAAACACAACACACAATTATATTATTTTTCTCTCACTCAGACACTAGTCAATATTTTTCCTCCATTGTTAACCTTGTGATCGCCTGTACTGACTCTCACGCCGGTGCTATCCCCCGACGGTCAGGCCGTCAAGCTTCTGGTGTTGACTTGTTGAACTGTGCAGGATCAGAACGTCTTACGTGATTGGGACGCGGGAGAAGATCTTGGCGTTAACAGGGACTATTGGATTTGAACCAATGACTCCCATGAGTGAAAATCCATAATAGGCATATAGAAATTATTAGGCCGAGGAGAGGGCTTAGATCATCCGAGGGGATGAAGATGAGACAGAGTTGACTCCCGCGGCCTCCTCTCGGTAGAAGAAGGAGAAAGCCCAGTTTATTGCTTGAGAATTTCCTTCCAGTGGCTGGTTGAAATTCCATACGGATGGTGCTTCCAAGAGAAACCAAGACTTGCATGGTGCTGACACGGGACATTCTGGTAAGTTGGTGTGCAGGTGGCCTTCTCAACCCTCCTCCAAGAAGAATTGTGCTATATATACCCTACGAGAATCAACCAATTTAATTTTAATCTGAGTAGGCACGGAATAATACCCTAATCAGACGGCTCAAAAGCCTTACTCTTCACCGGGAGCTAGTCTAATAGTACTTCGGGGCACGTTTTCTTGGCTCCTTCCCCGCTCGGAAGTTCGCTTGCGTATCCATACGATTTTACACTTCTCTATAAATATAATCTGTTTCGTTATTTTAAACGGAGAATTTCACTCTAAGACGAGTGGATGCGTCGAATTGCGAAAGCATTCTATTGCACTAAACTATTATTTCAAATTATTTTAAACGGAGAATTTCACTCTAAGACGAGTGGATGCGTCGAACTGCGAAAGCATTCTATTGCACTAAACTATTATTTCAAATTTAAAGTCTTAAAACAAAATTAAATTTACAACCATATTTAAATAGAACTTAAAAACTCTAAAATATATACAAAAATATGATAAATATTAAAGAACTTATAACTTTAAATGGGTGCAATTTCATGTGTAGTTTCTATACCAAAATTGCAACGACAATCACAAGGAAAGCATTTCTATTAAAAAATCATAACATGTCACAAAATTTGTTGGTGCCATTTATGCAATTTTACGTGCAATTTCGATCTCGATTTTTACTGCTCTCTCCGTTCCATAATAAACGTTTTAGAATTGACTATATTTAAAATTAATAATTAAAAATTTTATATCACGAAACGCGATATTTATAATAATTTTTCTATAATTTATTACGACTATAATCTCTCGATGTATATTTTATATATTTTAAAATTTATTAATTTTAAAAATAATTAATTTATTAATAAAAATTAAATTAAACGTTTATTAACTTGAGGGAGGGAATGTTGTATTAAATGAGGATAAATTGGGGGATAATATTTAACCCGAACTTTTATTTAGGGGGGCCATGGCCATATAGATGTATAAATATTGACCAAGTTCAGTTGGAGCAACGCGGCAGTAGATCGTTGAAACATCAATCCAGCTGAGCTATCCATCTCTGTTGTGATCTCTTTTTTTTCTCTCTCCTCATCTCCCTCCCAAATATGACGCCAAAACAGCGCTTATTCTGTTACGCTCTGCAAACTGAAACGACCAGAGAAGAAAAGAATTATGTGGAAAAAGATTGTGAGCGGGAGACAGAGAGAGAAAATGGAAAAAAAGGAGAGGGCAAAGGAGCGAAGAGAGAAGAGGCGCCAAGAGATCTCCCTCCTCCGCACCATTCCTTATTCCGATCACCAGAAGTAACCTTAATATTCTTATACATGTTTTATTTATATTTCATTTTCGCAATTTGTTTCTAATAAATTATTATGTGCAAAACCCAACACTGGTACCCCTAATTCCTAAATTCAGATATAAATTTTGTTTAAAAAATGTATGTATTACCAAATTTAAAGTAAGATATTGGAATCGTGATTTTTTCTATTGTTATGACTTCTTCTAATTCTGATTAGGGGATAGATGTTGAAGGTGGCTTATGTTGTCCAAAACTTGCATCCTCTAGCGTTAATATTTTGTTGGACATTCATCTTCTTTTTCTTTTTTGCTTGCAAGAAAAGCATTAATTGATAGACATGAACGCGAACTCTCTAGTTTCCAAGTTTTTGATCCTATGCAATTTGGTGTGTGAAAAGCATAGTTTAGCCCAAGCTTTATTGATTCAACCCATAGAGCAACTGGACTTCTAGTGATAATCCTTGGACACTAACCAAAAAACCACCTATAGTCGGGCGGATTCAAGATCTATTCTCAGCAGGGGCATATTTTTTTGGTTGAAGTTTGGCGAGTTAGAGAGCCAGAATTTGAATACATTATACACCGTTTGTTTAGTGTTTAGTGTTTTTAGAATAGTAGTAGTTTAAGTTTTTTTTTGTCCCTCTAAGTTTAACTTTTTCATAAATTTGCCCTTTTAAGTTTATTAAATTTTATTTTTGCTCCTCTCGCTATACCTATAAAAAAAAGTTGAGCATAGGCAGTGCCCATTTGCCCTCCACATAGATCCGCCGGTGCCTATAGTTATGTTCACTGTAAATTACTATAGTTTTTTTTTCCCACACAAGTTGAGGATTGAAGTTTTTTCTTTTTCGTTTTTTTTTGGGTTTGGAAAAAATATCTGGTACATTTGTCAAGATCTAATAGGTGAGCTACCTGGCTGTATACCCTTATGTGAACTACTGCTCTGACATCCAGTGCCCATTTAAACTTATCATAATAGGTCAAATGGAGAATGTTCCCATTTACAATATTGGTTTGTTTACGTCCTTAGATGTGCCTATTGCTTACAACCACTTAAATTCTGTTTGGAACTTGGAAGTTCAGGTCAAAAGAACGGAAAACAAAAGGACACTGAAAACTATAATTGATGGATTCTTTTAACAAGTAATTAGACTTAATTTTAACATTAATATTATATTTTTAAAGCAAATATATGGTTGGACTTGAATTAATTTATTTTCCTTTACATTTCTTTTCCTTCACTGAGCTCACTCTATCTGATGAGTTCCAACCAGAGCATAATTATACTGTCAGTTTTCAATGCATGCTGAACTTTTATCTCAACTTTTTTCTTACGGAAAATATATAGGTGGTGGTCTTCAGAAACTATTGCTATGGTGACTGGGGCGAACAGAGGGATTGGATTTGAGATTGCACACCAACTTTCTGCGCATGGGGTTACAGTTATTCTGACATCAAGAGAGACAGAAGTTGGTGAAGAAGCAGCGAAGGTATTACAAGAAGGAGGCTTGAACGTGGTCTTCCATCAATTGGATATTCTGGATCCTTCATCTATCGAATCATGTGCTGATTGGGTGCAACAAAAGTATGGTGGTTTAGATATTCTGGTAAGTTAGTCCCTTTTTTTTTCATTACCACCAGTAATAGTTTGTTAGCTGTAAGATTTTTTGTGATTCCTACTATGCAGAACAATTATTTTATGGACTACATCCATAAACTTTTGCAGTTAATGCAATTTTCTTGACTAATTTTTTTTCATGAAATATGGTATTGGATTGGTTAATTACTTAATTTTGGTTCATGCATATGCTAGACATGGGCGAAGCAACAACACTGTTGTGACTCAGTTTATTTTATATATGGTTCGAGAGGTTTACAGAGAAATATTTTTCAAACTAGAAACTGAGTCTTCATAAATTGTGTTGCCTATTAGTTATGTCTTCATCATCTGTTACTGACTAGGGTCAAACTTGTGCAGATTAATAATGCAGGGGTTAATTTTAATTCTGCATCAGAAAATTCTGTTGAATTTGCCGAACAGGTTATTGCGACTAACTATTTTGGGACCAAAAATATAATCAAAGCTGTGATCCCATTAATGAGGCCTTCTGCCGCTGGTGCACGTATTGTTAGTGTGAGCTCAAGATTGGGAAGGCTCAATGGCAAGAAAAATGTAAGAATTTTTTTTAAAAAATTACCTTTTCTTTTCCTATGTTCTGTTTTGCCCTTTTTTTTCCACACCTAGGGGTTCAGGAACTTGCCACAATTATATGAGTGTATGAACTTATCTTAGTCAGACCTTTGGCGTCCATTCGCTGAGGGGTTCAAAAATATTTCATATACTTATGAGTCATGAACTTACCATAAATATGAGTTTTAAGAACTCACAATTTAATCTTAATCTTATATTCATATAGAAAATAAATATTTCATTCATACAAACATATATATTTACATATGTTCACACACTATCAAAAGATACTATCGCTTAAACTTAAGCTATCTACTGTCCACTCCTTTCACCAGTCTTCTTTTTGTAAGGATATTAGTTGAATCTGTGATCCGTTCTCCCACATGAAAAAAAACACTTCCTCATATTCGGCTTAGGACAATGTAGGGAAATATGTCCTTCCTGCTTAGAGTTGAAGCACACGTTCTTCCACATCATGTATTCTCCCGCGTGAGTCTTTCCACACTTGCTACTTCGGGTTTGAATTTTCAGAATTAGGGCTATTGTTGTTCCTCTTTCTCTTTTTCTTGTCTTTCTTCTGCTTGATTGTTCTTTTAGACGATCCACCACCTTCAATCTTCATCCTTTCCACCTGCGCCTTCAGCTCGTTCCATTCTTCAGTCATTTCGCTTAACGCTCGCTCCGTCTTCCATAACTCCTCTAAGAGAAACACTTTACTCCGGAGTTCTTGAACTTCTGCAGATTCGTGATCTTTCTCTCCAACTTTGGTCTTATTCCCTTTCTCCACCTTAGTTTCTTCGGACTCTGCCTCCTCATCATCACTCAGATACATCTCGGAATAATCGTCATGATCACTCCCCAGATTGACCATAGGTTCATCTTTTTCCACTTCTTCAACTGACTCGTTTTGCGCTGGCACCTCGGCTACTGGCACTGGTGCAACAGCCGCTAGCATTTTCGCACTCATTTCATCTTCTCCAGTACGAACTTCTCACACTATGTGTCCACATATTTCACTATTGATGCACTTCGGCAATCCCTCACTTAGTACTCTAAATGAGTATTTTAGATTTCGCTTATGGTTATAATCTTAGGGTTTTTCTCACCCACTTAAGGTTTATAACCTACAGCTTTGATATCAACCTGTGACACCCCCAAATCCGGGTTATCTGACCCCCGAGTTTGGTGTTCACGATCCACAATATAATATCATCTAACTACCCATTCATATAGAAATAGTAATACATATCATATTAACATATGTTGTTAATATATAAGTCTCAGGTCCGCTAACCTTAACATTACAAACATACCCTTTAGATATACAAAAAGAGTTTACAATACAACATAATAATAATAATGTTAACCATATCTATCACAGCATATCACCTTTGCCCTTGTTCTTCACAGCACCTCCAGTCACTTTGTTCTTAGCTGAAATGTTTTATTTAGCAAGAGTGAGCAACAAATTTGCCCCGCAAGTTAAGACATACAATGAATGTATAAAAATCAAGAATAACAGACTATCTATTTCGATAGAATGACACCAAAGTTCGGAGAACTTTGAAATAGCTGAACAATTTGTTCTTCTCTATCCAATCTTCTCACAACCTATGCAATACAATAGTTTCATAATGAAAGGGTACAACGATTTCAAAGTTTCTACTTTATTCGATTGAATAATGATTTAGAAAATTCTCCAAAGTTTAAGCTGAATGATCTTAAATTCTTTCAGTTAGGATATGATTGAAGGGGAAGTGTAATATTCTGCTTCGTGCATGTCAATTTGGGATCATGGTCCATTAAAGTCCATGTGCTCCACATGCACTCCGTGTCGCAGAGAGGAATTTGGCTGTTATGTAGAAACTGCCCGCTTCATGTATGTGCTAAAAACAAAAACTGAATCCTCTATATTGAATGAATATACGAAAGGCAAATGTTGTGCCTATGTGTAATCTAATTGGAAGTTGGTTGGGTGGAATGAAATTTGTGCTTCTTTGTCCAGTAGATGTCGCTGACACATCAGAAACTATTTACTTTCATCTGATGCAGTTTTTAGTGCGGAAAGACTTCTTCCTATGCAATTTCATTTTAAATAGAAACCATTCTGGTAATATGAATTTCTACCAATGAGAGTATATTTTATGTACATACTTTCAAATCAATTTTGGCCATGTATCTTTCATGTTCAGAAAAGTGGCTGATGAAATTCTTCAACATGATAAGAGATTCCCATTCTGACTTGAAAATGTGTTTATGTGCAGATGCATGCAATTCTGCTTACAATTGTATGGCTAACTAGTCTCTGGAGAATCTGACGATATATCCAACATGCCCTGATCATCTTCATATTAATCTGAACTTCTTTTTGCATTTAGAATTCGTGTAAAAAATGCATGGGTAGTGTAGGAGTCATCAATTTTTTCCTTTTCATGTTATTCCATGCAAATGGCATACATTTCACATTTTCTGATAACGATAAAAATTTGCTCTATTTTGTCAAGAGGATTGGAAATGACACATTAAGACAACAATTAGAAGATGTGGACTCACTGTCAGAGGAACTGATTGATAAGACTGTGAACACTTTTCTTGAACAAGCAAAAGATGGCAGTTGGATTAGTGGTGGATGGCCTCAAACATCAACTGATTATTCAATTTCAAAACTTGCAGTAAATGCTTACACCAGGTTAATGGCAAAGATACTTTCGGATAGGCCAGAAGGTCACAAAATATATATCAACTGCTATTGTCCAGGTTGGGTGAAGACTGCCATGACTGGTTGGGCAGGAAATATATCTCCTGAGGAAGGGGCCGACACTGCAGTCTGGCTTGCGCTGCTTCCGGACCAGTTTGTGACCGGAATTTTTTTTGCTGAAAGGCGTGAGATCAATTTCTAAATCCAGTTTAATTTTAGATTGATGGTAAGGTTAGCTGGTTCTAAATACATCTCTTTCAATGAGGTCAATTCTGAGTCATCTGATGACAACTGAAAAAGGGGTGGGGGGGGGGGGAATGTATACTGCCCAAGAAAGCTGTGTTAAGACTGCCTTTTGGATGAAGGGACTAGTTAATTCAACTGCTATAGTTGAGCAACTGATTCCTTTGGCATTGATATGGAAGGGTTGCTGTCCTGTTGATTTTCATCCCTAGAGGATAAATCAGACATTTCATGTGAGAGGGAAATTAACTTTTTCCAAATTTGTTATATTCTTAGATTATTTTAGTTCAAATTTTTTTCCATTCAACTTTTCTTTTGAGAAGTATCATTACAGATTATATAAAGGCAGCATTTCCGTATACATTATACTCGGTCTTGTTCTCTCTCTCTCTCTCTCTCTCTCTCTCTCTATATATATATATATATATATATATTTATTTTTGCTTAGCAGATGTTATATACGTTCCATTTAATGATGTACTAATATTTTATACCCCCAATTTTTCTTGATATAATGAAATTGCATCTTCTTCTTCTTCTTTTTCTTTTTTATACTCTCACCTTTTCTTCTTTTTTTTTTCTTTTTTTCTAATATACTCTTATATATTTTTCACTTATTTTTGCATTTTAATTTTCATATCTTTATTATTTATGGTTTATTTTTCATAGTTTGTAGTATATTAATATAGTAGTAAACAATTACAAGTTTGTGTGGAGGAATAATTTTAATAACAAACCTCCTACTTATCGTGTATGTCACTCCTAGGAGTTGGAACCGAATGGATGGAGTTAGCATGAATTTTCCTAACCAAGACCATCGGTCGGTTTAGTCCTATAGTGCCAACAAGTCGTTGCATCAAAAATTAATGGACAAGATTTAATTGGGGTGCAAGGCGTCGTTTGATAAATTTAATTAGGATTATTCGGATGCAGTGGACTTCTAATTTTTATTTTAAATAGACATTTTTTTAAAAAAAATAATTTTTTTAAAAAGGCGCAAACACCAGTTTAACTGGCATTGGTTGTGAATTTTTTTTTATTAAGCAACTTTGAAATAAAAGAAAGCCGGATAAGTTAAGAGGGAGAGAGTAAACGCCAGTGAAATTGACGTTTGATTATTTATTTATTTTTTTTAAAACAAATATGTCAGAATGAAGAGAGAGAGAGAGTGAACGCCACTTGAATTGGCGTATGAAACATTATTTTTTATGCGAGAAACAGAGTTTAACGCCACTTGAATTTGCGTTTGAAACATTATTATTATTATTATTATTTAAAAAATAAAGATGTGAGAAAGCAAATTTGAGAGAGTGAGTTGAACGCCACTTGAATTGGCGTTGGAACCCCTTTTTATTGGCAAAATTAAAAATGCAGTAATCGGCACAAGGGGTTTCTAATTTTTATTTTAAATAGACGTTTTTTTTAAAAGGCGCAAACACCAGTTTTACTGGCATTGGTTAGGAAATTTTTTTTATTAAGCAACTTTGAAAAAGAAGAAAGCCGAGTAAGTTAAGAGGGGGAGAGACAGTAAACGTAAGTGGAATTAACGTTTGATTATTTATTTATTTTTTTTGTAGCAAAGATATCAGAATGAAGAGAGAGAAACTGAACACCACTTGAATTGGCGTTTGAAACATTATTTTTTAAGTGAGAAACAGAGTTTAACGCCACTTGAACGGGCGTTTGAAACATTATTATTATTTAAAAAGTAAAGATGTGAGAAAATAAATTTGAGAGAGAGAGAGTTGAACGCCACTTGAATTGGCGGTGGAACACCTTTTTATTTTTAATTTTGCCAATAAAAAGGGGTTCCAACGCCAATTCAAGTGGCGTTCAACTCACTCTCTCAAATTCGCTTTCTTACATCTTTATTTTTTAAATAATAATAATAATGTTTCAAATGCAAATTCAAGTGGCGTTAAACTCTATTTCTCACTTAAAAAATAATGTTTCATACGCCAATTCAAGTGACGTTCACTCTCTCTCTCTTCATTCTGGCATCTTTGTTTAAAAAAATAAAAATAAATAATCAAATGTCAATTTTACTGGCGTTTACTCTCTCTCTCTTAACTTACCCGACTTTCTTCTTTTTCAAAGTTGCTTAGTAAAATTTTTTTTACAACCAATGCCAATTAAACTGGTATTTGCGCCTTTTTAAAAAAATTATTTTTTAAAAAAACGTCTATTTAAAATAAAAATTAGAAGTCTCTTGTGCCGAGTACTGTATCCGAATAATCCTAATTAAATTTATCAAACGACGCCTTGCTCCCTAATTGAATCTTGCCCATTAATTTTTGATTCAATGACGTGTTGGCACTATAGGACTTAACCGACCGATAGTCTTGGTTAGGGAAATTCATGCTAACTTCATCCGAACCGAATAATTTAAATGATCTTGAAAGGTGTTGATATTTTGGAGAGAATGTTTGGTATAAAGCAAATTTTGTGTATTAGACAAATTTGCCATTTTATTTTGTCCCAAAAAAAGTAGGGAAAAAAATGGTTTGCCCAATGTCCAACACTTGTGCCCTATTAATATGAATCCCATCTATTTTTCTCATTTGACGTGTCATAAATATGTACCAAGACTACGTTAATTACCCTATCTACCCTATCCTATCTTGGATATGCATTTGATATTTTAGAGTCAACATATGAAATTATAAAATTCAAAATCAGTATGAAACTATTTAATTTCAGTTCAAACAATTGTAATAATTATAAACTAATTTTTATTTTTATTATTTTCAAATTTTATATTTTAACCTTTTATTTTGAAAATTCTAAATAATTCTAAAATGGAGGAAGTATATACTATTCTTTGAGATCATATATATGGTATGGAACCCAAATATAAGACCCAAAAATAAATAATAGATTTGTACAGTCTGTGTAATCATGTTTTTTATCTGTATCTAAATGACACATAAATTACTGTATTTTATAAAAAATTTAAATCTAATAAATCATATCAATTATTTGATAGTCAAAAGTAAAAAAAATAAAAATAAACAAATTCCGACCGATCACTGTTTCGGTCGGAAAATCCCGATCTCCTTAGAAGGACTCAAAATAAAAACCTAGCATATAAAATAGACTACTTTCAGGTCTTTTTTTGGTTCTGGTTGAGGTTCAATTACTGGACTTTGAACGAGTTTCAATCGGTAGATATTATCGATCTCCCCACTGAAGAAAGTGAGAGGCATGGAATGGGAGGATAAATAACAGATATTTACAGGTCTTCTTCTGTCATAAAGATATTTGCTAGGAAAAGAAAAAATAGTGGATATGGAGTAGTAACACATGGCAATTAAATGTTTTTGACATTTTTGTGCTTTTTAAGAAGATATATTGAAGCAAGTCCAAACAGGACAGGATGGAATTCCAACCTCACATAGTCACATGTCATATGCATATACATACATCATCATCTCTCTCTCTCTAGTTTCATAACGAAAGAAAGAAAGAAAGAAAGAAAGAAAGAAAGAAAAAAAAGAAAAGAACGAAAAATGGTGTTTGCAGTCGGACCCATTATCTGGTCTCTGTTCACCTTCATTTCTCCTCTGGCCTTAATTGCATCATCAAAGCCCACAGATCCAATTCCAACAATTTGGCCAGAACAATTCCACTCCATATTATTTGTGAACGACAATGGAAGTCTCCAAATGCTTGACTTATGGTACGACTGGCCAAACGGCAGGAACTTCAACATAATACAGAATCAATTGGGCGAGCTTCTTTACGACCTGGAGTGGAACAACGGCACCTCCTTTTACTACACTTTGGATTCCAACAAAAAGTGCAAGGTCATGCATTTTCCGGTCGGAATTCTCACCCCCAATTGGCTCCACGGCGCAACCTTCATTGGGCAGCGCTTCATTGATAATTTCCTCTGCAATGTGTGGGAGAAAGTTGATTTCATTACCTACTTTGAGGATGTTGTCTCCAAAAGGCCAGTTTCTTGGGTTTTCTACAATGGTAACATTTAACATACGACATAATATTTCCATTTACCAAATTTTCAAATATTAGGTTAGGGATGTTCCATATTTATCCATCCCCTAAAATTGTGCTTACGCGTGATTGCGAAATTATGATTACAAACTTTAGTGTATCATTATCTATATCTATAAAAAGCAGGGGAAAGAATATAATTATTACTCTTTTCGTAGAACTATTATAGAAGTGCTAAAATATGGTTGCCAATATTTCATAATTAGAGACATTTTACTATTTATCCATTGTAAAATTAGAAACACTTTTTAAGAAAAT
The DNA here is from genome assembly GCA_016801055.1 of Panax notoginseng. Classification (NCBI taxonomy): domain Eukaryota; kingdom Viridiplantae; phylum Streptophyta; class Magnoliopsida; order Apiales; family Araliaceae; genus Panax; species Panax notoginseng. The sequence goes on along the minus strand of CM029012.1, from coordinate 284,769,928 downwards.
TTTATTTTCTGAACATATGCCTAATATATACTATTAGGTTAGAAATGTAGCAGTGACGGCAGATTATTATAATAGTATTTGAGCTACCAAGAATGCTAGTGTAACGATATGTATACAATCTAATTTCAAATACATACTAGAAAATAGAGTAAAAAGAAAAATTTATGTATGATTTTGTAATGAATGGAGTAATTGTTGTTACTTGGCAACTTATGGATATGATTTGATGAGTATTGGTTGTAAAGATATTGAGAACAGAGTGGGTTAAATGAGGGGATGTGCAATGTGTAGTGAATATGTTGTTGGTGGTGAAATGCAGGAATGACTGCACATGTGATGACATTTGAAGTGGGAAAAGTGCTTGAGGATCCCAAATGGCAAGCCCCTGCCTACTGTTTTAACAAAACCGAGGACGAGGGCGAGAAATCTATTCTGCTATCTGTGGCTGGGAATTTGATGAACCACTTCCTGTTGGAATGAATATCTCACTGCTGCTTTGAAGTTAATGGGAATTGCTTTCCTTTTCCCCTTTTGTTCTCCAGTTTGTAATATTCTTAATTTCATCTGCCTTCCAACTGCTGCTACTTTTGGTCTTGGGACCAAAAAACACTTGCCTCGTGCCTATCACATTTTCTTAAATAATAATAGTAATTTCTTACAGTATCTACTTTCTTTCTTTCTGGTTTTTCATTTACAGATCATAAAAATAAAGGCCCAAATTGCTCAATTATGTTATGAAATTGCTCAATCTAAAGGCGTATTGATTCATAAATCCATCCCACAATTGTTTGTATAATAAAGAGTAGGTTGTCATTTCCTTCCGCCACACCCCACCGGCCCACCCTACCCTCTATAAATACCATCTTCACTAGCATCTACATCCGTTGCTCCATTGCTATTGTTTTAATCACCAATCACAAATTAAGGCGTGAGCGTTTTGATTTTTTTTTTTTTATCAAGGTTAAAACGTTACCGTACGCTGCTAAAACATATTCTCCATAGATGGATGGCGCGGCGCATATATAGTTGAGATTTAAGTAAACACATTGGATTTACTCCCGACTCCTGATTGATTAAAGTTTGAGTTTTTAGAGTCAATTTGATATTATTTTTAAAATTGGTTTAAATTTAGTACGTACAAAGTAGAAAAGAAGCCTTAATAAGTTGGAATTCCAAATTTTTTACTTCTTACATATTTTGGTCAGTCTTAACTTATACTAACTGAGAATTTTGATTATAATTAATGATGAAATAAACAGTGGATGTAAAGATAAAATTTAGCAATAAAAAGAGAAAAAGGAAAAAGATAGTGAAGGGAAGGGACAAATTCTAGAAAAGAACAAAAAATAGACTCTAGTTGCATATATAAACGCCAGAGAACAGACGAGGTCCACTGCCACTACCACCGTTGCTTTCTTTCTTTCTTTCTTTCTTTCAGGCGTTTAGCTTAGCTTAGCTTAGCTTAGCTTAGCTAGAAGGCGCTGTTGAGGTAAAAGTATAAACCCACAAGTGCTACAGCTCCAACCGCAATTGCGATAGGCAACGCCCGCCTGCATTTAATTTATTAGTTCCAATACCACACACACACACACACACACACACACACACATATATACATATATATATATATTCTTAATTAATTAATTACTGGAATTAAGTACCCAACTCCCCACAAGAATAGAAATAAGACGAAAATATTTGTTGTAAAAAATGAGCACAAGGAAGGAAGTATGCTTATGCTTAATTAATTACCCAAGTGCTTCCTCCCTCCGCAGGTCAGTTTTCCTTGCTTTTCTAACATCTGTGGCATTCGCATTCTTGTTTACAGGAGGTTCGTATACCCTAAATCTTCTTTTAGGAGCCGCGCAAACTGCATGCATGCCAACAATAATATAATATAATAATTACTGTAATAGTAGTTTCTTTATTTAACCCCAAAAAAAAACCTGGTCATTAACCTGAATTACTATCAAGTATCATAATCATCATCCCCCAGTCTTAATTTCTAAGACAATGAACACAATCACATAACATTGTTTTATGAATGGCCCAACTCTATGCAGCTTTGTAAAGACTTGGCAAATAATAATAATCTCATGACCCATAAACAATCTTTTGTTAAATTTATATGAAAACATTTGGATTTTTTGCTCAAGTAGTAGATCGAGGTGGAAGAAGTACAAGAATAATCCAAAAAGTGTCTAATTAATACTAGTATATGCTGAATTCGGGAAATAAGAGTAGCAAAATCAAAATCATGTACCAGGACAGAAGTAGTTGTCAGGTAACTTCTCAAAGGGAGTTCTATCGTTGTATATATACCTGCAATATATCATCATCATTACCAATATTAGATTTTAATTCATCTTTAAACTAATTAAACGATACCATAAAATTAGATTATTAGTAATCATTGGTAAGATGAGAGCAAAATTAGCTACCCGCAGTCCCGGCAGATATAGGATTGCTTATTTGCTAAACGCATAGAGAATTTAGGTGCAGCAGAAGGAATGGAGGAGGATAGTTTACGAGGAGGGGGAAGCAAGAGATTGAGAGATGGAGAGAAGAATGATGATTTTAGAACTAAAGGATCCGACGGCCGACCAAGTCCGAGGGCATTGCCTGAGGCAGAGGTGGTGGTGATTGGAGGCCTAATGGATGCCTGCACTGCCATTTGCTGCCGCTGCCGTCAAGTGTTGTTTGGTTCAAACTAGATAGAGATGATGATGAGGAGGAGATAAGGAAGGAAGGAAGGAAGGGGGTAGTTTGGTTGGTTTAGGTATTGTAATATTGTGTCGAAGCGTGGCTGTCATGCTTCCCACATAACTCTCTTTTACCCACGTTTTTGGATTTTTCTTATCCTCTGCTATCTTCTTATGTCTTGTTTCTCATGTAATAATTCTTGCTTTCAAGATTTTTTTATTTTTTTTAGATAGGTAAAGGTAACACATGCTATATGCTCGCATGAGAGAGGATCTTCTGAAAATATTAAAAAAAAAATATATGTAAAAATATGGTTACCAAATCAAAATGGTCATTTTAAAAATATAAAAATGAATAAATAAATAAAATCCTCCAAATTCCATTCAGGGACCTTTGGATAGAATTTTAATCCCTACAGGTTACACATAATTCTCTCTCATAAAAATATCCACTCCAAACAAATGGATTTCTGTTATGCAAACGAAATCATTTCATAAATTCATTCAAGCCTGTACTCGATCATAGCTTGCAAAAATCAACGTAAAAATCTAATCTATAGTCCAATATCAATTAAACGAACTATAAACAAAAAAGGAAAAGGCAGACCCTTTCGTCACAAACATGTTTCATCATTCTGTGCTTACTTGTAACTATGAGTAACATGATTATTTTTAAACAATCATCAATAGCTCCAAGGTATTTAAGCACCTTTTGACAGCAACAAGGTCTGGACAAAAGATTTAAGGTGCCGTGATCTCTACCAAGGTTTCAGGTCACCCACTGGGCCAGCAGTCCAGTTCAAGATTTTCTCTCCAGGCTTCAAGAATAAGCTCCTGTCATGAGGCAGTTTTCTAGCAAGCCCATTTAGAATTTGATGGAAAGCATCCCCTGGCTGAGCAGGTTGTGGGAATAACATTGCCTGCTTCATTGAAGGGTAGGCAAGCAATCTCTGCTTTTTCAATATTATCTCTGGGGAAATAGAGGTCATCATGTTTGTCCAAATTGGGAACATCCTTCTCTGGTACATACACCCCAATTTCTTCCCATGGGATTGCATCAGCGAAAGGCAAAACAATGTCGTCTGCGATAATAACAGGGATGCACCCAAAGATCACTGCTTCAACTAGTCTAGGACTCCATGGGGCCCACCCAAGCGGGCACAAGCAAAAAACTGCTCGTTGCATGTCTTCATAGTAGGTTGTTGGGTGCTCTGTGGAGATGTCAAAAAGTGGATTATCCTTGAAGTTCTTCCATACTGCTGCTCGTGCACCTCTTTAGAATAGGAAGAACAAATTTAGATTAAGGCGTCTCTTGGAATTACACTTTCCATCCATATAAGTAAGACTTGACTAGTTAATAATGAAAATCAAATGCTGCCTTCATGTTTTACGTAGTCTAATTGGATATAATCACATATATCTTTTATTTTTTCTTTCTTTGCCTTCGTGCTTTATATTTAGACTAATATTAGGGGTCCCAAATAATTTTCCAAATTTGGATTCTAAAATTGGTGTGTCATTAGTACATTATGTTATAACTATGAATTGTTCAACAACCAATGTAATAGTGACACGTCAATTTGTAAACCCAAATTTTTTATAATCATTTAGGATCCCTAGCATTACTCTTATAAGTAAACACAAATCTATCACATATGAATGTTATGATATATATATATATATATATATATATATATATATATATATATATATAAGCTGGAATACACTTCTTATCAGCTTGAAGTAAATTGATGCTCATCAAAATCATATGAAAACGGCGTTAATAAAAAAATCATACGAAAAATATAATTTCCTTGCATTTTTAGTAGTATATACCTTGCATAATAACCACCTTCTGGGTGGTTTCCCACGTCATAAAACAAACCTCTGAAATAAACAAAGATGGACCTAGGCGTGTTTGGAGGGATCAAGTGAGATTGCATTTTTTGGGGAGGAGCATATGGAGGAACTGTGATGGAACCCTCCTTTAAGCAAACATGATTTCGTTGTCCAAAAGTTTGAACTAGAGTAGCACGCTACAGCAATGTAAGAATTCCTCTTTCAATTGCTTTTTCTTCCTGCAATAATAAAAAGATAGTTGAAACAAAATATAAGAGTTGACCACCACCAGGAAGAGAGAGAAGGGGGATGGGGGGAGAAAGAGAGAACTTGATAATGGAAGCATGCTCCAAAGTCATGTGGGGTTATGAAGAACTGATCAGCTCCTTCTGTTCTATTCCAATAAGGCCAATTAGAAGAAATAAGTTGTATCGCACTTCTCATCATACGAGGCGATTTGAAGGGCAAAGGGAGACCATTTGGTGTCAAGTCACAAGTTGTATACACAGGGGTATAGAATCAATCAGCTTCCTCAGGATTGAGAGTTCGAACGGGGCTTAGATAAAAGTAACCGATGCATATGGATCTCCGCTGCAAACACGTGCGTGAGGCATCTGGCGTCCTTCTGAAGAATCTTTTTGTTATATTTGCTTGGAAGCTCATAAACAAAAACTTTTAATCTTCCCACTGGATCATCTTCCAAGACATCACCAGCACTACCTAATTTGACAAACCCAAGCACAGTCAGAGACACTTAGAATTGCACAACGAATTGAGGATAGTAATTTTCTATAAGTATACAATATTCAATTATTAATATGACAATTAAAAGTTTTAAAAATGTAAAAAAGACCTAAACATGCATAATAAAGGAAAACGAGAATAGTCTAGTTGCATTATAAAGTTTCCACTTTTTAAAAAGGTTGTTGTAGGAACATTATTTTCACTAGTAAGTTTTTGCACAAGTGGCACCAATTGGAGTAATACAAAATGTATACTTCAATAAAGGACAATCTATGAGGTATAATAATTTAGTCACAAGTATATACTAAACAAGCCATTATGACCAAAAAACATAGCAAACTCGTGACTCCTAGTTTTACTAAGTATACAAACTATCTATTTACAAAGAAAATTCGTTAAAGAACATAATTTGGCATTCTTAGGGGTAACTTTATCTGCCAATGCACATTCTTTAGTCTTCTATTTCAACCCACTCCTTACTAGCTAATAGGGCTTACTAAAGAAGTAAATTTTCTTCTTCCCAGTATAATTGAACAGCAACTAGTTAGTTAAGGGAGGAGTCGTAGTTCCTATAAAGAAGAAATTAGAACTATTGGTACCCATGAACAACAAACTTTAAATCATTCACGATGATCACAAGAAAAAGGAGGAGGTTTATCATGTTTTGTTCCAAATTAGAACTATTGGTACCCATGAACAACACACTTTAAATCATTCACGATGATCACATAAAAAAGGAGGAAGAAGTTTATCATGTTTTGTTCCAGTTGTTCTAATACTAGTTACTCCCAGAATATGACAAGAAGTAACATTATGGCGGCAGATAAGACATGTGGCTTAAATATAGGAGTCAGAGGTAGGTTAAACGCTATTAAGGAGAGCTTGAACTGCATACCGATCAGACCAGAGCTTAACAATTTAACTAATCTGAGAAAAAAGAAAATTGTTGCAACTGTCAACTGATACCCAAACGTACTATGGTCCAAACGAAATAACTACGACAAAAACTAGGTTATGACCCAATTACATATTCTTTAATGCTAAAATATACTTTCATTACAAAATCTCATATCAACCCATTAGCCTCATCTCAGATTCAGAGATTTAATTTCTAAGTTCCATTAATGAGGGACCTTGGATTAACCAATATGATGGCATAATGCTTTTCGAGTCCACCATACTCCTTTTCAAGACATTCCTCTTTTGTGACTTTACACTTGGTCAACAAAAATCCCCTTTCAGTTTCCACCATTTTGATAGCCATACTCCACAGACATCCATATCCCTATGAGTTGCATATCATACCCCAAATACACCTTAATAGTTGTCTAATCCCTTGGGTAAGGTAAATCGTATTAATACAGATTACAGGCTCTGTATCTAATTCAGATTAATGCTTAAGGATTCCGTGGAAAATAGATCGCAGTTAATGAAGATGTTATGTATGTGCCTATGCTGAATATACTTTTAACTACTTCAATGGACCTAGAATGGCTTGCTAAGTTACAATACTAAGAGTATTTGGTTGTGAAGAGCTTTGCTCAAAGCAAGCTTAAACCTTGTGACAAGATCAAGCACACATATGGTAGAAGAATAGGAATCCAAACAGTCTCATCATTATATCCAGTTTCCAAAGATTGGTTCGAGAAGCTCACGCTTGAAAGCCAAATAATTATAGATCCAATGGGTATGTATATTCCCAGATAGACAAGAGGATTACTATCACATCCCAAAAGAGACCTAGATGCAGCTGAATGGACTTTGATATCCCGAAATTTCTCGTAAGGATTGTCCAAAACAACTTTTATTTGTAAAGATTTGTGACAATCAAAAACCAGACGAGAAGGAAACCCAACTCAAAGAAACCCCTATAGTAACAGTGAGACTAAATTGCAAATCTGACCCTCCTATTTGTCATGTTTTTGCTCAACTGTTCTTTAATTATTTTTTTTTGCATAACTGTTCCTCGTAGATGCGGCGTTAGTCATGCAAAGGTGTTCCTCGAATGTTCCCTAAACTTTTAGCACAACTGTTCCTCATAAATGCTTTAGTCATGCAAATGTGTTTCTTCAATTTTTTTCACCTATTAAAAATTGATTCTCTCTCTCCTCATTTTTTTATTTTTATTTTTCAAATTTGTGTAAAAAGTATACTATTATTCTCTTTTTATTTATTTTTATATTATCATTTTGAATTCAATATGAAATATCTCTAAATTCAAAATTAGTATAAATTAATTAATTTTAGAAAATATAATTTCCAAAATTATAAACCTTATAATTTTTATTTTATCTAAATGGTACTAATAATTGTATGATTTATTTTAAAATTAAATATATCTCAAATTGATTTAAACAAATCAAATTTGATTCTATATTTTGAAAAAAAATATAAATTTGAAAATATTTTCAAAATTTTCATCATAAGACTATTATTAAAAGTTGAACTCAGTATTTTTAAAAACAAACAAAGAAATTTTAAAGAATATTGAGTTCAACTTTTAATATTAGTTGTATGATGAAAATTTTGAAAATATTTTCAAATTTATAATTTTTTTGTTCAAATATAGGATCAAGTTTGATTTGTTCAAATCAATTTGAGATATATTCAATTTTAAAATAAATTATACAATTATTAGTACCATTTAGATAAAATAAAAAAATAATAAAATTTATAATTTGGTAATTATATTGTTTAAAATTAATTAATTTATACTAATTTTGAATTTAGAAATATTTTATATTGAATTCAAAATGTCAATATAAAAATAAACAAATAAAAACAAGAAGAGTATACTTTTTACATAAATTTAAAAAAAAGAGTGGAGAGAGAGGAGAGAGGAAATTTACATGATTAACGTATTTATGAGGAACAATTGTGCTAAAAAAATATTTAGGGAACACTAGAGAAACACATTTGCATTGACTAATGCATTTATGATGAATAGTTATGCTAAAAAAAAGTTTAGGTAACAGTTTAGCAAACACAACAAATAAGAGGGCCAGATTTACAATTTAGTCTAACTGTGAAAAGGCACCAACACAGAAACCCAATTCATCTATATCTAAATCTCAAATAAAATTCATTAGCGCAGTAAAGCTATAGACAACAATTTGGGATAAAAAAGAAAAAGTTTTGTTGGGGTGTGATTATTTGGATTTATTTGGACACTGAAAGAGTCCTAATTAAAGCAGGATTGTGTTTTCCTTATTTAGTGAGATAAGGAAGTTTAATTTGGGAAGAAATCTATCAACCATTAATTGTAGTTATAAGATAATTTTACAAATGACTTCTACTCCTGATTGGATTACAAAGGACTTCTACTCCTGATTGGATTCTGGTAGACATGACAACTATAAATACATCAATAAGCAAGGGTTAGAATACAGAACACAAATAAACACTTTGTACTCTCCATATTATTATAGTGGATTTCTCGTAGTTTTTTCCCAATTGAGTTTCCACGTAAATTCTTGTGATCATATTTTATATCTCTTTATTTATGTTTATGTGAATGTATTTCGTGAGTTTGATTTCACAACAATACAATCAACCGTTAACGCGATTTTGGCCTGCTATTTTGGTAATTTCGTCAAGCGTACAAAATCAGGCATTTACATTAGCACCGTCTGTGGGAACGCTTGTTCTAATATTGAATTAAAATCACCGATTTACCAAGAAGGGGAGATCATACGCATAAAAGATAAGTGATTCTCTTTTTTCAAATTGCAAAATCTGGTCGAGGAGAGATAACAGTGGAGGTGGAGGGTCTTAATATATTTGTGGAGGCTACTGGTGGGAGAGCACTTTGGATATGGAGGCTACTGGTGGGAGAGCGCTTCGGACATGGGAGCTATTGGTGGGAGAGTACTTTGGATATAGAGACTACTGGCGAGAGAGTACTTCGGACATGGAGGCTACTGGTGGGAGAGTATTTCGGATATGGAGGTAGGTATCTGTGCGGCGCTGTGTATATTAGATTTAGACTTCCTCTTATGTTCGAGCTGAGTTGACTGGGGGGCAAGATACACAAGCTTGGTATAAACTTCACCGGTCGGAGATCTTCATTTATAACACTTCGGACAACAACAGATTACTTCGGATAATTACAGTACACTTCGGATTATGTTATATCGGCTTTATTTTGGCTTCGGCTATCTACTTTGGTGTTTTTGGAGGTTCGGTTGGATCTGTTCATCCTAAAAATGGTGAACAGAGTACTGATTCGTCCTAAAGATGGCGAACAAGATTGTTTAGCGGTTCGGTTGGATCTGTTCATCCTAAAGATGGTGAACAGAGCCCTGATTCGTCTTAAAGATGGCGACCAGGATTGTTTGGGGGTTCGGTTGGATCTGTTCATCCTAAAAATGGTGAACAGAGTCATGATTCGTCCTAAAGATGGCGAACAGGATTGTTTGGGGGTTCGGTGGATATAAACATTCATTCATATTTTCATTCATTTGTTTATTTATTCATTCATTCATTCATTCATATAAACATAAACATTTATTCATTTTTTCAGAACGAATATGTTCAGTTCCTCGGAACGAACTTTATAATTGGTGTTCGGTTGGATGTTCAGTTCTTTGGAACGAACTTTATTAGTGTTCGGTTGGTTGTTCAGTTCTTCATTAATGTTCGGTGGGTTATTTATCTATCTTCGGTTGTAATAAAGTTGGCTCGATGATTTATTCGGTTGTGATAAGGTTGGTTCTTATATCTTCGGTAGTGATAAGGTTAGTTCGGTTGGTATAAGGTTGATTCTTATATATTCGATTGGTATAAGGTTGATTCTTTATATCTTCGGTGGTGATAAGGTTGGTTCGATTGGTATAAATCTTTGGTAGTGATAAGGCTAGTTCCTTATATCTTAAGTAGTGATAAGGTTGGTTTGGTTGGTATAAGGTTGGTTCTTTATATCTTCGGTGGTGATAAAGTTGATTGGGTTAGTATGAGGTTGGTTCTTATGTTGGTTCCTTATATCTTCGGTCGGTGAGGTTGGTTCCTTATATCGTCGGTGGTGATAAAGTTGGTTCGATTGGTGTAAGGTTGGTTCTTTATATCTTCGGTAATGATAAGTTTGCGGATATGAATTTTCGGTTGATATAAATTTGTATACTCCCTTATTTTATTATTTGGATTTATTTGGACAGTGGGGGAGTCCTCGTTAAAGCAATGATTGTTTTTTCTTATTTAGTAGGATAAGGAGGTTTAATTTAGGAAGGAATCTATCACCCATTAATTGTAATTATAAGGTGATTCTACAAAGGACTTCTACTCCTGATTGGATTACAAAGGACTTCTACTCCTTATTGGATTCTGATGGACATGACAGCTATAAATATATCAATAAGCAAGGGTTAGAATACAATCATATATTATAGTGAATCTCTCTCTCTCTGATTTTTTCCCAATTGGATTTATACGTAAATTCTTGTATTCATATTTTATATGTCTTTGTTTATGTTTATGTGAATGTGTATTTCGTGAGTTTAATTTCACAATAATACAATCAACGGTTAGCGCGATTTTAGTCGGTGATTTCGTGGTGCGTACAAAACCAGGCGTTAACAAGTTTATAAGAAAAATACCTGAAATTCGCTCTGTTTGTTGAGCTCGGCGGTGCTCCACAGCACCAATGCTAAAAATAATATTAGAAAGAAAAAAAAGCACAAGAAAACCCCAACTCCAGTTTCTCATGTCTTAGTTGTCTCTCAATAAGAGCACAAATTGAGGCAGAGAAAACCAGAAGAGTCTTGAAAGGTATGCCCAACGAACAATAAAGAGAGAAGAAAGTTTACTTGATGGGGAGGAGGGAAAAAGATTGTTGGGATGTCACGAGAGAAAGTAGTTGACAAAACACACATCTTTCAGGTTGGGGGTATATAGAGAAAACACCAATAAATCAAGTAAAGAATGTTTACTTGATATCGAAATGGGTAGTGTTTAATATATAAATATTTTGAAATCTGAGGGGAGCTTATCTGGGTTAATGAGGAGTCGACCTCAGTGAGCTCAAGTTCCTTCGTCAAGGCCGCTCCCCTGTTATATTCCGCTCCTTTTTATTAATTGGGCCGTAGTTTGATGCCGTAATTGTATGAATTTATATTAAAGAATTGCAATAGTGACAAAAGAATTTTACAAAAATTAATTTATCAAACAATATATGACAAATTATAATTAACTAATATATGGATAAAAATAATCAATCACATTATTTTATATTAATCTTTTATACATATGCTGATAATTGTGGTTTAGATGTTATTCTATACGGTAAATCATCAATTAATTATAATTTGTCACGTTAGTAATACTCTATATCTACTCTATTTTTTGTCTATAATTAGTCATTTAACTTTTAGACAATATGATTTAGAAGATGACAAGACGTTAAGTTGTTAACTATGTGAATACCCATTCAATATTTTTTTTAAACACTCCCCTCCGATTATACACCATAGAATTAATAAAAAAAATTAAATCTGAATTTGACAATTTTAATATCAATGCTAACGAGTTAACTTCATTTCTCCACAGTCCACATAGGGGTAGTTTACCTTAATTAATTAATTTTTTTAGAGAAAAGGAAAAAGTTTATATTACCAACCATTACAACAACCAGCAAAACAGAGTATTAAGTTTGAAATTATCAACTTATAATATTCTAAAATATAAGATTAATATTAATTTTTAAATTTATATTTTATTGAGATATATTTAATTCCAAAATTAATATGGGCTCATTAAATTTTAAACAATATAATTATAAACTATTTAAAAGGTACTACTAAATTTAAAATTTATTATTTCAAAAAGTTAAATAATTCACATTTATTTTAAATTTGAAAATATCACGTATTGACTATAAAAAAAAAGTAAAACTTAATTTTATGTTTTAAGATGAAATGATTATTTTTCTAGTTTGATCATTCACATAGAAATAGACCTGACAAACGGTCGGGTCGGGCCGAAAAGGTCTGGGTTTTGGCGGGCCAAATTTGTTAGGCTCGGGTCCGGGCCGGCCCGCGGGCTTTTTCCTATTTTTTTTTTACAAAATCTTGATACACCAAAAATAGTAATAATAATAAATATTAAAAATAATAAAATAATTTATAATAAACAATAATTCTAATTACTTAAATTAACTACATATCTCAATCAATTAAAATTTTAATAGTATTATAATTTTAGATATTATTCTAAAGGCATGATTTGAGATAATGATTGATTTACTTTCCAAATAAGTAAGGGAAATGCATAATTAAGGGATAATGATTGATTTACTTTCCAAATGTACTACAATAAGTAGGGGGATTGCATAATTAAGGGATAAAATTATCTATATTATTGTGTACAGATTTTGGACTTGCAATCTAAAAAATTAGTGGTTGATTCGAATTATATATTGCTAGTAATTCAAAGTATATAATCAAATTTGATTCTTTAAAATTAATATAATTTATTTTATTTTTAAAAATAATAAATACAAATAGTTGTTGTAGCTTAGTTGGTTTGAACTCTTATTTATTTACTTACAAGTCTTGTGTTCAAGCCTCACAACTCACAAGTAGTAAAATTTTATTTAAAAAAAAAAAAGTTGGCGGGCCACTTGGGCGGGCCGGGCCAAAAATGTCCGGGTTTTGACAGGCTAAAAACTTGCGGTCCAAAGCCCGATTTTTGGCGGGCGGGCCGGCCCGGCCCGCGGGCCTGGGCCATCTTTGCCAGGTCTACATTAGAAACGAGGAAACTCATGCAATCGTTTTGGGCACAGGCCTTCTTTGGACTTAAAAAAGGCAGTATTATTGGTATTGGGTATTTCTAGTCAAAAGGCCCATAACTATACGGTCCACACACCATCCTAAACTAGATCCTTTATCAAGCTCTACCCCATGTCAGCTGTTATGAGATTCTTTAAAACTCCCGTACCTGTAATGATACCCCAAGGCCCAGTTTGGAAGTGTCAATGGCAGTGGGGCTACCAATTTGGGTATATTGGGCCACAAAATTTGGTCCATCAATACGTAACTGGTCAGATTGGACTATTTTTTTTATATATATGGAGAAGACCGCAAGGTTTTATAGGTGTTAACTTCGCAATGTTTTAAATAAATAATATAATTCATGTATTGAAAAAGATAGTTGCTTCTTGGTCGATGTTTGTTTGTATTTGGATTTGGCTCCCTCTGAGGCTCTAATGATCGAAACAGGTTAATAGATAGTTGATGATATTAAGATCAATCATTCCCGAAATTAGAATTATTAAAAATATGTTTACCGTTATTTATAAAAAAGAGAGTCAAACATTGAATTTTTGATGAAACATTCATATATTCATTAGACGGTGAAAAAAGTGACGAAATATTTTTATTTTTAAAACAATTATACCAATTAATATAGTACAATAATTGACCGATATTAATTTCAATTATATTACCTAAAACTATAAATATATGACTTATTAGATTTAAAAAAAAATTGTAATGGAGGGAAACCAAGTGCATGTGTCATATATGGACGGCTACTTTATGATAACTTGTTGAAATTGTGAAGTAGATGGTTGTTTGAGTGGAGGTGTGTTATATGATGGCCACCTTTGAATTTATTGGAATGCAAATGGACACGGAGGCCACAAATTTTGATTACCTAATTACCTGATACAAATTAACACAATCCCTCCCTTGTCAACGACTAATCAAACTCCATCATGTCATGCCCATGCGTGAAAAAGCCCATCAGTTCTGTTCTATCTACGATTTTAATTTATGCCTCACAGATAAACAACAACTGCAACAACAACAATATAAAAAATCGGCTCTCTCTAGTGAATGGGAAGGAGCGAACCGGCTATAGCAACAGTTTTTTCCGTCGCTATAACATAAAAAATCAATTTTTTATGCTATAGCGACGGAAAAAACCGTCGCTATAGCCGGTCCGTTCTTAGTTCGCTCCTTCCAGTTCGTTGAAGAAGCGGACTGTATATATATATATATATATATATATATATATATATATATATATATAAGAATAAAAATAATACGTTTAATTTTAAAAATTTCAATTGAGCAAAATACATCTTAAATACACAGCTATATCATGTACATATGTTGTGCTAAACATCATTATTTTCTTGAAAATAATTGTTTTATGATTGTTCTAATATAAAATACCGACATGATCCCCACAGGTGAAAAAAATTCAAGATTAAAGACGGTACCTATATACCCGGTCATAACTCATCTTAATTAGTGTATACATCTATCTACAGCCTACAGGGGTTGCTATTGATAGTACTACTACCTGCTACCTAGGTCAAGGTCACCCACCTAAAACTAATTAGATTATCAATCACAGCAAGTTGTAGTAGTAGTCAGTGTTATAGTTGCCTCGATCATAACCTAAATAACTAAATAAGATTTGAAACAACTCACTCCATGTCCATGTATAATAGAATCACAACATATTATGCTAAATTTATATTTACTACTATTCATCTACGACGCCGGGTGAAATTTCCCGCTCTCCTTATCTTAATGAATATGTTTCAGTAGTGTAGCATTTGAAGGTCTAAACACATTTTTAATTAGCGTTGCATTTAACAAGAATTTTAATTGCGTTTGGTGTGTTTGACATCTCCAAACACTCCAAATGTCGATAGACTATATCTAATAAAAGGGTCGAGTGAGTGTCTTTCTTTTGCTCTATGCAAAACAAAGAAGAAAAAAAAGATTATGAATTAAAATAAATATTAATAATTGTGAACCTGCTAAAAAGAGGGGAAAGAGTTAAAAAGAGATGGGTGAGGGTTGAGACCCGGACTAGGCGCCCGAGGTTGGTTGAGGTTGAGGGGAACACTCCCAAATGACTTGGAGCATATTCTAGCATTTCTTTATTTAATTAATAATCTTTCATGTGTCTTTAAAAGATGATTTAAATACAGTTTTTATACAAACTAAAAATAGTCCGGTAGAGGATAAAAATAATTTCAATTGAATCATACTGGACCATGATGTGGATAAAATAACTCACTAATGACAAAGTGTCACTATGTTATTTTTAGAACCCTAGCTATTAATAAAGAGTAATATAATTATTTAATTTATTGAGTGTTCTACAATAATATTCAATCTAATAAGGACTAGAATTATCTGGATTCATCAGCCAAGAATTGGCAACCTAGTAAGTCTCTAAATCCAAGCATGACTCTCATTCCTTAACTCTTGAAGGAGATGACTTCATGTTATAAATAAGAGATTTCCATAATATTCAAGGTACGCAATTTTTCTCATAACAATTTTCTCCCTCCATAACAGTATTTTTGGCTTAAGAATCGAGGAGTGGTTTCTTTCGGATCCCACCAACTCTGATATATTTTTTGTAGCTTTCCCGGTGAATTCATGGCAGTCAAGCGACGGTAAAGTCAATACGGAAAACTTAATTTGAAAGTTGTTAATTGAGGCATCAGACCACTAATAATATGATTCTTTTTTTTATAAATGTAATGGACCCTAAGTAAATATTTTTAAGGATAAAATAGTATTTATTTAATATTTTAAAACTAAATTATGTACTTTCAAATATTTTTTGGTAGATTAATTAAATATATATATATATATATATATATATATATATATATATATATATATATATATATATATACTGTGTTTGATCAACAAGTAGTGAAAATAAATTGATAAATGTGAGCATGGTGAATTGGTGAGTACAAAAAGACGACAATGAAGGTGGCACTGGTCCGGTCCGGTGCAGTCAGTCAAATCATTCTGATCTGTGCGCCTGGACTTTTTGGTTGGTTGGTTACCAATATGCATCTAGAATCATTTGTCTCCTACCATATCTATTCAACTCAGAAAATTTGTTTTGCAAATTCTATTTTTGACCAAGTCATAAATATGACTAAGGCATTTTATTTAACGCTTAAATATAATTTACTATCCTAAATTATATGTCATATTCCACTTCGGTGATCCACCTTTTAATTTTGTCAATTAGGTGATTGAACTATCAATTTTTTTTTATTTCATTCAATTGAGTCTGCCACGTCAGAAATTGCTGACGTGACATCCTAATAGGCAGCAGGAGTGCTTATGTGTAAAAATATTATATATTTTTAATGAGATCAAAAGACAAAAAGGTAAAATAAGAAATAAAACAACTAAAAATTACACAAATAATATAAATTAGTTGTATAATTATTTATTTATAGTTATATAAATTGTGACGCCCCCAAAATAGGTATACAACACCCATTCTGAGTCGCCAAATACATGGTACAGAAAGCAAACTACAACTTCAATAATACAATTGTCGTGCAAAATACGACAACACATACTGTGAGTTTAAATACAAATATTGTCTTCTAGACAATATCCACACTCAAATAAATCCTCATTACAATTATTCAAACACTATTTTACAGAAAAAGTGAGGACTGCTAAAACATCTTTCTAGAACCATCACTCCATACCCCGACTAGATCCTGCTATGTTCTCACCTCCCGAGAAGAAAAAATGGAACAAAAAGAAAAAGGGTGAGCTCAACTAGCCCAGTAAAGAATATTATGACTAAGATAATATACAAACAAATTATCGTTAATCTTCAACAGGGAAAAATCTGATAGAATATAATCGACAACAAGTTTTAGATCAACAACTGCAGCGGAAACAGCAAACCATTAGAAGAGTCAAGTAGAGAAAGAATTCTACTATCTTCTAAGATTTAAAAGTCCATCATCAATATTTTATCCCTGTAACATCAATTAATAATCATCTTTATCCAAATATTCATCTTTGCACTACAGGCCAAAGATATTCATTTGTATCACATGTCAGTCATGTTCATCTCAACACCTGTTCATCTTTGCACTACAGGCCAAAGATATTCATCAAGTAATCATACATCTTTGCACTACAGGCCAAAGATATTCATTAATATCATCATTTAGGACTGAGGATGATGAAAAATATCTTAAAGAGAACGAATCCAATGAGACAGAAGGACAAATAGTAGGGATTCGTATAACAGTTTATACAAGATCAATAATACTTTATAATAATCAATTGTGAAGCAGAATTCAAAAATAAAGATCAAAACATGGATACAATCAAAGATAGTAACCATAATAGACATCTTGGACAAAAAGGAAAAATTTTATTTTTCGGTGAATAGTGCCGTATTCGTGAATAGTGCCGTATACGTGAATAGTGCCGTATACATGAATAGTAACCCCGACACAAAAAGTTCCAAATTTGATAAAAACTCATATCAATATTTCAGCATAATGATATTGAAGAAAATAATATCATTTAAGAAGAAAATAATATCCCTTACCTCAAGATATCAGTACTTCTGGTCGGAATACCGGTATAAGGCTGAAAGAAACTTGCTCTGATGAATAGAAACTCTCAAAGTATCTAAATACTCACAAAATACACTCAATAATCTAGAGAGAGAAAGAGAGAAAACTTGTTTCTGGTGTGATTTTCAATTCTAACTTAGCCCTCTATTTATAGGAAAATTTTAGTAGGTTTGACCTGCAACCTGATGGCTTTACATGCTACTATTCCCACCCACCACATTTGAAATATAATTCAGCACATTTCTTCACCAACCACAACTGGGGCCCACCAATTCTAGAATTTTCCATCAAAATGATAAACTCCGAAAATTCAACAATTTCTGAACCAGTCATCTTGTAAAATTCATAATAAATCATACGTTCATTTTTAACGGTTCAAAATTTGTGGACATATACTCAACTTATATATGTATAACATATCCAAAAATTACCACGATCCAACGGTCGGATTAAAAATTATAACACCCGCAATATTTCTCAAAAACCCTGATTTGATTTTTAATACCTCCATTCCGATAAAAATACTGATAAAACACCTCAACATTAACTCCTTCATTTTTAACCACAAAAATATTTCCCTCATTTATATCCACATAAAATAAATATTTCCTTATCATATGAATCAATAATTAATTATTCACAAATAATATTACAGAATCACATTTATGACAACCAGGCCGTTCCCAGGAAAGAGGGGGCTTTCCAATAAGGATTTCTCCTTACTGGCGCGCAATTAGATGACCAAACCTCTCCTTAGACAGAACTTTCTAGACATTGCCAATAATGTTATCTAATAACATTATTCAAATAATATGAATTATTGATCTGATAATGGAAAATACTGTGCAGCAACAATTATTGAAACAACAATAATATAAAATACCAATGCAACAATTATTGAATCAATAAAATAAAATATTGAACAATAACTACTGTAACAATTATTGAGTAGTGCTTTCTTACGTAAGAATCAATAATTGGTGCAATACCGTGTGCTACTGTATTTTAACCACCGGGTATTCCAGCAGTATTAACGGTAACAACTACGCCGTTATTTATAAATAACTTATACTTGTCATTTTCTTCATCCAATCGCTTTCCGTTATGGGGCCCACACAAGGCTGCGCCGTCGTACGAATATTCCCCGACAGCAAGAATATTCCACGACCAAATGAATATTCCCCGACAAAATGAATATTTTATAACCACTTGCTTATTTTGTAAAATTTGCACATTTAACCCATAACCAAAGTATTTGTATCAAATTAACCCCTTATTATTCACAATAATATTTAGAGAAAATTTGATTTTATTCATTAATAAGTTGGGGTCTTACATAAATAATATAAATTATTATATAAATAATATAATAATTATTTTTATTAAAAATAATTATTTTTATTAAAAAAACTGTGTTTTTTTAAATTTTTTTATTAAAAAAAATTGTGTTTAATATTAATGATAATAAAAATAAAAATATTAATGATAATAAAAATAAAAATAAAAGTGCAGTTTTTTTTAATAAAAAAAAATAATTATTATTTTATTAAAAAAAAACCAACCAACTGCGTTTTTTAAAAAAATAAAGCAACTGCGTTTTTATTTTTATTATTTTTAATAATTATTTTTATTAAGAATAATAATTATTTTATTAAAAAAAACAACCAACTGCTTTTTTTTAAAAATAAAGCAACAGCGTTTTTTTTAGTTGCTTAATTATTATTTTTTTATTAAAAAAAACTGCACTTTTATTTTTATTTTTATTATCATTAATATTTTTATTTTTATTATCATTAATATTAAACACACTTTTTTTAATAAAAAAATTAAAAAAGCGCAGTTTTTTTTTAAAAAATAATTAATTTTAATAAAAATAATTATTATATTATTTATATAATAATTTATATTATTATATAACTATAAATAAATAATTATACAACTAATTTATATTATTTGTGTAATTTTTAGTTGTTTTATTTCTTATTTTACCTTTTTGTCCTTTGATCTCATTAAAAATATATAATGTTTTTACACATAAGCACTCCTGCTGCCTATTAGGATGCCACGTCAGCAATTTCTGACGTGGCAGACCCAATTGAATGAAATCGAAAAAAATTGATAGTTCAATCACCTAATTGACAAAATTGAAAGGTGGATCACCGAAGTGGAATATGGCCATAGTTTAGGGTAGTAAATTATATTTAAGCCTTTATTTAATTACTCCTATTTTATTCAAAGTAGCAACTACAGTGTGTGTGTGTATATATATATATATATATATATATATATATATATATATATATATATATATATATAGTTTGGAGTTTGAGGGTGTTACGTTACGTACCTGAATTATATAATACTATCAAACATTCCCTCCCTTACCTAATTTTTTTGGTCAAAAAATGCGGGGTTGTGTATGTATGTGTGTGTTAGGCGGAATTGGTGAGTGCAAATTAAAAGTGTTCGGTAATTAAGAAAAAAAAGAAAGAGAGAAGTAATCTTGGATGCCGAAAGTAATTAATTAATAAAGCAAAGAGATGGATTCAATGGTTTTGGCATAAATAAATTTCTTGTCGGGTATAGTTTTTTTTTCTGAAAGGGAATACAATATAATTTCATAATTAAATACATTTAAAAGAGGAATAAATAAATTCACAATCAAACAAACCTCACATATGTGAGAGAGCTTGAAACTCGAAAAATAACTAATTAGATGAAAATATTCTATTTAATAACAATAAAATGATACGTATTGTAGTAATCAAAACTCAAAAATATAGTACGTCACCATAGTCCATATGATTAGCTAGAAAAGCTGATAAAGTCAAAAGAGCTCAGGAATACTATGTATAATCTTGAATTGCATTTTCTAAGTCTCTAATTAATTTAGTTGAAATAAAAAAAAAATTAAAAAAGGTATTATATAATAACAACGCACCTCATGTTTGGTTGGAAGTGTTTAATTAATTTTTTGAAGAGAATTCATAGTGGAGTATCATAGAATAAATTAAATAGTAAAGTAGTAGTAGTAATTAATAGGAAGGGAAAGATAAAAATAAATTTAGGTAAGTAAAATTTGTAATCTCCTTAAAAGACGGAAAAGCCTATTAAAATCGAACGGAACGGAACGGAGGGAGTAGTAGGTAGGAGTACATAGTAATTTGTTGGGAAAGAGAGGAGTTTGAGTAGTGGAGGAGGAGGAGTTATCGAGTTAGGATAGATGGAGCCGTAAAGTAAGTCAAAGCTTTGTGTTGGAATATTATTTATTCTGAATGACTCGACTCCTATCAATTACTACACTCCAATCCAATCCAATCCAATCCAATGGCCGAATATGGAGTATATTTGACGTGTTGAAACAACGTGTGCGTGCGTAGTTAATGTATTCAAATTTCGGCAGGCATGATCGATTGGATTACTCTAGATGGGTTTCCATTCCAGTACTTTTCAGACCTGCCTACAAGCCTTAATTCCCCCTCCGGTGGTCAACCAGCCACAGGTCCACAGCCGATTTCTGTGACCTTTTTTCACATATTTTCTCTGCATGCATACTTTTTACTTTGGGAATATCACAAATTAAAGGGTGTGTAGTTGTGATAAACTTCTCGAGAATTAATTAAAGTATACTCTTCTTAATTATGAGTAATTACTTTCTCTTTTCTCGATCTCTCATGTCTTTCTTTCTTTTTTTCTTTTTTTATTAGGAATACATACATATACATATATACTCAATTAAGAAACATAACTCGTGCATGTATTCTATCATATTACATATACATGCATGAATGTCTTGATTGGTCACAACTCACATGCATGATATATATATAAGTAACATAAAATTATTTGCTCTATAGCTAGCTAGCTAGTTTTTATATTACTTTGCCTTTTTAATTGTTGGGTATTTCCTGCTTATGTATGTATATATATACACACTATATTTGAGTAGTGTTATTAATTATCTTTCAAAAAGTTCTAAAAATTTGTGTAATTAGATGGTTTATAGTTCAAACTTCATGCATGTTAATTTGTCTTGTAAGACCTTGCCAGAAGAATAAACTCTGATGGATTTAACTGGTTATATATATATATATATATATATATATATATATATATATATATATATATATATATATATATATATATATATATATATATATATATACACAAGCAGATCGATGAATTAATTCTAGATTTAATTGCTACTTGAAATACATTGTTCCCACATATATATAAGAATGATCGATCATGTAACATATATTGATTTGGTAGAGAATAACAACACCATGAAAATAGTACTAAAAATTAAAAAATAATAATAATTACACACAAGATACAAAATTTATATAATTCATCAAAGGTTTCACTATAAATCAGTTTATGTACTCCACGTTCCACGATAAATCAATTATCTCAGAATTTCGTGTGTGTGTGTGTGTATATATATATATAATATTCCATCTGTCCCTTAATATATGTCGTTTTAAAATTGTACGCAAACATTAAGGAAATGATTGTATATCATTAAATATAATATTAATTATTTATAATACCCTTAAATTCTCATAATTACCATATTTATCGCATACTCTCTAATTTGTAACATTTTCTCATGAGGGATAATTTTAAAAACATTGTAATTAATTCTCTTAGATTATATAAAACGACAAATAATTAAGGAAAAATAAAATCTTCTAAAATGACATATATTAAGGGACAGAGGGAGTACAATCCAATGTCCCCTAATTATATACGAATAATGCTAGAGACAAAAACTATTCTACAAACATTTTACAAACTGCTGATGTGGCATACTCCACCTCAGCATATTGTGTGGGGCCGAAAACTATATTGAAATAATTTGTTGATCAATATGCTGAGGTGGAGTATACCACATCAGCAGTTTGTAAAATGTTTGTAAAATAGTTTGTGTCTGTAGCACTACTCATTATATACTCCATCCGTCCCTTAATATAAGTCGTTTTAGAGTTGTGCACAAGTATTAAGAAAATAATTGTATAACATTAAATATAATATTAATTGTCTCTATTGTCCTTGTATTGGAAAAAAATGTTATTTATTGGGTAAAAAATAGTGAGAGAACTAAAATTATATTTAATATGTGAGATAATATTAAAAACTAAACAATTAAAGCTTACTTGAAATTCTCAAACAACTTATATTAAGAGACAAAAACACTTATCTAGAACGATTTATATTAAGGGATGGAGGAAGTATTACAATTAATATATGAAATCCT
Source organism: Panax notoginseng (assembly GCA_016801055.1). Classification (NCBI taxonomy): domain Eukaryota; kingdom Viridiplantae; phylum Streptophyta; class Magnoliopsida; order Apiales; family Araliaceae; genus Panax; species Panax notoginseng. Next base: position 284,747,007 of record CM029012.1, on the reverse strand, counting down.
AATTCATTCACACAGTACAAAATTACCCCTTTAAATTCAAGTCGGGGGGAGTTTAATTTCCTCCAGATCCTACTTCCCTAATTATTCATAGAATTGGAAGCAAATGAAGATTATATTTGTGGGGCTCCTTCCTTCCATTTCGGACTTGTCACTACTCGGTTCCGGGAACAAGCACAAATACCTTTTGGGTAACTTTGAATTAGGATCCCTCCATTACACGTATAATCTAACTTTCCGCAATAAATATTTACTTAACCACACTATTATTATATATGTATATATGTTGAAATTTTAGGAATTTGTTGAAATTATGGGTCAAATAAAAATAAATTCGAAATTAGGTAACTATATTACTAATCGATCCTCTATATATATATGTGTGTGTGTGTGTGTGTGTGTGTCGAAGGATAAATGATCGATGCATGGTTTTCAACAAAATATAAAATTATATTGTACCACGGTCTAATTGTTTTGAATTAGTTTCCATGCATGATACATAGAGAATTTAACAAATTAAACAACACTTCTTCATAACCCAAAACACACACACACACACACACACACACACACACACACACACACACACACACACATATATATATATATATATATATATATATATATAAGAAGGGAAAAGGAAGAGCTGGAAGCAGCACTCATGAAACCCTAAACTTCCATCAAAAGAGATCAGCACACAAAGTAAAAAAGGAATAAGCTCAAAAGGAGGCATAAAAATATCCGCAAGTTCATCTTAGTTATAATCTAGCAATCTTTAGCTCCACAAGCAAACTGGATCTTGGACATTCTATGTACGTACTAGACGAGCTAGCTAGCTAGCACGATGGATCGGAAGAATTAGAACCAAACGGCGATGGAAATCCAATCAGAAACTTATCATCATCTGCTTGTGGTTGCTCAGAAGCTGTTGAAGAAGTTGTAGTTGATGATGATAAGTAACCAAATGTTCCAGTACTAGAAGGTGGCCGGTAGTAGTTTAGTTGATCAGGACTCATGATCATGTTCCCACCAGGGATAAATTGTCCATAATTATGAACAACCTGATTATTATTATTAGTATTAAAATTATAAGAAGGTGTTTGTTGAGATAGAGCAGGCAAACGAGGTGTGAATGATGGGGGAGGTTGTATAAGTAGTCTCTCAGGGAAGTTGAGCTTAGCTTTGTTTCCTTTGAATCTTAGAGCAGCTTCATCATAAGCAAGGGCCGCAGCTTCAGCCGTGTCAAAGGTGCCTAACCAAACCCTAGCTGCCTTGACCGGATCTCGTATTTCTGCTGCCCATTTTCCCCACGGTCTCTGCCTCACTCCTCTATAGTGTCTTCTCCTCTGCTGCTCTCCATCGCTCATCCCTTGTATTCATGAATTCCATCACAAATATATATATATATATATATATATATATATATATATATATATATATATATACTAGTAAATAATGTTAGCTAGCTAGGTAGAATTAATATTCAACTAATTAGTACTTTGACATCGAACATAAAATCATTAATTATTTAATTGGTTATTGCTAATTAAGTGCAATTAATCAATCATGTTGATTTGTTTGGAAGTATATACTATATAAATACTACTCCCACAGCTAGCCCATAAAAACCTTATATGCATATACATAGCTAATTAATTAGTCGTCATGGTATATATAGGATATATAAATATATATAGTTTATACATATATATGTACCTTGTTGATGATGATGAGATATTGGAATGTGATCTGTTGCTTGGAATTGGTTCGATGATTCGGATATGGGTAACCCAGTTGTCGGAGCAGCAGGAGTAGTGTTGTTGTTAGATGATCCAATAACTTGAGAGAGAACTGAAACCATTGCTGACATATCTTGTTGGGATCGAGCGGAGTAGACTGGGAAGATATTCGTATTGTACTCTTCATCTTTCTCCTCCGATTCATTGGATGCAAGGCCCCTCTTCCCATGCCTTCGATGCATGATGATGATCCACCTTAACTATATATAAATATATGTTCGATCTCCTTAATTAATTAATTACATGAAAGAAAGATTTTTATAATTATTGAGCTAGTGATACGGTTGAAGATCGAGCTAGCTAGAAGAAGAGAGAGAAATTTAGGGTTTACTACACAAGTTTAATATATACTGTCAATAGTAGTTGTAGTGTGAATTGAATATTGTTTAATTTGCAAGACTTTTTCCACTAACCCCTGCTTATCTCTGACAGCAGCATATATAAGATTTTCATTAACTATTTTATTACATGTTCACATAAAAATCTCCTCCCTCAGTTTTTAAAATCTTGTCGTTTTAAAAGAAAAAATTTATTTTAATTTATTTGTCGTTTATAATTTTATAGGAGAATAAATTATTTACTTTTCTATATTATCCATGCTTTTTCTCATTGTCCAAGAAATTATCTCCCTTATATTAATAGTTTTCAACTTCCCATAAAGAGATAGTGATGAAATTTCAAATAAATTTTAATTGTTAAATGATAGTATTAAATGACTTTCTTAATCCATGTGCAAAAACTTTAAACGATAATCTTTTAAGAACGGGGGTAGTAATAGTTTATGATATTCTGTTTAGTTTTTTCCTTTTTATTTTTTCGCTTTCTTTTGTCTTTTTCTTTTTTTTTTTAAAAAAAGAAGATAAATAAAGTAGCATAAAATTTCCTGCTTACACATTCCCGGCCAAGCTACTTTTGAATTGGTTTGCTAGGTCTCTTTCATACATACAAACCATATATATATATATATATATATATATATATATATATATATATATGAAGTTAATCATTTAAATCTGTATTGTTCAGAAATAACGTTTCCACGAACAAATTTAACTTGAAGCAAGACCAATTAAGGAGTGATGGCATGCATGTAAGATGCATAATAGCTAGTAGAGAATGCATCCTCTAATATATCCTTGGTATCTCTCTCTCTCTCTCTCTCTCTCTCTCTCTCTATATATATATATATATATATATATATATATATATATATCACTAGTGTCGTTTATGAGATTTTGGTGGTCAAAATGAAAAATAAAAACGAGACCCTTTTCGAAACATTGTCTTTACAAAAAAAAAAAAAATAAATAAATAAAACGTACAAATTGTATCCAAAAAAGTACATTTCCAGAGCTTTAAACATAATAGTTCAAGTACAGCAAAAAATATAAGAACTTCGACTATAGCAAAATATATGAGAAGTTCAACTACAACAAAATATATAAGAATACATGCATTGAAAAATTCTTTTTTTAGTATTTTTAGAGTTAAAATCTTCAAAATCCTATATATATATATATATATATATATATATATATATATATATATATATATTGGAGCCTCTAATCGGGAGACCAAGACGGTCGACCTCCTGCCCGTGCTACCGCTACCGTATATAAGTGATAAGTCCACCTTCAAATTATGATAAACATACTTGTGTTAATAAATTATGTTGCTTAACATTTCCTCCATTTCACCAAAAACTTCTCATTTATTTCGAGTTTGATATTACTTAATTTTGTGAATTCAAAAGTTAAATTGTTGTGTGAAGTTATTTTAATTTTAAAACATCAACTTTATATTTAATAATACAATTGAAGTAGTAGTTTATAATATTAACTATTGTACTAATTAAGATTATTAATCCATAATCATTTTGAATTTTAGAGTTTCACATATTGATTAATAAAAGATCAAATAGATTTTAAAAAAAAAATTGTGAAAAGAAAGGAGTGTCAATTTATTACATTTTCCTACCTACACAAATATATAAAGGTTGTGCTATGATAATAATATTGATATATTTACACATAATTTTTCTTGATGATTTTTAATTATTAAATATCAGGATTAAATTAAAAGAATAACGCTAAATATTTGTCTGATTATATCATTAATAAATCTTAATATTCTGCTTGCCCAAAATTTCATGACCATTTAAAGGCTCAAATATTAGGCGTTTAGTAGTATATTTTAATTGGTTATTTGTGATTTCGATAAATTATAGGCGGTTAAATATATCTTATATAAAATATATTTTTGATCAAGTTGTTAAGTAGAACTCCCATTTTATTTACAGCCGAAAAAAAAAAGTCCAAATCCTTGAGAGAGCATTTATGAGTCACCAGCTTTTTCAGGTGTTGTTTTCAAAAGCAACACTCCATAGATCATCTTTGGGCTCGTCTTCTCTTTTCACGACGAGGCCTCTGAAATATTACTACTACGTTGCCCACCTTTCTGTTTCATACATTTTCACACTATCTAGAACGAACGAGTACCAGGAGGAGAATTAAATTCTCTTTCTTTTGATAGAAGGGGATGTTTGATAAAAAAAAATGAATGAAATGATTCTGAATTTGAATGAGCTGAATAAAATTAAATACTGAATGAAAAAATTATTTGATAATTAACATATCTAAAACATCTAAATAAAAGATTTTTATTATTTTACCCCTCCGAAAAAATTTAAAACTGTTGTAAATTTATTTAATATTACTTAATATAATAGTTAATATTGTAAAAAAAAATATACTTCATTCAGCAACCCATTCAGCCAAAAAAATGACATTAAACCATTCAGCCCAAATCGTCTGAATGGCTGACTGATTCAGTCATTCAAACGATTTTTTTTCAAAACAAGCGCACTCATAAGACTACCAATTTAAACTCACTCCCCTCTCCCCACCCCACCCCACCCCACCAAATAGACGGTTTAAAAAAAAGGAGTTCGTTACATTTTTAAGAAAAACTACTAAAGTTTATATAGCATACACTTTGGACAGAAAATTTAATAGAAATGCTAAAATTGTTTCATGAAGTTAACTTCACGGTAAGTTGGTCAATTGATCAATACAGTGACAACAAGCAGAGAAAGAAATCACCTCTCGTCTGCGTGTCAATATTGTATTGGTCAATTGACTAAAATTAACTTCATACTAACCACTCCCGTATTATTATATGATAAAGAATGACAATAGAATGTTAGGCCAGTACTTGCATCCTGTTAATAAAACATTTGACTGACGTTTTACCCAAAAACACAAACAAGCATGTGACTGACTTGCATAAATTATAAAGTTTGAAGACCTCAGACGTAATTACTAATTATGACGGAAGCAGGGGCTTCAGTTATCAGCGAAAAAGAAAGATAAAAGTCGGTTCAAGTTAAAAATAAATGCAGATAATGAGAAAAATAGCGTACGTACAGTGCTGCAGCATAATATGTCATGGTCTTACAACGTAGAACATGGGGGATCAGCTATTTTTGGCAAGCTATCATTTTTCTATAACTTCCGGTGATGCCGACATCTAGTACATCAAAATAATCCAAAAGAAGGAAATACTCGGTATTATTGTTCTCTCTACATATTTATATATATGCTCATTAACCCTTTGACGGAAACCTCAAGGAAGAGGAATTTACAATTTAGGATGAGAATTTATAAATATATAACTTTAATTTTCTAAAAAGAAGTTGCTTAATTTTAATTTGGGACTTGCAGATTTTACTTGAAGCATCCAAAAATCCAAAACGTTCTACAAAGTCAACATTCTATTTTGGTCAGCCATCTAATTCTTGTCTTGAGACATGTGGGCACGGCAGGGCACTGCACTGCAGTATAAAGGGAATTCTGGCTCAACTGTTAAGCACAATGTATAAAGTAACCTCATGGGTACCCTCGGTTAAATTCTCAATTTAACGTGGGTGAATTTAATTGGCATCAGAAAAACAACTCCATTTTACTGTGTTATCAGGGACTTGGTTGAATATCTCTGGTTCGCATGTAAGTCAAAAATTGGGAAGGCAATTCTGCCAGAAGCGATTGAACAATAGAGATCTCTCCGCCTGCAAGCCAAAAGTTGCTCCCACGTCACCTAATAAAATATTTTATAAGAATTTGACTTCCAGTCTAGCGTGTAAACAACTACTTACTTTGTACATCCCTGAATGGAACAAACTGAACTATATCACGCGTTGCAACACGTCCAGTTGTACTCTCAAGTCTTTCTCCTCTGTCCCCATCTAAAATCTGTTCAACACAATTCCATTATGGGAAACCAAATTAGAATCAATGTAGGTAAAAGTCATTTTTATTATTGCAAGATGAGCACAAAAGTAATTAGATACCTCCATCTCTTTGTAATCAGCTCCTCCCACTCCTACAATAAGGATCGACAAGGGCAGATCAGATGCCTTCACAAGGGCATCTTTTGTTTCTTGGAGATCTGTTATAACTCCATCCTGAGACATTTTAACTAGAATCGTGAGAGAAATGCTTTACGACCAGATTGAAACAAGTCAACAACAGTAAATGCTGGGTAACACACTTGACACCCCGAGGGAGTGCAGGTCCTTAAAATATAACAATGAGAGAAATGGATCCTCATAAATTATCACGTGGGTGTTCATATACAGTTTACAAACTAAGGTGGTGTTCGATAAAATTGAGTAATTAAGATCTGAATGGTTAATACATCTTAAAAGATTAGATAATCTAAATGAAATAGCATTTGTATCTAAAAAACTGTTTGATAACTAAAAAGTGTAAAACATCTAAATGACATTATTTTACTATTTTAACCCTCTGAGTTATTTAAAAAAAAATTTGAATGATCTTAAAATTGAAATCGAAGGAGCACAATATTTATTGAGGCTATTTTTATCCATAAATTTTAAATAAACTATTAAAAGACTGCTCTTAATGTCTCTTATTAACTATTAAGAGCAGTTTCTTAATAGTTTTTGTCTTAAAGATTAAGAGTCATTAAGAGGCAAAAAAAAAATTACCAAACAAAATTTGCCTCTGCAAATCAGGGTGAATTAAGAGGCATTCAGACACAAACAAACACCAATATCAACAAGAGAACTGTGTTTGAATTCTTATTTATTACTTACCGTAATTATCAATAAAACAAAGTACTTCTGTTGATTATTTCCAAGAGACTGGCTGGCTATCAGTGAAGCTGCGCAAATCACAGGTCCAAATAGGGTTGGTCCTGCAAGAGAAACATTGAAAAGGGCACTTGTATATGCCATCATAATTCCTTGAATCCCTTCAACCTGGGATACAAAGAGAGCATAACAATCAATTTATTGAGTTCATTGTAAATAGCAATTGGAAGTAGGAACCAATTAATTATAAACAGCTCGCATTCTACCTCACAGTAACTACTGCTTCCGTTCAAGTTGAAACAATGAGAAACAGGCCCATCAATTGGCCGTGCTCCAAAACCCCATGCAGGAAACCGTTTGTTTGAATCATAGAACTGCAGTACCTCTCCAACATCTAAGATTGCCTAAGATATTTGGAACGCTGTTAATAGGTTCTTAACAGATAAGAAATTGAGAAGAAAACCATAGAAGAAACAGATTTCTCACTTTCTGGTATGCATTTGGTCTTCCAGAAGGGTCAATGTAATGCAAGGAGTCAGGAAGCCGCGGATTGCCATTTGAAGCTGTAAACATGGATATTATGTCCCAAGTACAGAACATCCGGACCATGTTGAAGTATTATAATTGAATGTTGGCAATGAATGATACAAACAACTACAAAGGTAAAGGAGGCCAAGGAGCATTGAGAAAAACACAGCAATTTTGGATTATCTTGGATCATCACTGTGGAGGGTCAAGTTAAATAGGTGATTTCCAATATTACCAGAGTGGAAAGATATAGTGGTGAAGTGCTTTAAGAGTGCCGTACTAACGTGTACTACAAACACACCCACCAATATTAAAGATGAACTTCAAAATACTAAAAAAAAAAAAAACAGCAAAAAAAGTCGACAATTTATAGGGAGACAAATGTAAAAATGAGTACCAGTGAAGTCAATTGCCACCATGAAGTTCAGGTCACATCCACCGGCCAAATAGTCCAAGAATGTATGTTGCACACTTTCAGAAAACTTATCCACAAATAGTTGGCTCTTTAAAACCTGAGATAAAATTACAAATATTATGAGCAAAAGAAAAGATTTATTGAAACATATGTATGATAAAAACCACCAGGAATGTTAGGACCTTGTTTTGATGATTGTTCCCAACAGAGGTTGGTGAATATAACTGCACTCCATCCCCGGCGGAATGTAGCTTTTCTAAGTCAGCTAGTGATTTCTCAGCTTTTCTGAATGACACAAACAAGCAAAATCAGTACATCATTGGACAATGCACAGAAATCATATCTAGAAGATGAAAAAGCTCTGTTTACCCAATCAAATCGTGTTTCCCATTGCTATTGAAGTTAAAGCACTCTATAATTAAAGTGCTGTCCTGCATCAATGAAACAAAAAGATAAAGCAAATGAAAATTGCTGAGAAGCTAGAAATAGAAAATTTAGTAAAAGCATCATTCCAGGAAAACAACAAAGCATGTGATTGCAAAAATGGACTACTAATAAATGGTTTATGACAGATCTCCCTATGAACCCAGTTCATAACTTCTAGCCTCAAATTTTTAATTTTTTCTTCTTTTTTTTTTTGTTTTTTTTTTTGGGGGGGGGGGGTGGTTTGTTGCATGAGCCTCTATAGAAAAATTACAGGTTCCACGCTGAAAAGATCTGAGTAAATGCATGTGTGAACCCCCATAGAAAAGCATTTGCTTATACCTTACTTCCAACTTGTTGAATATTCAAAAATACAGGTTTCCACGCTGGGCTCAGATCATTTTTCAAAACTTCTGTTTTGCAAATAGGGATAGGGGTCCCACTCTCCAAAATTTTTGATATCATCAAAAAAGGGTCCTGCAAGAAGCAATGCAAATGAACAATAGTTCAACTTCTATCATATGTGAGATCTAAAAGTTATAGCAAAAGAAAAATAAATCCATACACTTTTTGAGAAGAGATCTTTATATTCCAAATCCAAACATCTCAATACCAACTCTGTTGTAATCTTTGAGCTAACACATTCTTCGGCATGAACAGTGAGCTGACCAAACTTTCCAGGATAGCTTGGTCTGGTAGAATCTTCTATATGCATAAGATCTATGGTTAATGACCTGTGTGATTTCGTGACTATCTACATAAAAGAAGTCAGAAATTCATGGGTAAATAGACAAAACTGCAACATCTGATAGAAAATGTTAGTAAACCGAAATGCAAGTAAAGGCCTTTTACAATGTTTAACTATTGGTCCTCAATGTTAACTAAATTTGGATCGATAATAGAGAGAGATTCGAATGATATATACAAAAGAAATAGAATGTGACAGCTACCAGCTTATAACCTTTAGATGCTTCCAGATTATAGTACATTGTGATTCAAAAGCACAAAGAGAGGTAAGTCACAGGATTTTTAAAAACTGAAAAAGAATTACCCTAGCTGGTCAATAAATTAAGGACAATATAACTAAAGTTCACTGATGACCGGATAATCATCCTTTAACAAACCAAATTCAATAGGTTAATACCAGAGATAAAGAACTGGGAAGCATGTCTAACAGATGAATGTTCACACTGCCACTCCAAAACACTCTTCCTTTCAGTTTTATACAGTGGACAGAGTCGGCATTTTTCAGTGAGATAAATATACACAATGGGTATTTAATACCTCGGACAAAGTACATGTAGCCTCGCCAAGAATTTGTTGTTCATCCAGCTTAAGCATCTGCATCAGATAAAGCCTTCTTTATGGATGAATCATCAAAAAGTAAATTGCAAGAAGCAGTTGACCCAGATTCAGGGTGTATCTAGATCATATTTATGAGTGCAAGCATTTGTCAAAAAAACACATGAACCCTCAAATACAAAAGGCCCAAATTAAAAGTTAGAAGAATAGCAACTATTAAGATGAACTATCGATCCGAGCCTCTCTTACCTACGGTAGTACAAAGGCCATTTAAATTTAGAATTTTCATTTTAACTCAAATGATGTTACCAAGGCAAACTAAAATTTTTAGTAAAATTGGATCTCACAACTCCATTAGAACTACTTTGCACCTAATCTTAAATTAGGTATGGTTGAGATTGTGCGGACACGTCATACAAGTATGTAATAATGAATTCAAAACCTCATGCACAAGAATTTAGGTACACCAAAATTCTTGTGCATAAGTATCTAATAATGAATTCAAAACCTCATGCGTAAGAATTTTGGTACACCGAATTTCACATTGTTGGTGAACTCGATAAGAATTTTGGTTCTAGGTGTAGGAAGCTGGATGTTTCTTTCATAAAGCATATGATTTCAACATAGGCTAAGTAATAGAAATTTGAGCCACCATCATTTAAAGATTCGAACAGCAAATGATTTGTATCACCAACAAATAGTGTCCAGAGTTCTTCAGAAGTCAAGTACCCCATTAAATATTTTACCAAATCCAACTCTATTTTTTCATCAACATTTTTCTAGTATAATCAGTTGATCACTCTATGCTTACTATATGCTACGCTCTAAACATATTACAGCAAAGGATTTCCAGTCCAAAGCCAGAACAACACACATCTCCACCTTGTAAAATAAACTTTCCAATGTTGCAAGAAGCGCGAAAACTATTTCTTCTTTTTGTAAAATATTATGAAGGAAATGGAAGAGGATATATGTTTTACTTGAGAAGAGAAATATGACTTTGGAGAACACTCAAGAACATTTTTATTTCACTTGCCCCAAATGATCCAAGTCCAAGGCTATTTATAGGTTAAAAGAGATATATCAATATGCTTCGTTTCCACACATGAACTAGAACATGAATCTAATTTAATGAATGCATGTACATGTATACTAATATTCATGTATCAATACAAATGTATCTTCAAATACCGATGCATGTATCAAGTAATACCAAAAGTCATTCATGTATCTAGCTTAATCTCCAACAAATTATTCTTCAAGATTTTATAAGTTCTTTTACCATCTAAAAGGTTAACTAGTACTATTATGTTGTCTTTATACATGGGACAAATCAAATTAATTGAACAATTTCTCACATCAAACTTCATTGTTTTAGTTCCTTTCATAGAGATAATTAAAAAATTGATGATCTCATGAAAACTGTACAAGCTCAAGGTCAGAAAGTCTAGACTGTTTGAGATGACGAGTCTCCTGCATGTTTACCAAGAATGCTAATCAACTGGGTACACATAATGAAATCAGGCATGAGGAAGCATATAAGTTCTCGTATCACGATTCGGAATGATAGTGCATAGTATGCATAATGCAGAGCAATAAGAGTTCCCTGGTGACCCTACTCTCCTGTTGTTCTAACTTAAACTAGATTCAGCTAATGGAAAACAAATATTATCCATATCTCAAGCAATCAATCATATTTTGTTTGAATTATCCCAAGTACTTCAACAATTGTGAGGATTTTCTACCAATTTAATGACATTTTTTTTGTGTGTGGATACTGGATAGGTATTGTTAATGAGAGTACATTCAGTAATTTTCATTTATCAATAAAGAGTTTTAAAGACGACATCTTAAAATATACCTTTACTTCTACATCGTGAAACTGAGTGTCAACATCATACACACGAAACCTGTGATTAAAGGTAATTTCTCAAGTACATGAAAGCTGACCATATAGATATTAGCTTGACAGAAAGTATAGATGAAGTATTAGCAACTTACACCAAAGCCTGCACCACCTCAAAATAATAGGTAATATTATGCTTCGTGATCCATTGGGGATTTAACGAGTTTAACACTACTTCTGTACGGCCAAGCTCCTGAAGTGCACCATCCTTTCCTTTTGCATAAATAACTGCCATAGGATCACTCTATAAACAAATAAAACTTAGAAGAGAAAAAATAACCTGTCTGCAGCACATGTAAGACTTCTTTCTAAGTTAATTGTAAATTCAAAAGTTTAGAAGTTTCAAGTAAAAAACAGAGATTTTTAAGGAGCATAGTTCAAATAAATACATGCGCTTGGCAAAATTTGAATACGGTGAAAATTTGAACACTTGTGAAACAGATGGCCAACTTATTCTCTAGACTTGATCTTTTACGCCGTTCTAAATCCATTATCATTTCTTGTTAATATACACCCTAGTCCTCTTAGTGACTAAAATGATGATCACTTCCAAATATTTTGAGTTACTCATTAAGGGCACAAATAACACAAAAAAGGTCGTCCACTTGTAAGTGGTGTCGGACTTGTTCCTTGAAGCGATATTTGAACATATCTTTAAGCTTTTAGAATAAGTCATACTATATTTATTATAGCTATTGTTAATAGGTTGTGTTACACCTATGATTTGAAGGAGCACCTGCCAAACTAGAAAACACCAATGCAAATGTTAAAATCTAAATTTAAAAAGCCAACACTAGAGCATGCTTCTAGGAGAGAACACTTTCGATTACTGCAAAAAAAGAGAGGGAAAAATAGTAAGAAATAATTTTAAAGCTTCCTTTGAAGGAAAAAAATAAACATAACACACGTGTTGCACGTCCCACAACTCTAGTGGATCATTAATAGCTAGCTGACGGGTGTTTTGAAGGTCTGAGCTTCTTTGGCATGAAACTTAATATTATATTGCATTGCATGCAAGAAAAAGTGAACATTAGTAATAATGTAGAATATTTGGAACATAGTAAAGTAAAGAGTTACATTTGAATATACAGTCATGAACTAGAGACTACAGCTCAACAAAATTTCACCTTGTTCTTACAAAGTGAGAGAACACACCTTGGAAAGCACATCGCGGTCACGCAAGTTTGAAGCAGAAAATGATAACTGCACACATTGGTTGCATAAAATCGGTAATGACACAAATGTAGAAACAAGCGCTACTAATGGAAAGGGTTTATTACATCAGCTTATTAATGGGTTTTACTAAACTGGTACTATAGTTATTAATAATTTCCATAAACAGTAACCTCAACCGAGCTGTCCTAAAACGGAATTGATGGATCATTAAAAAATGAAAAAATAGCATAGTTATAGAATTAAGTAGTAATTTGGTTTACGAACATGGTCATATATGTTTTTGAATCAAGGAAATAAGGCTCGGGACTTAATTTTAGGGCTTAATGAATATTAAATTTGTTGACCTCCAGTCATTCTAGCCTCCAACAACGTAAGCAGAGTGACATTAGTTATATAATGGGATAAAATTTTGATATAATTTATGAATTCAATGCATGGTTCTCAGCCAATATAATTATAATATTAGATGGTTCAGGAAATAAATGGTTCAAGGAAGAATATATTGAGAAAAATGAAATTTAGAAAATTGACTCAATTTGCAGCATATGAAACACAAGGGAGCTGATATTAGAATGTTAGTTTCAAGCATGTCTTACATTCTAATAGAGTATATATATCCCATAATGACTTATCAATAAAAAAATAAATAGAAAATAAATATGTATCCCGTAATGGTAGTGTGCTTCAATTTGAGAACGTTAGAACGAATACTGATAGTGTGACACCTAAATTTTCCAAGTGAAGATGACTGGTATTATGGTATTTTAAGAATGCTGTTTGTAGATTGGCCACTTCATAGACGCTATAGATGATAAGTCATTTAACGACAAACAGTCCTCATAGAAATTGCAAACACCTATTTAACCCTTAGTACGGCATTTTTTAGGGTCCTTCATCATGCTTTCCACTCTCATAAAATGATTGTTACTAGGTTTAGGAAGGAGAACAGACAGTTTTACATGTTATGGAATAGACATGTTAGAGACATCAATCAGACCCGCCCTAAAACAAGTAATTTTCTTGCTCGAATAGAATGTTGTATTGCATGCAACAATATAATCTATTGGAAAATCACAGGGGTGAGCATGAGGTTAGGTGTGGTTACAAGCCATAATCAAAACCTAACCAAACAGTGCATTTATTTACTTACTTTTACTTGTAATCATAATCGTGGTTAACAAGAACCATTCATTTACTATCAGTTTCGGTTTAACATTGTAGTTATGGTTTTATTTCGGTTATTATATTGTTCCAACAATTGCACACGAGAAACTAATAAAAGAAAACCAATTCATTGTATTACCAATTATTTCAAATAAAAATATACTTCATTTATGTTGGTTTTTGAATTTATGATGTTTTGATTGATGACTAATTTAAGTGTACATGGTTCATGGTGTGTTATTATATTATTAAATATGCATAGATTATGGGTTATTATATTATAATTGACATGCATTAGTTATGGGTATTGCATGATCTATTATCGCTGATTTCTTTCCGTTGGTAAGTTGGAATGTTTTTAAAATTATGGAAGATTTGTTTTGGAGGATATCAAGGAAGTTTTGGATTGGGGTTTATTAAGGTATGTTGGTATAACTGATATTATGAAGGAAGATTTGTTGCTAGCCCAAATGGGCTCCTCTGTTCATCAGTATATCTCGTGGGTGATAATTTAATTAAGAAAGTTTGTTTGTATTTTGAATTTGAAATTCTATTTCAAGCATGTAAATCTTATCTGATTTGATATCATTTGTTAGCTCCTTAAATTAAGTAATCATATCTTTATTCCATGATTAATGCTAACTATTTTCTTCTTGCCGTTTGTTCCTTTCTCTATAAATCCAGCACGGCATTGGAAGTAGAGACTTAAGAAGAGCAACACAAACATATACCATTCAGACTCAGAAAGCTCTTAAGTCAACTTTTGTTACAGCCTTTATATTTCATCACTCTTATTTTATTGTGGGTTGATAATATTCTTATAATCACAAAGTTTGTATTCCGAGTACAAGTGTAGTTGATAGTAGTAATTCTGTTCAAAGGAAGCTTCAAAGGTCTAAGTGGTGAGAAAAGTTGCAAATGTGCAAAGGGGGCAGAGGTGTCCATCAGTGAAAAGCTTCTTTGTAACAGGGAATTCTTTTTATTGTATTTAATTGAATATTAAGGTTAATAAAAAGAGTCTCCAATCCTAGTTGGGATTGGACGTGGATTAGGCCACTAGATTAGAGGATAGGGGCTGAACCACGTAAAAATCTTGGTGTGATTTTTACTTCTGTTTATCTCTTTAATTGTCATTCACGTTCTGCATTTTTTGTTATTCACGCCACTAATCCAGACACTAAAGCAGACAGGTCTAGCTGTCTGATAATAAGAAACGAAGAACATAAGCTAAAGCAGACACTAAAGCAGACAGACGTAGCTGTCTGAATTATACTTGTAGCATAAAGTTATAAAAAGTTTTATCGTTTATCACTTTTAGCTTAAACACCTATTCACCCCCCCTCTAGGTGTGCACATACACAGAATTACATTTGGTATCAGAGCAAGGCTCTACTAATATTGATCGTTGCAGGTCGTAGGGTGATACAATCCTAATAAGCAAGTTATTCACATATTATATGCAAAGGAAAGAAGCAAGTTTTACGCGGCAAAAGATCCTAACATGGCAAGGAGTTTGGGATTTTAGAAAAAAAAGATTTTTGTTTCCTAAAATATTAGGCAGATTCTATTAGCCTAATTTTTAGGGATTTGTTTTCCAGATACTTAGCAAATTCTATTATAATTAGGATTTCTTTTCAGTTTAGATTTACTTTCTAAATAAGGTTTTTATTGTTTTATAGAAATAGGAATTTCTTTTCCAAATTGATTTCTACTTCCTTGTAGAAATTAGGGTTATGATTTGTAATTCCTATTAGGATTAGAATAATTTGTTCCTATTGTTTTTAGGATTATTTTGAGTAGTATAAATAGAGGTCCAAGTTGATGTAATCAAACACATTATATATTATTTTTCATTATTCAATATATTTGTGAGATTATTCTCTACTTTTGGTTCTTTGAAGAATTTCTAAGTATTTTTCTTAGTTATTTCTTTGAGATTCAATTTGACTTATCATACAACAATTCATAGTTGTGTGGCGTCTTCTACCGCATCAATCGTCGATTGTACCGAGATTACCGCTTCAATATAAGCGAGGGGTCAAGGTGTCGTTGGTGTCCATTCAACGCAGATTTCCGAACGCGAGCAATTGTACCAAGATTACCGTCTACATATAGGCGAGGGGTTAAGGTGTTGCAAGCAATTCACCCAACAACTGTGCTAGAAACGATCGGGGCGGCGACCACCTCACGCAAGCGTGCCGTGGAGTCTATCATTTGGTATCAAAGCTAAGGCTTTCTAGCAAGTTACTTATTTTTAATTTTCTGATATATATTGTAAAAAAAAAAGAAAAAAAAAAGAGTACAAAAAAAAAAGAAAAAAAAAAGAAAAAAAAAGAAGAATTCATATTCTATTTTCATTGTGCTAACCAAACTTGTAGCACACCATCAAATCATCAAATTCCAGCAAAGATTTCATACCGTTCCATCATCATCAATTCTGAAACGGAGTAACAATTTACAAATTTGAGGCATACAAGAGGAGTACAAGGCAATCGATCGGTGATTTTGTGGTATTCTGATAGTTACACCATCTATATTTTTGTTTCGTGATAAGTTATTTTTGAATTGATTAGTAAAACCAAGAATTTTACTAGGGGAATTCAAAAAGAACATATTAGAGAGAATATTGAGGTAAAAGGCTTAGTAGTGAGATTAATCGAGGGTAAAAGCCAATTTATTGAGAGTATACACGAATGAATCATTGATTCGAGCGAAAACACGTAAGGGAGTGTGTGAGAAAATTTTTTATCTACTAACCCTTGTTTTGCAGTAAATATATTGGGCTATGAGGAGCCATTGGAAAGAAGACCCAGAGTTCGTATGAAATCTGGCGTGGATGAGTGGTGGAAATCATGGGAGGAGGATTATGAGAGGCATCATAATTATAATGGATGTAGGGAGCAGCATCATAAACCTATGGAGCACAAGAAGGAACATTTATTGTCTAAGGAAATAAAAGTTGAAGAAGATCATGCGATTCTTGGAGAGTCATGGGAGACAAGAAAAGCTACAAGTGTGCAAGCTAACGAGGAAGAAACAATGCAACAAAAGAATATGTTTTATACTAGGTTTCTATTACAAGAATAGGTATGCATTGTAAAAATTAATTGTGATATTGGTACTAACATTGCTAGCACTACAATGGTGGAGAAACTAGGGTTGTCAACAGTTGCACATCCTCGGCCTTACAAGATGCAAGGGATCGTCGATTGTGAGGAGGTAATGGTGACTAGACGAGTGTCAGTTTCTTTTCGCCTTGGCAGATATGAAGATGAAATATTATGCGATATAGTTCCAATCCATACTTGTCATTTGTTACTTGGGAGGCCATGGCGACACAACAGGCGCGCGAAGCATAACAGTTGTACTAATAAGTATTCAACGGTACACAATCGAATAAGGGTCAACCTTTGTCCTATGACGTCCGAGCAAGTTCGTGATGATCTAATGTATTTACAAAACGATCGTGATCAAATGCAAGAAGAAATTATAGAATATGCAGTCTAAGGAGAGTTATTGGGTTCGAGTGTTCAAGATGAAATCCATGATCTAAAGCAAGTTGGTAAACATCCGAAAGAAAGTAATCAAGAAGATGAGTTTGTAAAAAGAAATACATGTGAAAAAGATCGACAAAAAGAAATTGTTCAAAAGATTGATAATGTAAAAGAAAAGTTTGAAAAGAATGAGAGAGAAAAGAAAAGAGAGAATGAAAATAAACAAGAGAAAAACAAACGAGAGGGTGAGTATAAAGAAGAGAGACAAGAAATATGTGACTATGAAAAAGAGAGTGAGTTGAAAAGTGAGTCATATTTTGAAAGGCCAATGACTGTACATTCGTACAAGACGGCGCTTTTGAATACTAACACTAATGTTTCTTTTTTGTCTAGTTTTGTTTTGTCTTTTGTACAGGTTGATGAAATACCCCGTACTATCATTCCGTACCGATCAGCTGATAGTATTCCCGAGGAGACGACGGAGTTACCAAGGCGGGTTGGAGAGTTGGTGAAAGTAGGTATCGTGATAGAAGACATGAGTTCATGTGTTGATTATGAGATCATAGTATCTAAGGAGGATGGGACAACGAGTTTGTTCGTCGATTTTGAATTGGTAAACAAGTATCGTTATTCTTTTTTTTTTTTGGATAATATGCTTGATAAATTGCATAGTACTTATGTTTTATCTACATGTGATAATGGCCATGTGATGATAATGCCTAATCAATTTAGCACGAGAGATTGTGATAAATGGAAAATTATTTTAGCATGTGAGTTATATAGGTGGTTAGTTATTTCTGTTAGATTAACTGATGCATCTAGTGTTTTCATGAGTTATTTAAAACATGTTTTACATGCTTCCATTGGAAAATTTGTTGTTAGCTATTTTGATGGTAGAATCGTCTTTATCATGAACTATGGTGGATATTTGATTTATGTTGAGTTAGTTTATGATCATGATATATATTCTTATTTTCGATGTTATTATTTGCATGAAATTCATTCTAGGTTTTCTTATCCATATGTTGAGTTAGGTTTTCATGCTAGTCAATCTTTACATGAGTTGTCGTTAGTTGACAATGGTAGTTATCATGTTTGTCCGTTCGAGCAATCTTTATTGCATGATTTGCTATCATATGGTTTGGATTCAACAAGTATTTATCATCAAGATCGTTTGAGGGATGAGTTATTTGCGTGTTTAGTTAGTTCACTTGGATTAGCTAAGGCATTGCATACTTCCATGGAATTGTTGAATTATATTTTACATTTTTTATGGGAAAAATTGTTATTCTCTATTTTGATGCTATTCTGATTTTTGTCAACAATTTGCAAAATTATATAGCATGTGTTGAGTTTGTTTGTCATAATAAGTATGCTATTGAGTTTTTATCTTGTGAAGTTGGTTGTGACCTTTTTACTCCGTTGACAACATTATTTGTTCATTATTGTGTTAATGTCAATGGAAAGAGAAAGGTAGGTTGTGTTTTGCAGATTCGTGATACGATCATATTCATCGAGGGAATCATGGATCGTGCAATTCAATTCGATCAATGCATTGAGAGTCTACAGGGGAGTATTTTGAATATTATTCTAGTAGACTATGCATGTAATTTTGCATTATTTATTTTCTTGGTGATTAGACAAAATGGACTTGTTGATTTGTTTTATTTTGTGTTTAATCCAGGGATTCAAGTGTATAGGCTTATGCGACGTGATGAATTTCAAAAGTTGATATTTGACCCATGATCATTGACGTGGTTTTGTTTGCGAATGATCGAGATCATCACCTTGATTTTTGATCCGGGAATTCGTAAATGGGAGGATTTGCGACATGAAGAGTTCTACATAATGTTATTTGATCCAGGAGGAATTTGTGGATGAATCCTTATTAAAAGGGAGAGATGCTAGATTTGAGGACAAATCCTTTTGAAGAGAAGGGGAATGATACAATCCTAATAAGCAAGTTATTCACATATTACATGCAAAGGAAAGAAGCAAGTTTCACGCGACAAAAGATCCTAACATGGCAAGGAGTTTGGGATTTTAGAAAAAAAAAAGATTTTTGTTTCCTAAAATATTAGGCAGATTCTATTAGCTTAATTTTTAGGGATTTGTTTTCCAGATACTTATCAAATTCTATTATAATTAGGATTTCTTTTCAGTTTAGATTTACTTTCTAAATAAGGTTTTTATTGTTTTATAGAAATAGGAATTTCTTTTCCAAATTGATTTCTACTTCCTTGTAGAAATTAGGGTTATGATTTGTAATTCCTATTAGGATTAGAATAATTTGTTCCTATTGTTTTTAGGATTATTTTGAGTAGTATAAATAGAGGTCCAAGTTAATGTAATCAAACACATTATACATTATTTTTCATTATTCAATATATTTGTAAGGTTATTCTCTACTTTTGGTTCTTTGAAGAATTTCTAAGTATTTTTCTTAGTTATTTCTTTGAGATTCAATTTGACTTATCATACAACAATTCATAGTTGTGTGTGGCGTCTTCTACCGCATCAATCGTCGATTGTACCGAGATTACCGCTTCAATATAAGCGAGGGGTCAAGGTGTCGTTGGTGTCCATTCAACGCAGATTTCCGAACGCGAGCAATTGTACCAAGATTACCGTCTACATATAGGCGAGGGGTTAAGGTGTTGCAAGCAATTCACCCAACAACTGTGCTAGAAACGATCGGGGCGGCGACCACCTCACGCAAGCGTGTCGTGGAGTCTATCATAGGGGAAGATCCTATGGCACACCTAAACTTTCAAGAAGGTCAGTCCACAAGTAGGCCATCGCTGTTATTTGGAAGTGAAAACTTCAACTTTTGGAAGTTCAAAATGAAGATCTTTCTGAACCGTGACCCATGGGAATGGTGGGTAGTCGAAAATGGACCAGTCATTCCGCGACATGATGATGGCAAACCAAAGAATCTCATGGAAATGGACTCAAATGAATTGTATATGGTATCTTATAATTCCAAGGCGATGAATACACTTTTAAGTGGCATGGTTCAGTCAGAGATAGATAAAGTATCTTCTTGTACTACGGCTAAGGAAATTTGGGACACAGTCATCATGAGCCATGAAGGTACTACTAAAGTGAAGGAGGTCAAGCTGAGCATGCTAATGCACGAATACGAGCTATTCAAATTGAAAAAAAATGAATCAATTAGAGATGCCCAAGCAAGATTCCTTACTCTAATGAATTCTCTAAGCATGCTCGGACGAAAGATTGATCAAAAAGAAATCAACCGAAAGCTTCTTAGAGTCATGCCAAAGCGATTCGCACCAAAGGTTACTACACTTCAAGACTTAGTCACAATCAGCACAATGGAAACTCTTACCTTATTTGGAGAACTTGAAGAGTTTGAAAACCAATTAAAATTGTACGATGAAGAAGATGAAGCACCTAAGAAGAAGACCTTGGCTCTACAAGCTGAAAGCTACATAGAAGGCAATAATGAAGATTTTGATGAAGAAATTGAAATGCTCTCAAGAAAACTCGAGAGACTACTTCAAAGAAAGAAACAAAGGAAGAATCAAGAAGGCATCTCAACTCCAAGGAGCAAGTCCAAAACAGAACAAGATGAAGAAATTGGCCAATTATGTTTCATGGGACTAGAAGACGATGATCAACTTGAGATAACAAATTTTCATGAAGCTTTTGAAATATCTATGCCTGATTATATTGCTTTACAAAATGAAAATCAAAGGCTTAAAAAGAAAACTGCTTATTTTAAGAATTGCGTAAATGAGCTAATGAATGAAGTTGAGTCACTTATTGAAGAAAGAAAAGAAAATGAATATCTTAAAAATGAAAATCAAATTTTAAAAGAAAAATTGAAAATGAGAGATGTATGCATAGATGCTTTTAATGATGGAAAAATTATGAATATGCAACATGATGATAATGTAATAAATGCATAAATAGCATCTTTAAAAAATGATCTTGCTAAATTTGTACAAGGAGAAGAGAACCTAAATGTTATGTTAGGGCACAAAAGTCCAGTCTTGATAAACAAGGGATTGGGTATAATCCTATTAAATATGTGAAAAATAGGACTAATAATAATATTAGAATGATTAATAGTAAATCAAGGCATAAACCACTTTATTGTTCACCGTTTGTTACTTGTAAAAAATGTGGTTTTAAAGGTCATTTTAGTACTAATTGTAATAAAATAAAAATAAAACAAGTTTGGGTAAAGAAAAGTGATTTATATGCTACTAACCCAAAAGGACCCAAGCAGATTTGGGTACCAAAAAGATAGAGACTATTTGTTTGTTTTGTAGGTGTCTCAAGATCAAAAAAAAGATGGATGATACTGAGAGTAAGTTACCTATAAATTATTTGGCAAAATCTTTTCTGCAGGTAAAGACAACTTGTTTAGTGGAAAACAGACAGCTCAATCCGGACAACCTGAGCCGTCTGCATCAGAAGGAAAATCAGATGAACGTGGACAGCAAACAAATGAAATTAGACAACCTGAGTCATCTGTTTTAGTTGAAAATGCAGACATGCAGACGCCTAACGTCAGACAGCTCAACCCGTCTGTATTAGAAGAAAAATTTGATGATCAGTTTGATGTGGAGCTTGACATTTCAGAACCTGAACCTGAAAAGCAAATGACTGCAGTAAGGCTTCCTAGATCATCTAGAACAGTGAAAAATTATCCTCCTAACCTGAGTTTTAAAGACATCAACATTGGGATGACCAAAAGGAGTGCTAGTGAAGAGATATTTGATTCTGAAAATATAAAAGTCAAATCTACCTAAGGAGCACAGCTATCAAGATTTTTACTGGTAACAAAATGTTAATATGTAGGTAACAAATCACAAAGGTATGATTATATTGTTTACTTGCTATATGTGATTTTGTTATAACCTTGCTCCAATGTCATTCTTTGTGCTTAATTCTTTCAATTTGCAAAATGGGGTGAGATAACTAATTATATGAATTATTTTTTGTTGATGACAAAGGGGGAGAGATATAACTTGATGATTTATTTCTTTTTGATAATGACAAAGGGGGAGAGATATTTGGGTATATTTAACTTGGTTTGAATTGGTATTCATGTTGATATTAAGATACTATATTATGCTGGAATATGCAATGATGGTTATTTGAATAAAGTAATTTTCTTTTGCTCCTTAATATGCATAAATTTAGGGGGAGCCATATACTTAGGGGGAGCATGTTGGTGCATAAATTGTCATCATCAAAAAGGGGGAGAATGTTGGTTTTTGAATTTATGATGTTTTGATTGATGACTAATTTAAGTGTGCGTGGTTCATGGTGTGTTATTATATTATTAAATATGCATAGATTATGGGTTATTATATTATAATTGACATGCATTAGTTATGGGTATTGCATGATCTATTATCGCTGATTTCTTTCCGTTGGTAAGTTGGAATGTTTTTAAAATTATGAAAGATTTGTTTTGGAGGATATCAAGGAAGTTTTGGATTGGAGTTTATTAAGGTATGTTGGTATAACTGATATTATCAAGGAAGATTTGTTGCTAGCCCAAATGGGCTCCTCTATTCATCAGTATATCTCGTGGGTGATAATTTAATTAAGGAAGTTTGTTTGTATTTTGAATTTGAAATTCTATTTCAAGCATGTAAATCTTATCTGATTTGATATCCTTTGTTAGCTCCTTAAATTAAGTAATCATATCGTTATTCCATGATTAATGCTAACTATTTTCTTCTAGCCGTTTGTTCCTTTCTCTATAAATCCTGCACGACATTGGAAGTAGAGACTTAAGAAGAGCAACACAAGCATATACCATTCAGACTCAGAAAGCTCTTAAGTCAACTTTTATTACAGCCTTTATATTTCATCACTCTTATTTTATTGTGGGCTGATAATATTCTTGTAATCACAAAGTTTGTATTCCGAGTACAAGTGTAGTTGATAGTAGTAATTCTATTCAAAGGAAGCTTCAAAGGTCTCAGTGGTGAGAAAAGTTGCAGATGTGCAAAAGGGGCAGAGGTGTCCATCAGTGAAAAGCTTCTTTGTAACAGGGAGTTCTTTTTATTGTATTTAATTGAATATTAAATTTAAAAAAAAGAGTCTCCAATCCTAGTTGGGATTGAACGTGGATTAGGCCACTAGATTAGAGGATAGGGGCTGAACCACGTAAAAATCTTGGTGTGATTTTTACTTCTGTTTATCTCTTTAATTGTCATTCACGTTCTGCACTTTTTGTTATTCACGCCACTAATCCAGACACTAAAGCAGACAGGTCTAGCTGTCTGATAATAAGAAACGAAGAACATAAGCTAAAGCAAATACTAAAGCAGACAGGCGTAGCTGTCTGAATTATACCTGTAGCATAAAGTTATAAAAAAATTTTATCGTTTATCCCTTTTAGCTTAAACACCTATTCACCCCCCCTCTAGGTGTGCACATACACAGAATTACAATTTAGTAGTCCAAAACTGACCCAAATGAGATAGTTTTGCTCTGCTGATTTTACCATTAGGAAGAGTTCTAGTTAATGCGTAGCACCAAACACATGAACCAAAGCAAAAATTGTAACCGAAATTGCAATTACTAAAATTTAGAAAAACACGCCTAACAACCAATTTTTGAGGTTTGGCTTTTGTTTATTTTTTAAAACCAATAGCTAATAACACACATTAAGGTTAAATATGCATCTTGACTCAAAACGGAAATATGACGGCTGAGGAGATTAGTTGAGCAAGTATTTTTTAAAGCATCTCTAAAGTATTTTTCTGCAGTCTAAGTAAAATTCAAACTTTTATTGCAATATAATTACTTCAAAGCTGATAAATATAGCTTGCGAGATCTCACTTCCAATCTTACTAGTACTGATTCAGTCCCGCAAAGGATAAACATTATATGTATTCATGTAAAGATGAAGAAAATGAAGGTTCGAATGAGAGAAGGAAAAGACAAAAAATGAACCTCGATCTGAGAAAACAGGCCACGGTAGCCATGAGACTTGAGGAAACAATCGACGGCGTCGTTAGGGCCACCAGCTGGATTACTGTGAGAAGAAGTTCCGCCAACGGCCGAGCGTCCCCTGGGGACGTCGGAGCAACAATTTCCCATCGCCGCCGCCCGGAGAGTTTTGGAATATATATAATGGATGGCGTATTAGTTATTCGTAGTTTAATATAATAAACTGAATCAATCAACTACGTGAGTGAGGGTCTGGAATATTGAATTAAATAAAAACGTAAAACTGCTGTGCTGCTAAGAGATAGAGAAAGAGAGAGCTAGCAACTAAAAGCAAAGACAAAAGAGAATGAATAGTTAAGCAACCTGGGCCCCACTTGTCTCTGACCAATGCCGCGTTAGATTTTAAATCAAATCAAGCGCGTTTTATATCTTACGTAACGCTTTAAATGAATGAGTCGAACCGACTAGAGTTAATTCATAAAATTTATCAAATATATTCGTTTAGTTATGAAATTAAGTCCGATTTTGAATTGAGTAAGAGTTGTTTCAATTTTTTGAATATGTTTTAATAAAAAATTATAATTTGAGGAGGTTGAATAATTTATTGAATTTTAAAATTTATTAATATTTTAATTATATATATTTCGAGTCGAGTTTGAATTAAACTTTTAATTACAAATTAAGCGCGAAGTGTTTGCTTGTTTTACAAAATTAATGGCATGGAATAAATCATTTGAAATTCAACAAATAAATAAAATATAGTAAATTATAAGCACAATGTAGCCGTCTTTGTTTTTGGGAACCAAATGGAAGCTTGAAAAACTCATCACATGGCTAGTCCTCAAATGTGGTATTATGATATTGTTTATTTAGATAATTGTATTGTATGCGTCTTGATTCATCTGTATGTATATATATATATATATATATATATATATATATATATATATATAGAGAGAGAGAGAGAGAGAGAGAGAGAGGTTTTCTCTTATAAGGACTCAAAATAAGGACTGCATTTTTTTTGTTTTTTTTAAAACAACTAAAAAAAAATATTTAATATTTTATGAAACTGAAAGTTTTTAAAAAATAAAGTGTTTTGGGTGTGATTTGGGTACGTATAACAAAAACATGTATGTACAGTTTGTGCAGACTGTACCACCATTTTTTGGTATAGTTATCCAAAACACACCCAAAACATTGTATTATGAAAAAAATTTAGTTCCATAAAATATTAAATATTTTTTTTAGTTGTTTTAAAAAAAAAACAAAAAAAGCAAACAAAAATGCAGTCCTTACTTTGAGTCCTTATAAGAGAAAATCTGTATATATATATATATATATATATATATATATATATATATATATATATATATATATATATATGGAGCTAGTTTCAACTCAAATGTGTGTTACTATTAGTGTTACTCATAATTATTACTACTATTGTAATTAAGACATGATTTTGATTATTGGTATGGTATGGCATGGTATGGGAGATGTCTGCTGGTCCCTGCGTGCGTTAATAATTTCCAGTTTTATGAATAGAAGAACGTAAATATGAATATATTAGCACACATTATATTAGTAGGGCTTTTTCTACATGGTTACCACGATATATATATATATATATATATATATATATATATATATATATATATATATACTAATTTTTTTAATCTAATTTTTTTAATTATAAATAATTAAATAAAAAAATTTTGAAAATATAAATATAGCACTCTTGAGAATATCTTCTCAATCTTCTATTTATAAACACACAAGAACAAATTGGTGTTATACTAGTACGTAGGAGTATTTTAGTAGATGAGAATCATATTTTTGGCCAGAAAAGAATATGAGCCGGTGGCGGTGGGACACGCTGTCCGTTCTCCGTCTTTCTCTTAATTTGTCGATAACGAAGAAATAGACACGGCAAACTAAAGCAAAGTAGCGCAATGATGTCCTCTGCCTCGTGCATGACCATGACCATGACCAACACAAAAGAAAATAGCCCAAAATGTTTCAAAAGTATAGTTCGTAGCGTAGACCCCACCCCCACATAAGAGTATGATGTATGGCCCAATTTCACAAAAATTAATCTCAACAAATTACTAATTACTAATTACTAATTACTAGGAGGAGGAGGACGAGGAGGTGGTAGTTTAGAATTCTTGAGATTTAGTGGTTGGTAATTACTAGTATCAAATAAGGGGTCAACTACGCCTTGGCCCGGACCCAATCAAGTAAGGCATTGTCCAAAGTGGTGGAACAAATATGTGACTTTGGGATTCATAGTCTCGCGAGAAGTTGAGTGATCGAGTCAACGACTACAAACTTCATCAAGTCAACCACTAACGGGGGGAGTTGGTTAGTGGTGGTGAGGCTGAGAGAGTCAGTGCACAAAACTCAGCATGGAATTAATTGGAAGGGAAGGCCTAAGATAGGGGTAGGGGGTGTTCATAGCAGGAGCCAGGAGGTAGGATACTTGCTAAGATCAATTTCAACATTTTCATTATTATGGCCGACTCATCCATTATAAACAATTCCAATATCCAAGAAAATAGACTAAATATTTTTAATATATTCTCATGTTTCACTTAAATCAAAGTTGATAAAAATAAATAAACAACCAATATCTTCACAAAAATTTTTAATATTTTCACAAGGAGATGTAATGCACATTTACTATTCATGTTAAGATAGAAATATCAAATCATAATGCTAGATATTGTGTGATATTCATCATCTACCAATATGAAAAAAAAAACAAAAACAAACCCTGAGCTGTCATGAAATTTTCAATCAAATATAAACATGTTCCGGTCTCAAATTTTTAACATCGACGGAAATCATAACCACCTACCTACCATTGAATTCAAAGTTTTAGCAAATACTGTAACTTTGTTCTAATTCACCGCCATGAACAAGCACAAGTTACAAAGATGTTCCCCAAACTTACACCACACGTACTCCATTCCACAGTTATCAGAACCGTATGCCCATCCTGAGAGAATTATTAGATGATAGTTGCGTCCATTTCTCTCCCTCAATTTGCAGGGGTCAGCGAATTGTCCTTGCTGCACCTGCAAAGGAATAATAGGATGAGATAGGCACGTTTCCCTCCAACAAACCAGGCCTTTCAGATGATGGGGCGTGAGGCTGTTGTACAACTGAGCTACCATATATGGCTTCTTCAGGCATCCGGTAGGAGTTGTAGGAGTTATAATATCCAGTAACATTACTTTGACGAGGATTAATTTCCATCTCCCTCTGCAAGGGATATTGAAGATATCCACTCTCTATACCAGTAAGACGATCACGTGCAACCATCTCTGGCACAGCCCTGTACCTGTGATAGCAGGGTGTCAGACCAAAGGTTTGCAAAGAAAGGGAAAGGGTTTATTCGCAACTTAACTAAATAACCCGTGAAGAAAGAAACAGAAAATTAGGTTTCGTCTCCACTTTCCCATATTCCCTCCCTGCAATGTTCAAAATATTATATATCTTCCAACTTAAAAATTCTCTTTTGAATTTTCTTTTCTTCAAAAGGGCCTTGTGAGCTCCATTAAATGCTGAATATCTTTCTAGCTGCAAAACGCTTATCAAATTATTGCCTTCAGACAACTTTATAAAATATTTCAGTTGTGCAAATAATATATAGGTACATAATGTGTTTTTGACACTCAAAACACTACCATGATGTGTAAAATCAAAGATTAATTGAGAAAGCTGAATAGTAACTTGCAAATTGAAATAAAATCATTGGCCAACAACATTTATTAGGATCTATAATTCCAGAAAAACCCAGTGTATCTCATAGTTTGTAAAGCTGCCACATTTTTTCCCTTTTTCTTTAACCTAAAATAACAGATATATTACCTGAGATATGGTCCTTGCATAGCCTGAACAGGAGCTACGTACGGTGCACGATTTTCTGAGAAATGATGTGGTTCATGGGGAGCCGGCAGATGTCGATGCTCCACGGCTAGATGAACAGGATCCATGGTTGCTGAGGTTCTGTACCATCCATGCTGTGAAGTTAGTACCTTGTGTTCAACAGGTTGAGGCTCCATTATATATGGGGAGCGACCTTGTCGCACAACAGCTAGATACGGATCCTCCTCAATAGGAAGAAGCCTTCCTGAGGGCTTGAAATGGTCATCCATTGCCAAATGTTGCATAGGCTGTGGTTGTCTAGCAACATTTGGAAGGGGGGGAGGTATTGGTTCAGATGATGATGGAGCAAATGGACGAAACAGTGACGATAAATTCCTCACCTGGATCGTATTAGAAAAAACTTAATAAAAAAACAAAAAAACAACCCAGTCAACAGAGACCAGGTTGTAACCAGAAAGGCAACTTGACTTACTTGCTGGCTGGTGAGTTCAGGTCTAAACTTGGACCCCTGATAGTTATTTTGTATAGCATTTTTAAAAGAACTCTCGGGCAGGGGAAGACAATCCTTATGAATTTTGAACCTCACCTGAACAAAAACAAGCAGCTAAAAACATAACAAAAAGAGATATTTTCTAATAACCCAACAGAAGCTGTTAGAAAGTGACTGTCATGGTATTGGTAACATCCAGTTTGTGGCTGTGGATAGTGCCTAAACCGCACAACTCCGCACCACACTCTCCCCTGTATTAAATTGAGAGAATATCTCTCCCATCCCTTCACCAAACTTCAAAATTCTTCCTTTTTCCGATAAACCTCAAAATTCTTCCTTTTTCTGATCATTCTTTCTCCTTCTAACTCTGTTTCTGAAATCTATTTCTTCTATAGGTTAGCGTATTGTAAATTTGTAATTCAGCTTGATCCTACAAATTAGTATCAAAGCAGTTCACTGAAATTATCTTCTTCATCATCCTCCATAAACCCTAATTTTCAAAACCCAATATATATTCAAACCTTAAACTCACTGAGTCACGACCTAGTCATCCAAAACCAACCAAGTCACCACCCAGACACTGCATCATCACCACCAGCCTGTTATTCACCACCTCACTGAAAAGGCAGGCCTACTGGCAAGTAGAGAAACTAGAGGATTTTGCAGAGATCCAATTGTGCTGAAAAAGGACACAAGAAGAAGAAGAAGAAGAAGAAGAAGAAGTGCGCTAGTAAATGAAAATGAGGGAAAAGGAAAAAATGAAGATGATCTCAATCTGAAGTTGAGTTCTCGACTTGCAATGAAAATTCAATTATGAAGCATCATTATATGGACCTCCAATCTATGTTAAAGAACATGAATATGAGAAGTCTGCAATGTTTGGTGAATTCATATCTACGAAGAACGTGTTTATAAAGGCAATACGATATTTGATAAATCTCCAAATTCCGAGGGACAACTTGTGTTGGTTGAGGAACAAGTGACACAAGATTATCATCAAGCAACTTGTATGTTAGACAATTTTGCTCGTAATTGGAAAATAGGGAGGTCAATTCCACTATGGCTTCTACAGCTGCTGCATTGATAGATCCTAGTCCACGATGAAAGCATCACAGAATCGTGTGGGCCTGACACTGAGAATCACCTTTATGAGTCCTTCTGGGAGAATCTAAATGTTGTTTTAAATGCCCTGGACAATGTCAATGCTAGGTTGTCAGAGACTCAGAGTTTGAAGGCGTGCTTGAGTAAACACATGCTAAGGCAAATGCCTATCTTTCCAAACCAAGAGAATATACTTTTCTGATGATGATACTTCTTCTGATGAATGCTGACAATGCTCAGGCTAGGGACAGTTTTGGAAGTGTCCTTGAGTGCCTCAACAAAGAAAGATGAGAAACATTCCAAGACTGCATAACATGGGTTCGTCTAAGGTTATAAGATTTTTTAACCGTGTGAAGCGTGATTAGAACAAGGGCAAGATAAACTTTTTTTATTCAAATATAACATGAGAAAAAAGAATCCAACTATGTGGCATACTATCCTACAAGATCTCATCATGGCTATAAAGGAAACAAAACCATAGGAAATGGACTAAGGATTGTGGGAGTACTTGGGATTTAGGAGTACTAAGCTCTATGAGTTCATGATATGGCTATTGATCCTAGAGGTTATGCACTGATGAAGGGTGGGAAACACTTGATCCATGAGGACATGGATCTTTGAAGGGGGAGGGAATGCTATAACGCTACAAGTATATTTCAGTTATTTAGTTGTAATGACATTATTGTTACTTTTTTATGTTTTGATAGCTGTTGAGGCGAATGTAGTAGCTCTAGAAGATTCTACTGGGTAGTATAAATGTGTAAAGGATATATTTCTATTACCATGCATGACTTGAATGAATTGTTAAATTGAGAGAATTTCTTTTCCTTATCCCTTTCAGAAACCTCAAATTCTTCCTTTTTCTACTAATTATTTCTTGAACATAACATCTAACCTTCTTTCTAGGTTAAATTGACTTCACCAAGAATGATTATCTAAGCACAATAAGTGAATTATGTTCGATGGCGGTAATATTACTTAAAAACCTAGGAAAAGCATCAAATAATTGGAACAACTAAGGTGTCCTTTGGTAATCTTACATGTATACTGTGATTTTAAAAGAATATGTTAAAATAATAATAGTGTATTTGTTGGTTCCAGTTCCCATTTATGGCGCCAAAATTACCTATCAAATAAAATTATTATTATTTTAATAGAGTTTTTGTTACAATTTGTATTTCAACTGTAAATAGTACAGGTTTTGACTTAAAATTTTATTTTAACTTTTATACTTTAAATATAATTAATATATGACATTTACCAAAACAACATAGTTGTGAGGACAAAAGTTGTAGAGATGCTAAACAAAGGTGGTAGTGCAAATATATATTTTTGGGTGGTGCTAGCGGCAATGATGTCTATGCTGGTGGCGGCTTGGTACATAGGAGAAACATTCTTTTTTTCTCTTCAAGCCCAAAATATAAACATTTAAATGAGAACAAAAAAATTGCCAAATAAGCCCTTAGGTTGTTATGATATAACATCCCAAGCTTTGGTAAGGTCATGCAACCAACACAATCCTACACAACAAAGCAAGGGGCTTCAACCCCTTTACTCCATAAAGGGAGTCCTGAGTGTCCAAACCACTTTTCTTTATTTTTTTCATCCCTTCGCATTCAAGCCTTGGATCTTAAACAAGAAGCACATAAAGGCCAGAATAAAATTACAACAGCACAAGGCTTACCTGTGCGGGAAATCTTCCTCCGAAAGCAGCTGGTTCCAAGTTCAATTTCCCTGGTGAGCAAGCCTCATATACACCATAGAGAAGCTTCAGGTCAAAATCAAACAGAAACAACTTTGTCCCAGGCTTGATTTTCTTTACAACTTCTTTATTTCCCATGGGAAGCCCAAAAACACGGTACTGGTAGCATTCTGGTTTTGTCCGCCCGTTACACATAAATATAAAACCAGAGAGTCGCTTCTCATCATTCTTGTCCTTCTCTTTTCCACGTGAAGCAGCTCTACTGCCATTAATGACAGGAGCAGAAGCGCACACATGTGCAGGGTCAACAAGAGGGACAGGAGCAGGAACAAGTGCATTAGTAGTGTTACCCTTTGGAGTCATCTGCATCTTCTTTATCTTTTTGTTAACACCCGATTGATTAATAGACTGCTGTTCATTTTTTAACTTCTTTCCTTTGCTCTTGCCCATGATTGTAGCTGCTGTAACCAAACATAACCCATAGATGTAGTCAAAGCAGATATGTACCTCCAAATTGAGAAATGCAAGGGGAGAAGGGTAAAATCAAAGCTGATAGGGTTTCATCAATGCTGGAAATCAGGCTGTACCTGACTCGAGCCAAACACCCATACCCAATGTTTAAGCTTGGCTCATTTAGGCTTTGTCTAGTACAAGGAAAATGTTTTTCGATTTTCTGGTGTTTGGTGTGCCACGTAAAATGACTCAAAAGTGCAAGTCATTTTCCCAACAAAAAATCCCTTTGTTATTCTTTCATTGTTTTCAGAAAGCGACTTACCGATTTGGAAATTTGAATCATTTTTCGGAAGATGCCCAAGTGTTAACTCTCTCTCTCCCTCAATCTCTATATCTCTCTCTCTCACACACATACTTCAATAACATTATTCTCTCTTCTCATTTTCGTTTCCCTATACTCTTTCTAAGTTAAATATTTCTACTTTTACAAAAGATATAACTTAAAACTTTTTAATATCAAATAATATATTCCTTTTCAACTTCATCTTTTTGTATCATGAATACAAGTTATTTTAAATTTGTTTGTCCTTGTGACTTGTTAATTAGTTAGTAATAAGGGAAAAATATATGTACACAACTGTGTAGTATACACTCGGCTATGGCGACGGTTTTTTGAACTATAGTGACGGTTTCATCCGTCGCCATAGCTATTCTGGGCTACGACGACGGGTGACCGTCGCCATAGCCCAAAAAATCCGTCGTTATATCCTAACTGTGTAATACACAGTTGTGTATATACATATAACCCTAGTAATAATACCCTTGAAATTTAAATTTCGTATGCACTTTTAAGACCGGAGATTGGTGGTGCTGATTGGATGTTCTATGACTAATGATGTGAAGCCATCAAATTGTACAACATTCTTCATATCATTGTAACAACTACAATAACAAAGAAATTTGTAGGGAAAGGGTAGTTTATTTAACATAATTTTTGTTAAATGTGAAAATTATCTCAAAATTTAAATAATATTCATATTAATAAAATTTTATGAATTATCTCATAATATCTAAACATAATTATTAGATATGATATCCATTGTTGATACTTCTAGATAATAGTTTAAGCTTTTAGATGAGTAGACTACTTAACATGGTATCAAATCTCTGGGTGTGCAAGATTTTGAGTTCAAATCTTTCCGACTATACTTTTTCTTTATAATTAATTTAACAGTGCAAATCCACTTTAATTTGTCCCTTCTCTATAAAGCTACATTTGAGGGGGGAGTATTAGATATGATAATAAAACGAATTTTCTAATCTATATATTTGTAATTGATATAATTGGAAAATTCGTTTTCAGACACCAATAGCAAGAAAACATTAGCAGCTTCATTTTAATTTTCTCAATTAAACACCGGAAAATATAACATTTCACATAAAAAAAAATAGTCAAAAAAATGTTTTCTATAAAACTTTTTCCTTGTAACAAACAGAGTATTAGTCAATACCTATTATCCACACTCTTGCTTATTTAATGACGAACTTGAGACTAGTCTTGAATGGATTGGTCAGTTTACATACTACGTATATATATATATATACACACACACACACACACATATATATAGAGAATGGATTTAAAGCACTCCTCTTAAATAGCACACTCTCTTCAATAGCACTCCTTTATTAAAACTACGTCGTTTTGGAGATTCTTTTAAAATACAAAATAATATTAAAATAAAGTGGTCCCACTTGTTTTCCTTTTATTTACAAAAATACCACCTGCGGCCCACTTATTTTTAAAAGAATCTCCAAAACGACATAGTTTTAATAAAAGAATACTATTTAAGGAGGAGTGTTAAATAAGGGAAGTGCTCATGATCCTTACTCTCTCTCTCTCTATATATATATATATGTGTGTGTGTGTGTGTACAGATACAGATATAAATATACACACGCACGCGCGCACACACAAAAACAAGAGTACAAGACTCAACAAATGTTAACAATGTTTCCATAAACTTACACTAGGTAGAAAACAAAATCTAATAACTAATAATTAAATTCAAATTTTTTTTCATGGATAAAGAAGAGTTTTATCAGAGTAAAGGGTGAAATAACATAAGATGATTGTAGTTCCCCCAAAAATAATAAAACTTAAAGAAGAAATCTTTGAAGAACCCAACACAATCAATACGGATATCGCCATCATGTTAAAAAGTAAGGATATGGGTTAAAGATACTACCCACGACGATTCACCAACTCTTTAATAGGGGATTCAGGAGCAAAGAATTAACACATATTTAGCTATGAAATATGTATGTATATATATATATATATATATATATATAATGAATTCATAAACAATAACAAACATAAATTCATAAAAAATAACAAACAAAATAATAGAAAACTAAAAACACATAAATCATAAAACAAGAGAGAATCCTTGGGAATCAAAGAATCCAGTCACAAGATACGTCAGTTTGATGTGGAAATGGAGAATTTCTGCTTCTTAGCATCCATGGTTGAGGCCAAAACATGTGTACGAAAAACAAACCCTCCTGATAACAATAGAGGAGAAAGACACACATTGCTAAAGATCCTAGGGTTTTTCCACGTCCAAATGCCCATAGAATGAAAAACGCCATTAAAATCGTTTTGTAGACTGAAAAACAATGGCTATTAACACCATTAAATTTTCCCCGAGTCAACCAGGAAACAATTGAATTTATCTATTCCACCTTCTAGTTTTCAACAACTCCCTTTCTTCCGAGAGTCGGGATACTAAAGAAATTCCAAAAGAACTTCTGGATTTGTTACAAAGATTGGAATATCCATAATAAAATTAAGTTAGACATTGCAAGAAGTATGTGTGTAAAGAAACATAACCGACATTATTAGCAATTGTAGAAGAATGAATTCCTAACTTGACACATACATAGAGGTAGCTCTAGAAAGCTTATAAGAGTTTAAAAGGGTGCCAACACAAAGCTTAAAATACTTTCCTCTTTCGCGTACCTAAAAAACTTCATATTGTCAGCAAAGAAGGTCGGATGGAGATTGAAAAATAATAAAGGTCTTATCAAATTCGTTTGATGTTTTCTTTTATCACTAATAAAAAATTTAAAATCGTCCGATAAAAAAACCTTTAAACATGTTTATGAAATTTTGAGACAACACGTTATCCACATAACTAAAGCAAACAAAAAAAAGTTGGTACATAACTTATTCTGTTGAGGAGCGTCTTAAATGTTATGCCTTAATACATTTGTTGAACTTAATTTGATCATAAACTTAAGTTGTTAAGTTGTGAGCTCAACCTTATCTATTAAATCTTCCACTTCAAATCGGAGCCTCAACATCGCTGAACTAGAGCCTTGAGTATGAGCATACACTCTAATTTGATGCGCTAAGGCTTGCACGTTTCTTGAACAATTACTTGACAATTCTCAACAAAAGCTAGACGGACCTAAACCTAATGCCACCTTAGCAAGGACGGCGTTTTATTGGGTCCTTTCTATTTTTTTATTAGTAAGACAATAAAGGTGGAATTGATAATGTACCAAATTTTAAAATTATGAAAAAACTTATAAGTATCTTTGAGGTACTTATATGTAATTTGGACATAATATTAAAATATAACGTAGACTCGCTTCAGTTGCTTTGTCGCACCACGTCGAAATATTAGAAAGCACATTGGCCCTAATATATGTACGTCAATCACTAACATCTTTTTCTCCCTCACCGCTTTTTGTCAAGTTGACGTGCATGCGGCCCTCTCCTTTTCCTTGTCGCTTGTTGATTCGACGCAATCCATCTTTGGTCTCTCTCACAATTTGTTGTTTATGGAGTAAAAGGATAAAGCTTTCTCTTACTTAATAGACTTGATTCATCTACGATTTAGTATGTTTTTAACTAATTTGCTTAAGTAGGCACCTTTTTAGTGATTTGGCCCAAATCAAGGTCGTGGACTGGCGAATCCACCTAGGTTGCATTTTAGAACACTGATTCGCAACACTCAACAAACAAAGGTCTGCAAATAGCTTGAAAAAATGCTTAAGAGTCTCATGATAATGGATCAAGACACTATTACCAATTTGATATGACAAAAATATTACTCCAACCAAACAATGAAACAAAAACATTGAATAAAAAAGAGCACAAGAATTACTTAGTTCAGCTTCTAGCCAACATACATGGAAGATAACGAAATTAGTCCATTGTGCTAAGAACACTCACAAACTCGCAGCTAAGAGAACCTCTCTCAAAACCTACCCCCAAATTACACTCCATCCTCTTACCCTCTTAGTTACTAACTAGAGATCTATGCACTCTCTCTTGTATATAACAAATAATACTTCATAGTATAGGATAAGAAGGAATATAAAAATCCTCAAACTTAAAACCAAATCGGGAAACAATCATGTGTTCAAGACATGCCCAATAAATCTTGGGTCCAACCTTGTATATCAAGTCTTTTCGAATTCACACTCGAACACTTTACACTCACATGTTACTTTAACATATTCTAAATTATAACTGCGAGTGCAATCAAAATAGGAGCATTGTGTATTCAACTGCTTATAACATTATAAATAAATATTCAGATGCGGAGCTTCTTGATGCAAATAGAAGGATAAATGTGTAGCATTCTAATGCAAATAGAAGGATAACTGTGGAGCTTCCTGATGTAAACAAAAGGAACTTTTCCTATAAGTTTCATGGCTTAATGTTGAAAGCAATAAAAAGAAAGAGCCTGAAAATGAACAAATACTCTTGTTTGAAGGGGTCCCCATCATCTCTGTTAAAAGAGTTGCATTTTTTCTACACAAACTAACCACACTACTTGCACATTGACTACTCATTAGCCTGGCTGATGCATAGTCTCTCAATCCAATTAAGTTCTTAGGGATGTATCTTCATTCTTCACCAATAGGCAATATGGTCAGCACTATAATCTAAGACAGTATTATCCATGTCATGCTCCTAAGAAAGAGACAAAAAAATTTCTGTAATATGACGAGCTAAAATCCATCTCTTTGCCTTGTTGCCATCTAACCAACCCACATACGCATTTCTATATGAGCATATATATAATCATTCATTTATGTACGAGTATATATAATCATTTTGGAATAATGCAGGTCAAATAACAAACATATATGTGTGTGCAAACACATATACAACAAGAGGCTCACTTTCCCCAGATGAGATCATTTCACAGGAGTTAATAAATGAGTTGCAGCTCAGTGAGTGTCAAGTTAATCCTACATTCCTACCTTTACAGCGAGCTGTGATTTGTTTTTTCACATAGTAGGCTAGTTTCAAGGTCTAAAACTAATAAACTAACAAGATCAATTCACTTCTTCATTCTGTCTCGAAATGTAACTTTCTACATCTCTTTAGCATATTAATTAGATGATCTAAACCACCCGTCATTTCTTCAAAATCTTCACTGAGTTTGATAGATGAAAATTCTAATTTACTTTTTAATTACTCCAGAGGATGAGTTTCTCTTGAGAACACGTACTCTCCCTACTTGTCTCCTTCAAATCAAGTAAACTTCTTCAAGTTTATTAATTAGATCATTTTTTTCTAACAAATCGTAAAATTAAAAAAATAGTAATAATAAATAAATAAATAATCCTCCTCTCAATATACGGGTGGATTCACTAACTAAAGGTATCATATTTAATTGATCAAGTATTTTCCTAATTCCTCCACCATCCCTCCAATCTGTCCAATGGAATTTGCTGCTAGGTCCAAATACAAGAAAACTAAAGGACCAACTCAAATCTGAGTAAAAGGACTACTGATTCCTTATTAAACCTCAACTACAGTCTTTATTTATAAAATAAACTTATTTATTATATATAAGTAAAATTGGCAAATTGCCATGTCATATAATGATTCGAGAAGCTTTTTAACAAGGCTCGGAACATGAAATTGGGTATATAAATAGTAAAAGGCGTTAGAACCTTATTATCATTATAGGGTTTGATGGTGGTTCTCAGAACGGTGCCTCCCTCTTCCTAGTTCAAACTTCTATATCCTAACCTCTAACTTCCATGTATTCCTAAAAATTTGATTTAGTTGTTCAATTTGGCTTACAGATAGTTGTTTTAACGAAGGTATCCCCATCTCCTCTGTAAATTAGTAAGTTTATTCAACTCCCCTGTTTATTATATCCTCCATATATTCGCTGAACATCTTTTATGGAAAAAGAATCTGATTTAGTTGTTCAATTTCGCCTGCAGAGGATGGTGGATTTTGTGATGGTACCCCCATCCTCATCTACAAATTAAGTAAGTTTATACATTCCCTCATCAATTACTTAGATCCAGTTCCAGATACATTATTAAATAGCCATTATCTCTTTTCTTTTTCTGACAAAAACCTACGGTTATTATGTTGTTGCCTACCCCCATCGACCCTCCCTTCTCAAAAAATATTGAATAGCAAATTCAATCTGCATTTGAACAATACTAAACTTTCTTATGTATACATTTTTCAAATGCATTGCTTTCATGTTCATTACATAATTTTAAGGGTTTTTTGCCAACAAATTACTCTTAAGTCATCCATTATTTTAGTGGCGGTATAAAGTTTTATGCTGAATGAGTTTTAGTGATTTAGCATCTAACTGTTCCACGAAAATTAAGAAACACAATTCCAGCTTTAGCCAATAATCTAACCAAAATAATCCTATGGAATCCCTAAAGTTTAGAAAACTGGCAGAATTTAGTTCGTTTTTATGCAAAAACCAACCCAAAACAGGTTTTGCACCTTAAGGCAGAGAGGCAGAGAGGCAGAGAGAAAGGGTGTCAAAGGGAGGTAACAGGTCTTCAAGATCTATAACAATGATGTGACAGAAAGTCCTTTACACTCATTTAATATATTTCCAAAACATGCATGTCAAACCCAAGAATGAAGCCTGTAATACATTCCACCTTTAATAGTGTATGCATAAATGAGTAACAGATACGAAAATAACTCATGTTTTTAATAAAATAAGTGACAGATAAGGAAAGAACTCAGATTTTTAATAAATTTCAATCCGGACTCTTATTTTACGTCATAAGTAGTACCTTCTTGAAGAGCATAGTCAAAAGTACCTTTCTTTTTTGCCCTCTAGTCTTTACGACTTCACCATTAACATTTTGCTAGATAATTGGATCAGACAGGCGAATCCAAAGACGCACCTTAGTCACCACCAGAGTAATTTCTTCTGCTTTTTGATAATTTAGTCACCACAAGAACACTTGATTTTTTTGCTTTTTTTTAAAGCATAAATTTATTCAAACACCTTCCTAAGAGACGAAACCTACACAAACCATAGCCAAGAATCCCTACAACAAGGATTGCGACTATATACACTTCCCATCCCAGCACCTTCATCTAACGGGGTAAACAAACTCTATCAAAAAGACTATACAAAAGAGGACCCACAAATATATAAGTGCCCAAGCCTCCAAAATTTGTGAGCAAACCTACAAGTTGAGTAACTCAACCCATTCAAAACACCTTCTATTTCTTTCCCTCCAAATTGACCACGTAAGACAATGTGAGGCTAAAATTCATTTCTCCTCAAATCCATCCTCACTTCAGCCCCATAACAGCAGGACATAAGCTCTTTTTCCATTCCCAGCATCACCCAATACACCCCAAAAAAATTGTGTATTCCACAAAACCTTAGTCCAGGTAGAGTGTATAATAAGATGATCAGCCGACTCTTCATAAATCATACTTTTAAAAAAATTGCACCAGGTCACCAGCTTCTGGCCTCTATTCCTCTGCTGGTTAGAATGGTCACTTTGGCAGCGCTTAAAGTGTTAAATTATTGACTTATAACTTGAGGATGTATTCTATTTTTTTCCTTGTCTGGTTTTCTGTGCTGTTGAATGTATCTACAAAGTAATTGAAGAGCATTAATAGACGCCTCCAATAGTTTCTCTTTTTTCTGACTTTTTTATATATACTTGCTTAGTTTTTGTTTTTTGAAGAGGGATATCAGAATTAAACCTGAGTGGAGAGCCGGAAAGGGTTTATCAGTATGAAATATCACTTTTGGCCAGAGTCCACTCTGATGGCGCTAAGGTCAGTTTTTCACAAATGTGGCATTCTGGGTCCCCTTAATTATATATTTAAGGAATTAATGGTATAAATGTTTAAGGCAATTGTTCTACAGTTGTTTTCGCTTTGTTACTAACAAAGATAGATGACAGTTATTTGAATGTTTTTAACACCTCAAAATCCTAGCTTAAATTAGAGGTTGAAGATGTACCAGCCTCCTGCATAGGCAGACTTCACCAAGTAATGACCTTATTCAAAAATAAAAATCACAGACAAGTAGAAATCAAGAGCTTGTCCCAATTTTAAAATGCAAAACTATAAGTAAGATTGGTTTAATATTGTCATGCTTCAATCAACTAATCAATTTAGCGCCACCAATTGGGGGAGGATAGTAACACTAAACAATTATCTTCAAATTCCATTTTTTCGAATTTATATCATTGGTACGCAAAATCATAAAGCAATTACTAGAACTCACTAGTCCGAATGCATATCATAATAAAACGTATATATAAACACAGACATACAGCCATATACGGAGTATATATATACATACAAACATATGGAAAACCCTAATTGAAAGCGGAAATATGGACAGAAAAATGTAGTTAAAGTGAACAATACCTAAACCTCAGAGCTCGGAGGGATTCTTTCCGAGAAGAAAGCCAAAAAACTGAATTGGGCTTCTATTCTAATAGCATAATTCCTATTTTCTGCGTCGCAGGCGAGTGAAAAATACTACTAGTTCTACCCTTTTGTCTTTTCCTTTCTTTTACAAATTTATAGACACCGGTATCCGGTTAGACAATAATCCACACAAGTCCATCTTGGGTCGGTCTTTTCTGGATTATTTTAATTATTTGATAATTGAAATTATTTAAATAAATTTTAAAAGACAGCTTGTTCAGTTTTAATCCCCATATTTTGAAATTTTTGGTGATATTATGATTTGTGTATTACATTTATAATGATTTTTTTTGATAACTTAGAAATTTGTTAATACTAAAATTATTAAAGTTCATAGGGGATTGATTTATCATTGTCCCGCATATAAAATTTTAGTTTAATTTAATTTGTAAAATTTTAAAATTTAAATTTATTTAATTTGATTAATGCAATAGTTAATACTGTAAATTACTTAAAAAGTATTACTGGATACAAAAAATATTAATTTTTAAATTGAAAGACTGAATTTTTATTTTATTTTATTTTATTTTATTTTGAACAGATGGAGTAATAGGAATGCACTCCTAAGCAAGAACGAGCTAGTAGCTATTACCATCAAGAAATATCACAAAACATGTCCATTATGCAATAAAGACCCAAAAATTTTGCAACTGTTTTCTTCTGGGAATATACCCAAATTCGATAGCAATCTTTCAGTTACCGGGTAGAGAGCATATCTTCAATTGTTTCTATATGTTTGGTGTAGCTCAGACATTAGTATACACTCTAATAAAGTCATTGATAGAAAGCAAGATACAAATGTTCCAAAACTTTCCCAAAGATTTGGGACAAAACAAAGAGCAGCACGAATGTCAGGGCAATAGAACTGCTTCCATCATAATTTAGGTGATCTTGTGCAGTCCAATGTTTAAATCTGACGATATAGAGATCAGGAGAGGAAGGGCATGGTGCCATACAGCTTTAAAGACTCGCTTCTGATGAGCTCTTATAGATTGGGTTGGTTTCTGAGCATTATACCTGATATCAAAGATGTGGATCATAGGGTCTGCTGAACCCGAGGTAATGTATAAACCATCAGGGGACCATGCCTGATTTATCAATGCAGACTGCGACTCACTAGCTTCTTGTTCCCAACCAAATGCATGGATTTCTGTCTGCCTTACCCGATAATCAAATAATCGAAGCTGCCTTCCTGGAGTCCTGCAGATAGATAGGTTTTTTCAATATTTGCAGGAAAGAAAATAACCATATATAGATAGATGTTGCACATATAAACAGACTTCATATTATGTTTGTTATCCACTAAAAACAAAACCATCAGCAAGAATATGAAAATTGAAATCCCAAGGCCAGATGAGTCTTCAGTTAAATGCAACCTTAGCCTTGAGATATTAATGAAATGGCATATTTTCATCCAAAGGAAGCAGATAAACTCATTAAATTAAGTTCTATACATTTTGAATCCAATACAAACGCAAGCATCTCATCATAGTTCATAGATCATAACTTTCTGTTTCCTTGCCCTAATACTGATATAGACTATAGCCGATGCTTCATTAAAGCTTACCTCCAATGAATTCTAATGATTACCAATGTATCAATAAATTTAACAAATTTCTAGGTTACCCTTTTCAAGCCTCATACTTTTTTTTCTTCAATTATCCAGGTATCCTGAGTTCCTTTCTCTCTCTCCCCACCACCCCCCAAAAAAAAAATTTTAATAAAACACACACGGGTAAGCTTCTAAGAATAACTTCTTTTCTTCTTTCCCTTCCCTAAGTGTCCATTCTGAGTTTCTTACAACTTTCAAGAATTAACTAAATTTCCTAGATAAGCTCAAAATACTATTTGGTTTTATTATATAACTCATATAGTAAGGCTATGGCATCGATATCCATATTATATATCAACTGAAAAAATATGGGATCGATTGGACTGAATACAGAAAAAGAACTTAAAAAGTAGCCTACATCTCATTTCAAAGTAGCCTATATCAAACCCTACCCAAACTTGGGAGTGTGGTCACTGCTTAGTTGTAGATGGTAGAAAAATTCATATAAATTTTTCCAGTTGATGTATAGTGATTAGGATGTCAATAGTCAATATGCTCGAGTTACTCTTCTAAGTAAATGATGAGAGACACAAGGTTCATCATTCATATAAATTTAACAAATTAATTTGTCCCCACAATGTGTATCCTTCAAAACTTGCAGAAGAATGCAAATTGAATGCTTTAGTTTATGATTTAACTTCATTATAGATCCATCTTCAGATGTAGGGTTTAAGGGCGGATTTGGCTTCAATCGATTGATGTTTAGAACAGGTCCAAGCAATGAAAACTGAATAACAAATGATGGAGGAGTATCTGAACTATAGATGATATTTGAATTTTAGTCGAGGGCTATATTTTTGGCAATTAAAGTGGGTTAACAAAAGTCCTCATATGACCTTAACTAAGCCAAAAAAAAATCTGCCAAGGAAGAAAGAGAAAAAAAAAACTTAAATGGGATGGACTACAAGCACTAAAAGAAAATGGCAAATGTGGTAATGTTCGTAATATTCTAGTATCGGTGCTGAAGCATGGTATCAAATTACAGTTATATGCTTATTGACGATGACATTCTGATTGTAAACTTACCCAGTCTGAACCATAAAGAGATTGAAGTCACATGGATTTGGTACAACACTCATGCATTTACTTTCTATTTGATGCCTATAGTCAACTCTTCCAGCTTGTACATCGAACCCTGTAATCCTCTTATCTGCGCCAACAGAAATTACTATC
This sequence comes from Panax notoginseng, assembly GCA_016801055.1. Classification (NCBI taxonomy): domain Eukaryota; kingdom Viridiplantae; phylum Streptophyta; class Magnoliopsida; order Apiales; family Araliaceae; genus Panax; species Panax notoginseng. Next base: position 284,703,556 of record CM029012.1, on the reverse strand, counting down.
TGCTTATGCTGCATACCAGCAACTCCCATTACAGCTGAAGAATGTAGGTTTCTGTGCAATGCTTTTGGTTTCCAGTTGTTCTCCCCGTCTTTCTCAGTCCAAAGAATTACAGCATGATCACTTCCACCAGTAACAAAATAGGTATCTTCCCATGGCATAAACATTATGTTGTTGATAATGCCTTTGACATGTGGCTTATCCTCTAAAAAATTAACACGACTTCTCTGTTGAAGTATGAATATAGAAAAAAGAGAATACCGTAGTTATTTTCTTTTCTTAATTTTTAACCATAATAGAAGAAGAAAACAAATAAATAAATAAATACAAATTCCCACACACACCAAAAATGAAATTATACACCTTAGTGTTAATATAGTCAGAACCAACAAAAACCTGAATACAGGGAGAGAACACTAGATTAAGCTGAAAATAATAATTGTTGATATGACTTTTCTAGTTTCCATGTTATATTGTTATCAAAGATTATTGGTCGTCAGCAGGGACGAAACAAGAATTTTGGCCATACAAAAATAGCAGTGGTTCTGGGGCAGCACGCTTGATTTAAACTTTATGAACAATTCAATATTTTTTGAGTAAATTAAGATATCATTATATTTCACATATAAGGACTTCTATATTACATACACTAGATAAAGAAAGACCTTAAAATGTGATATTAATGTTACGATAGTCAAAAGTGTTTAAAAAACATAGTTGATATATCATCTTTTAATGTTTTACATTAACTTAAAAATATTTAAATGACAAAGAACACTTTTTTCTTTATTTAAAGAGTACCATATACTTTTTTTCATAATTTTAAGAGGCCTAAAGAATATACATGTATATGTAATTTTTAATATAAATTATTGTGGGGCCTAAAGGATAAGTATGAAAAGTTTTAAGGTGAAAAATAAAAATTTTAAAAGTTCAGGGTAGCCCAGGCCCCCAGGTCCAAACATACCTCCGTCCCTAGTTGTCAGTTATTTTCTACATATACTCCTAGTATTTATATTCTCTAGCTTGAGATATAAGTACATCACTAAACCCAATAGTACACCAATTTCTTTCTTTAACAGTTTCTTTTAACCTTCAAATGATCTAACTTTCAACATCATTATGTCTCGATAGTTCACAAGTGATCAGTTTACAAGGAGACAAGACTAGTATGCAGATATTGCATTAACGCATGGAAACTTGGTCCTCAACATAAAGTCTAAATTGTCTATGTTTAAAATTTACATAAATGAAGTATGAATTCGTGTATGTGAGAAAGAAGTTTCCTTTATATATATATAGGGAAACATGAGGCTTTAATTGCCACAGCTACTTGGATGTGGCAACTACCCCAAATCAGCGTAGTTTTGGTTAATAAAATGGTAAAACGACAACAATGCCATTAATGAAATTGGTTAAATGACACAACTAGCTATAATACTTGGGCACAACTAGATGGCTATGGTGACCACAGCCATCTTAAGCCCAATATATATATAGCCCGGCTCTCTCCAGCGAACTGAAGGGAGCGAACTAAAAGCGAACCGCCGTCGCTATAGCATAAAAACCCGGCTTTCTATGCTATAGTGACGGAAAAAACCGTCGCTATAGCCGGTTCGTTCTTAATTCGCTCCTTTCAATTCGATAGAGAAACGGACTGTATATATATATACACACACACACACAAACACACAAATACATATATATAAGTTGTATTAATACAACAGAATCTTCATGAATGTTTGTAGATGTACACTTTCAGTAAAAGAAATTTCTAGTAAACCATTATTTCAACCAGGAATTTTTACCTCTTTTGCTTTATTCAGATCCATTACTGCTACCTGAGAATCGCCACCATCAGCACTGTAAACAGAAAATAGACTGTTTCCATGGGGATGCCAGGCAATATCTTCTGGCCATCTCCTCTGCTTGACAGATGCGCAATCAGTGCTACTTAGAAAATTGGCGCTTGATCTGAAATTTTAAAATTAGAAGCACAAAAGGCCCAAATGAACAACTCCATCCACTTTTTTAAAAGTGGAGTCTTTGGTATGTTTCTAAAAGGGATATAAAGGCTCAAGCATTGACCTCTTTGTTTTTAGGACTTAGGAACTCGAGACATGAGATGGATAGGAGGGAAAACAACTATGACATAACTTGATACAAGTGCAGCCCTTCAGATTTTTATTTTATTTTATGTTGTCGTGTTGGGAATGATGGGAGGTCTATTAGGAAAGAGATTTTTTGACCATCTACACATAATAACACATGAATAAATATATGTGCTACAACAATGCTGGATTAACCAAATAGAGGAATCAGCTTGGATATGCAAAGAGGAAGAGATAAATATATCCTAAAACTAGATAATATAGCAGCTTGAGTAGAGATAGTAAAGCACTGAATGCTTCCTGATCTCTCTTGAATTATTAGAGACTGTTGTCTGCCCCACTATTATATGTTTGATCCATCTGTTACATATAAACTTATTTTCTGCACACACATATGTATAGTAGTTCTGTTAAGTTTGGTGTCACTGGTAAATAGCCTAATATCTTCTGGTATGTCACTGTAAACTGAATTTGGAGAAACTGGATTGAAGATTTTTTTAAAAAAATTGTTGTGTAAAATGTACTTGGTAAGAAACTGGAGTATTATCAAAGAAGCCTTTCACCAGAGGTGCACAATTGGATTTTCTTAAGCCCTGTATGATTGGCCCGAGATAAATAGTTATTATCTTGCATACTTTTTAAATTTATTTATGTATTTCAATAAGCAATACTTATTAGATAATAAATCAAAGTAAAGTAAAAGTAAGGTTGCATCCTTGAAGCCTATATTGTCTTTCTATTTTTTTTTTATTAAAAAAGTTTACATGTGATTCAATTTGTTCAATTCTCTTGAAAAACCAAAAATTATTTGTACGTATTCAAGTTTTCTATCAATACAATTCTATGTTTGCTAGTATATATTTGATCTTGAAGAAGTTTTTCCAAGGCAATCGGAAGTTATTTGGTCACATAACAATGGTGAGACTCGAAGTATTAAGCTGCTTAAATTATCTTCAAGCCAACACAGAAAATCTGATACTATCATACTAATTAAAAGAAATTTTCCAACTCATCTATGAAATATTGGTGCATCAGTATAGCAAGTAAAAAAGTAATGATCACAATCAGCTTGGGCAAGTAAAAGCTCTGCAACACCTCTGAAGAAAAGCATACTTATGACCCTAATCATAAAACCTTTCTCGGTTCAATAATGGATTCTGCACTGAACTCATGGTCCATCAGAACAAGTGTATTACGTCCTTGGTGCTTTCTATGACTGTTTCAATTCTGATATATTATGTGGTTTAACATAGAGAATAACCCCAAAGTGTATATTTCTTATTCTAGATAAGTGGTGATAGCTACAATACATTTTCATAACGATGACAATAAGGAAAAAGAAAAACTAAGAGCAGAAAACAAAGATTGAAGCATAAAACTATATACCCTCTTGCTTGTATTTGCCACAAGTTGACAACTCCATCCAAAGCACTGCAAAACAAACCAACACAGCCAAGATTTAGGTCATATGGTAGTATAAAAACAACCAAGAATTACAAGCAACCTAGTTTGCTTCAGAGTTCATATATTACGAAGACAAAACTAGTACACATGTTCATATAATGAAATGCAACAAAAGGATGTGCTAAATATATACATAACTCAAAGCAGATAAAGTGAAGATTTATATTTTAATAGAAGGTAAAATTTATCTTGAAACTGTAGCAAATAACCAGCACCAATAATGTAGGACGAATATCTCAAATGAGACGCTCGTATCATTGTATCGACAACACCAACAAAGGGGGCATCATTTAAGTTGAATGTCTAATCGAAAAATAATGTTAAGTGCTTTCAAGAGACTAAGACACTCTTTCACCACCAAAAAAAACATTCAACATGTCACAAGATTTTGTTTATTTAAATTTTCTTCTTTTTTTTGCGTGTGAGTGGGGTGGGGGGGTTTGGGGAGTTGGGGGAGACTTCACGCATGTCTAAATGATATGAATATTGTGGTTAATTAATAACACCTGTTATTCAAATTGAAGACTATTTCCAGATGAGGTAATTAGATTCACTCCAAATAAAAGCATTCTATTACCGAACTTAGTTGCCATTTAAAGTATTAACATAATTAATTATTCAGAGTGCATTTTCTCCAACTATATGAGCAGACACTACATTAATTATCACATATACATCATAAAATGATTATTGCCCATGATGAAGCTCGAGCAACAATATGACTATATGAGGAAAGCATGTGCCTTCTCCAACCCCTCAACAAAATGGATCCCATAAATTTTCATCTAATGATGGAAGACATTAAACGCCTTGAAAAAATGTTTGTCTTCATCTAAATTCTAGAAAATAAAAAATAAAACCCTTCTAATTGTATGTAAAATGGTAAAACAAGTGAGAACTCCTTGAAATGATGTACTCTCGTAATACTTTTTCTGCCTGAAAGTTTATTTTCTGAAATTAGGTTATGTTTAAATCTAGAGGCACTAAATTTTTGGACAATAAATAGCATCAGTTATGCCACGTCACAGCAGCAAAAGTAACCAAGTATATTGTATATTAGAAGTTTATTGTTCATGACGCCTTCAAAAAGAGTTTCTAGAAAGCCTAAGCTACCTGGTCACAAAAAGCTGATCATTTGTTGGACACAATTCAAGACTTCTCAACTTTCTTTTATGTTGACTAGATATGAGACAGCCCATCTGGCAATGGATTGTGCGAGCTGAAGAGCTTCTACCAATCAACCGAATCAAGTCATTCTGCTCTTTTTGCTCTGAAAATTACAAAGCAGTTATACTGAATAAAAGGTCTAAAATGAAGAAGTATGGACTTATCTAATGCAAATTACAGTTGCAACACAAGTTTCAATATATTCAGGTGAAATAAAAACTGAAACAGGTGAAAGCATTACCAAACTTCCTTTTTGTCCCTTTAGCTTGAATTCCAACAGCTTCCTGCTCAGAAGAGATTTTACAAGATTTATCCCCTTTTAGCTTCACATTACTATTAATGTGGGTAGAAGCTGACTCACTAGGTCGTAAACCAGAACCATTTGAAACTTTATTGCCCAAATGACCCTTCATTGGCTGGGAAAGCATTGGATTAACAGCCGGAATAACAATTTGTGGCCTAGACTGAGTCTTGTTTTGAGAAGAACCTTCACTGATCTGGAGGCTTTTTACATCTCCCTGCAAGTTTTTGGATAACTTAGCACTGTCTTGCCGTTGTTCTAATTTTGACTGAGACCGGTTTTGAGGAGAATCTGAACTGATATGGGCAGGACTAGTTGATCTTCGTTCAACTTTTACGTCTGATATACCATCTTCTCTAATTTTTTTGGATGGCGTTAAATTATGTTTTCCTCGAAGACGAGATAGTTGAGTTTTTGTCTCCTCCAACTTCCTTTGTGATTGCTCAAGCTGCATAACGTATTCTGGTTTCAATTTTGAAAAAGGAGGAAAAATAACAAGGATACACATATTCGCAATTCATGGTGAATTTCAAACCCAGCATCCACTAGTCAATCCCATATAATAAATAGCAATCCACAATAAGAATAATATAGGTTACATTTTCTTCTGGGAATTGTTAATCAAACCTAGATAGACACCTAAAGTCATTTTAGTACAAATAATGACTCATTTGCTTTTTAAAAATTGAATACCTGTACTGTATATTAAATAGGTTAAAAGAAATCTTTACCAAACAGTGCAATCATTCATTGCCTTTGTAAATTGTCAGATTTAACATGTACAACATGCTCCTTAAAGTTAAACATAATTTAAAGAAACAAAAAAACAAAACAACTTGCCTAAAAGCAACCTTTTTGCTTCTAATTGCAAAACCTCCTACTTCTATTGTCTCCATACAAACTTTTGTGTTTGTCCTCACTAATTAATAGTAACATCTTTTAGAGCATGTGTTGTTGAACTATATTTTCATTTGAAAAGTAAGTCACTTATGACAAATGTGATGCAAAGAACGCAATCACCACAAAGAAAAAAATCACAGCACACTATCTGAAAAATTACAAAAAAGTAATGACATACCCCAATAACTTTGCTCACCTCACTAAGTTTATAGCATCAAAAATTCCAAACTTCGGTTGGAGGTGTTTCTTTAACACAAATTCAAAGAGGGTTCATGCCATCTCTAAAACTGCAAGAACTTTTGAACTTCAAAATAAAGTTCAGGCATTTTTACTTCTTTTTATACTTACTTATCGATCCAGATACTTTATACGATAACGGATAACCACGTCCATTATTTGTCTGAGAATTCACTTTTTATTACTCCATCTAAAATTCACAAAAAATGTAAAAACTTTGCTTTTAGGGACAAGCATACTCTCCATTATATTTCTCAACACTAATCAACCTAGAAATGGCCACTATATAATCGAAATAAACAATCATCTGGGTGGACACATTTACAACAGGTAAAATAGCACATAAAAACACAAAAAATGAATTTAGACATACTCAATTGATGATAAATTGAATTAATAAGAACTGAAAATTCAAAAAAAAAGGTGTCACTTCCAATGGGTACCACCTCGGCCTTGTAATGGGCGAGACGCCACTGGTTTTTTTCAACTTCTTTGGTACGGTGCTCGATCAGCGCCACAAGAACTTGTTCTTGCTCTTCCCTCTCGCTCTGAGTTTCTCCATTCTCGCCGCCGGCAGTGAAACCGTTGAAATCTTCTTCTTCTCTCTCCATCTTCGGCTTCTTCAGCAGCGACAGCGAGTTCGTTTCTGCGAGTGTGTTCGGATTTATTTCTTCCGGCGAACCCCAAAAGGATCGTTCACGTGTGTAATACATACATCTGTTATATATACAAGGGCATTTCTAAACAACAATCCAATTCTAGGACATGAATACAGTATCTTAATGACGGGTATTTGTGTCTTTTCGTTGGTTAAGGATTGAGATTGGTGTTCAGCACAACGATAACAGATACGGCTGAACAAATAATTTAAATTTTAATAAATATATTTATGTGCGTGTTCATAGAATACACAAAAGATAAAAAGAAGAAAAAGAATATGTTGTAGAGAAAAGAGATGAATAATTTTACTATCTAAATGTGTCACCACATGTACACAGAGATATATTAAATTTTAACTTGCACATGATTTAAAATTATATAAAATAAAGAAATTAAGTCAAAAAGGTTCAATATGGAAAAAGTATATAATTTCTTTTCAAAGTTATTTTAATATACAGTATATGGAGTAAGAAATATGTTTTTTAATTGATTAATCAAGAAAAGTCCGCATTCTTATGCCTGCCCCATCATTGATGACCATGAGCTCGTCATTCCCAATCTATATAGGGAGTATAAGAGAAATAAGGGTGACGCGAAAAATTATAGTAGTACTATTAAACTATACATAATTAAAATATATATATAGATTGACTTGTGTTTTCCAATAAATAAAAATACAATAAAGATGATATAGCGCTACTAGATTAAGAAGTTCCTACAATTCAAAATAAACTAAAACTTCACTAACCACATTTGACTTCAAATTTTCCTTAAAATGATTTAACAATTACTACAAGGGAAAAAGGCAAACTTGATATGAAAAGGAAGTATTATATATTTGTTATTGCCGCTGCAAAACAGTCTAAAAGCATGTAAAATTGATTAATGAAATTGTAAAAAGTCAATCCACCATTATAAAATCACAATCACAATTCACTCTTCAGGAACTTCACAGACCATTAGGATTCTAAAATCTTCACTAGTTTAGAGTAGGAAAGCAAAAATGATTGCATAATAATCTCGAAAAATCAAATGTAATAGAAAATGAGCTTACTTTAACTACATAACCAAGTGGTATCACTATCACCCCTTCGCATAGTTCATCATATGTAACATGACTACCCAAAAATTCAGAGCTCTATGTTAAGCCAGTCTCATAAGTTGGCCATGAAGTTCACACAGAACTGTCAAAATTGGGGGAGTTTTGCTAGTGGGATTGGGTTAGGAATTCTGTTCACTAAAATTTCGGGTATTTTTCTACAAGCAAAAAAGACTTAAAGCCACCGATGATGTACACCATCGAGGTAGATATGATTTGCATGTTTTGACATAAGGGTCTCTCCAAGAGTTGGTGCATCGGACCAGTCGTTTGCTCAAAATCAGTCCTTCACAGAACCTGCCAAAGAGTTTGTTCCGCTGGAAATTACATCTCTTACAAAACTTGATGGACTCGCTTGATTATAAATCTCTTCATTGAAACTGTTTCGAGGCTTGCTGGACCTTGAGCGGATACTGGCACCAAGAGGAAATGGCTCCTAAAAAGGCAATTAAAATGTTTTTGTTGAATTTATGTGGTGAGATGCGCAAGGAAAGAGTGATAAATAAAAGCAATTTTCTACCTGATCACCTGCATTTGGACCATCAGTACAAAAGAGAATAGGACGACATCGTTTATCCTCGTTCATCAAGCTTGAGTTCTGGAAATGGGCAACTAAAGCAGCTTTCCCCTGAATTCGCGCATATGCAATAGAAGCCACCTTTCCACTGTTGAACTTCTCCCATTTTCTACCATTGAATGTCTGCAGAAGACGAGCTTCTGATCAAATTAGCATTTGCCAATTGACAAAGTGTCAAAATCATATTCATAAAAAATTTATACAAGAGGACACAACTTAGGACTGTTTGTTTTCTGCTAAATGATTGACCGATTGTTTTTTGAAAAATCGTTTGAATGGCTGAACCAGTCAGCCGTTCAGACGATTTGAACTGAATGGTTTAGTCCCATTTTTTTGCTCAAAATAATTTTTTTATTTTTTTTTACGATATTAACTATTATATTAAGTAATATTAAATAAATTTACAACAATTTTTTGAATTTTTTTAGAGCGGTAAAATAATAAAAATAATTCAGATATTTCAGTTCATTCAAATTCATTCAGTTTTTATCAAACACCCCCTTAATAGTATAGATTATTAACACAAATCATGGCCAACAGATCAAACCTTATAAAATGGTACAATCTGAAGTGGATCGATCATATTGATAAATGCATAACCCATATTGCACTTGTTCTGTAAAAAGAATTATATGCAATCAGTAGCAGATATATCAAATCTGGCATTCCCTTATTTCTTTTTCATATTATTAGTATAAGAATGATGCACCAAAACATGTACTTGCCTTGAAATCAATTGGCAGATAAATAAAGTCATAAGTTCCTCGATGTTGTTCATCAATTGTAGCCAGGAGCATTTTTGAAGTGTACCTGTAGTTACCAGTATAACAATTCAAAACTTGGAAACAGGAACAAGAAACAAGCAAATACAAACCAAATAGGGAAACTTTTCATGCCATGGACCATATAAGGTAAATGAATCAAGATAAAGCTTGCTCACAAGGAAAGATCAAATTTTTATGAGATTCAATAGACAATGTATATATTTAATGAGCAAGACCAACTAAAAGGTCAAATCCAACATAACAGGGTATATTTAGGCTAATAAAATTAACAAGTTGGCCCAACAAAAAGAATTGTAACACCAGGTGTACACATACATTTGATCAAGTGCATTAAGTGCATCATCAAAATGACTTTTATTTTGTTTGTCCAGATGACATATTTGGACAAGAAGAAAATGAAACTACAGAGACAAAAAACCAAATGTAAAAAGAAATTTACAAGAAACAAAAAGAGAGGTTATTCACATACTTGTTTGGAATATTCTTTATCATCAATGTCGTTCGGCTGTCTGCCCTACGTAATACACGGTTAATATCAAGTTCATACTTTATCCTATCAGCATGACAAGAATCGGCTTCACTTCTGCAGTTAGATAAGTTTCTCGTACGTTCTTTTGGAGTACAAAAAGAGGTTGGTGCTGAAGCAGCTAAATTAACTCCAGGAAAAATATGGCATGCACGTTGAGGAGAGCTCAGTGCAGAATTCCAAAATGTGTCAATATGGTTTCCATCATGCAATACGTTATGATAAGCTAGGTCAGATGATCTACCATGGAACCCAACTCTTCCAATAGACTCCAGGTTAAACCCCATCACTTCAGAAGATTCCCCCATGTAGGCATGTTCTCCGTTATAACAGGACAGATTAACAGCTGGTGCTGATCCATCGTGGCATTGTTGTGTCTGTGAAACTGTGTTCAACACATGAGATGAAGATCTAGATGATCCGGGTAGCTTGGGAGTGCAATGAGCATGAACACCATTGACAAATGGTGAAGAATTGGGCCAAACCAAAGGACTTGTTGGAAGATGCGGAAAAGAGTTGGAATTGCTCTGTACATAATGATCTCCATGAAGGCGGCATCCGCTAGTCCAAGAAGTGCCAAAAACTAGATAAAGGATGACCATCAAATCAGAACTAAGCAAATCATTTATATTACAAGAGGATCGTAGTATAAATAATTAGTAAGAATAACTATTCATCAACTACATTTTTGCATGCATGGAACTTCAATGACCATAATTTCGTTAGTGCAGATGATGTTCAGAATTCATCTAAATATGATCATAATTTCTTATAACAGAGTATGTTTAATTAGCTCTTTCCACCACTGTAGGAGGTATGAAACAGTTATCACTCCTCGCATATGAAATAAAATGAAAAAAGAGCTAAAATAAAATACTAAATACTCCCTCCGTCCCAAAAATGACGAGCAAAGTACAATTTGCGCACACATTAAGAAAAGTAAAAATAGAAAGAGAGTAAAAAAGTTCCAAAATTAACCCTACCCCACAAGATTATATAAAGTGATGGTACTTTTATTTATTTTATACTAATGGACCCCACTAAATGACTTGGTTACCTTCACCTTATGTACTTTATCACATCCTTTTGGAAAAAAAAAATTGTACCTTTTGGGGACGGAGGGAGTATAGGATTTCACACTACTTACCATCAACTTGACGTTCCACTTGCTGGCCATTGGAGTCTGTAACATAAGCGTGCCTGTCATTTATGCCTTCTAATATCCGGGGACCAACATCAATTGCCAAGTCCGCAACAGTGCTAAAAGCGTTGTATGGGATTACGTTTGCTGAACCCTCATAATACTCTGGGAAGGAATGGAGATGGTGACTTGGAGAGGCCTGGTTACATGACTTCCCTTGGTTTAAAGAATATATAGGCTCGTGAAGCCCAAATTGATTACAAATAGTAGTCGCTCTCACTGGATAGCTGCTTGGAACACTAAAACTACCTTGGGAGAGAGAGTTTTCATTAAAAGCACCGACAGACATCTGGTTTTTTGAATGTAAACTGTGGAAAGATCCACCATGTATGCAGCTACTAGTCATGGAAGCAGGAGAAACTGTTGCTATAAAAGCTGCCGTGAGACGGATGAAACATTTCTCAAGATTAAGTAATTTAATGATAACCACATGCACAACTTCCCCTCAGAAGAATCATACCTATTTGTTCTGATGATGAGTTGTCATTCAGTCTTCCATATCGACTACGTTCATCTTGGGCCAGTAAAGGAGATAACTGTTGCATCAAACTGTTGAATGGAAAATACAAGTTTAAAAAATAAAAGAGGGGACTGGAGAACGAATAAGCAGAATTGACTCTTTCAAATGTTAACAACCCAACAAGTTAATCAAGGACCAGATGCTACTCCACAAGAATCAGCACTGAAGAAAACAGGAGAAAGTAAAATAACCATGAAGACATTAAAACTCTGTTTTTATCAGGCATATGCTTTAATTGTTCATAGAAGTTAACACTTAAGACCACCTTAATAAGGGAGAAGGGAGGTTGACAAAACAAATACAAGTTTGCCTAGGAAATACCATCGTCTTTCACCACTTCGATGGCTCAATTCAAGCTTGATTTGCTTCCCCGCAATATTGCTCCTATTCAATGCTCGATAAGCAGCTTCTGCGGCTCGAATATCATAAAATTCGATAAATTGGTTATACTGTAGAGTTTTACCAATCTGCCATCAACAAATAATAACCACATAAGTTCTTAGGTTTCATAGATCAGTTCATGAATATAGCACTTACAAATTTCGATGAGCAACTTACTTCCTTAATTTCTCCAAAACTGCCAAAAATTTGGCAAATTTCTTCATTTGACACAGAGGAATCAAGATCAAGTACCACAAGAGTGCCCAATTTTACATCTTTCTCTGAAGGATCATCCTAACATATTTACATGTCAAAGTTGATAATTCAGATGAAGTCAGGCAACAAGCCATTTATATGACTATAATAAAATAATACGATCTAGCACAATTAGTACCAACTGTGGCAAAAGTATATTATCAGCAACAACAAAAGAACAACTGTATGCCTGAGGAAATATTATGACACTAACAAGAGTATGGTACACATTCATGCAGGAAAAAAAAAGGTAACTGAAAGTCGATGCACCTTTGGTATCGAATAATGTATATCAAGATTCCTATGTCTTAATGGTTTATTCTGAAGTGAGTTCATCACATTCCAGGCTGCCCTTATATCGTAATAAGAAATGATGACAAAACCCCGGTGTTTGCAAGCTGTGTACAAAGTTTGGATATCTCCATATCGCTGCAGGAGAAAGTGAAAATAATACAATAAATAAATTCGTAAGAGGCATCATCACATTGAATAGAGGTAATAAAAAGCTTAAGGTTAAGAACATCGAAACTACTATAAGGTTAAGAACATCGAAACTACTATGCACCTCAAAAACAGTCCTTAATTCAGAATCTTCAAGATTGCTATTAATGTTCCTCACGAAAAGAGTTCTGCAAGGGCGTACACCAGAAGGGTTCTGGTGTTTGCTGGCAATTGAGCCACTTGAATTTCTTCCACCATTAAAACTTCCATTTGTATAATTGGAATTCTCTTGGCATGAGTTTAAGCAATTATCCGATTCTAATTCCATGCCTCCTCCACTGCGAAAAAGATCAAAATCTTCTGCACCGTCGCTGCCGTCGGAATGAGTACTAAGTCTCAACTTATCAATTATTCCAGAGAAAAGATCATCTTCATCAGGAAGAAGATTTCTGATGCCCTGCACCTCAATTTCTTTAGTGACTACTAAGGGTTCTTCCATTTTGTTGGAGGCTGCAGTATCAGCATACTGGTGAGGTAGAGCATCTTCTGTTGAAAATATAACTGCAAAGGTTAGATGATGAACAATACAACAAATGCTTGTATGAAGTGACACTAAGCATATATATATACCCATGAGTCTTAACAACTACGCCTATGCATGACGAGCAAGTGGAGCAAAAGAAGTGTGAACCACTATATATGGATGTAACACCAATCATATAGCTCAACATAAGTCAAAAATTGATCAAATAGTATTAGACACAGAGACAATAGGCCCTACCAGTTGGAATATATAAAATTTTCTTTTATTGTTTAAATAAATTACAATTCTAGGAAGATAAAGTAAATAGAAGAACAACCAGCGTTTTTGTAGCAGGAACTACCAACATAAATAGCATTAAAATTTGCATGTAAACAAATACTTTAGAAGACCATATTTTAATTTATCAAATAGCAAATATTATTCCGGAAAAAATACTTGATTATATATGAATTACAATTCCGGACAATGACATAACAAATATAACCTCTCCCATTAATAGTGCCAAACAACCGGCATAGATCAGTTTTGATCGTGTGAGGACAGTCGGTAACATGAGATCTTAATGATGCAGGTCATCATGATGTTAGTAATTTCACGTTGGATACAAGTCCTTCTCCCCTCCATACTTGAGAACACTGGATGCACCATGAAAGCATGAAGCCTTAGAAAAAGTTGGGAGTTCCCTACCATTTGAACCTTAATTCTTACACTCCTAGAAACAAGCCATAACCTTTCCAAAAAAACACTTTCTATACGAGAAATGTATTTAAAGTTTAAACATACTTCTACAACCAAATATATTGTACCGAGATCCAAGACCACCTTGTATTTGTGTATAAGGTTAACTAAAGAAAAAGGAATATTTCAAGTATCAGCACACAAAAATAAATATTGCTTACCATGCTGACCACAAATAGATTTTTGCTTCCAGAAACTAGTTTTTTCCTGCCAAATGGAATACATGATTTTTATATTTAGAAAAGCATACAGAATAATAGCACTGGCTTTCAGTAAATTAATTATTAATAGATAAAGTACCAACAAGTCATGAATTATTTAATTGTTCCTAGTACCTCAGAAAGAAAATGAATTTCCTTGAACAAACCGGAGGGCATACTAGCATCCCTTTGATCCATTATTCTAAATGGCATTGTGCAAATACAATGCCAAAATTATCAGGAAAAATAGAAGAGTGGTGACATTGATTCACAAGAAGCCCTAACTCTTGAAAATAGAAGCTGAGAGACTTAAACTTCCACACCACAAGCTCTGAGTGGACCAAATGCCTCCTCTTACCATTAAAATTTAAATATCTCCCGCCTCATCAATGACTGCCGCACTGAAATTTGTGGCAAAATTCAGAAATTAAAACACCACACATAATGGTTGTACAATGAACAGAATCAAACAAAAAATAAAATGAGATAATTTTCATACATTTAGAAATAGTGTTCTTTACCTGCCACTGACATCTAAAGATTACGATTAGATACCAGGAATTCTTTGAGCTTTCCACAGCTACAAAATGCTTAATAGTGAGAAAATGCCCCAAAAAAATATTCACTTTTCAGCTAGCAAAGAAGCGCTAGAGCTGTATGACATAAAAAGAAATAAACTTGAAAAAAAAAATTATCAACAAGCCAAGAACAGATCATGAAAAGCAAAGCATCAGGTTATTATATGGACGTTGAGCAGTGTCTCGGTGAAAATTCAACTAAAATGTAGTTTCAAATATCAAAAAAACGTAATTACAAAATAGTCACGAAATCCTACGGAAATCTTGTGAGAAAATATAAAAATATAATTATACAAAAATAATATAATGACCTATCTCATAATTCAAACCAAATTTATCTCAAAAATTAAATCTTAACATTCACACATGACAAAAAACAGAAATACTCGAGCAGCTAAACAAGTATATCGATTAAGCCATATCATCTGTAAAATAACCTTCCTTTGGACTGTAAATTGAGAAATTATCTTAACAACGCTGATCAGTAAACAAATCTAGAGAAATAAACCCAAAGCAATTATTAAACACTATTGCTGAAAAGATGTATAAGAGATTCCATACGTAGAGGAACAGTAGTTCGGCGTCTGTGCCTGACTTGTAAATATCCTAACAGGATTGCCTCCTTTCCCCACCCAGACCAAACTAAATGAACATATATACCGTATATATATATATATATATACCAAAACAAAGATAGATAGAAGGGAGTTGAAAAATTAAGTTAGATGGTAGGAAGAAGAGATTCAGAGCTGATTGTCGGAAAAATTAAAATATAGACCGGCGAGCTCCGTCCTGGTAGAGAGAGAAATAGAGAAAGAGAGGTTGGTTGTGGTTGAGGCTGAGGCTGAGGCTGAGGCTTTGGCTTTGGCTTTGAATGAAAAGAAGACGACAAGAAGTGAAAAAGAAATGAGCGGGTTTTGTGTGTGTGAGAGAGAGTGAGAGAGAAAGAGGGAGAGAGTACTGTAATGAAACGGATACGGTTAAAAAAAGAAAAAAGTAGTAGTAAAAAGTAAGGAGTAAAAGAAGCATGTTACTCGAAGCTGGAACACGAGAGGGAGAAAGAGAGTGAGCGTGTGGAGTATAGTCCACCGCCACCGAAAATCAACCATGTTTGGGAATAGCGCGTCTCATGTCAATCTGATTTTTCTCTTTTTCTTTCCACGTGTTAGTAGTAGTAATAATTCTACAATTTTCAAAATTTTGAAAACTTTAGGACTCACTCCAATTTCAAATGTTTGTCTCGAGTTAAAAACTTTTTCAAAAAGTTCGCACTCTAATGCTAATAAATTACTCCTCCTCGTATAAATAATCTTTTTTACTCCTATCTTTTCAGTTAAATTTATTATTTTTATATCATTAAAAAAATTATTGAATTTATTATTACTTCCAATTTTCATGAGTTTAAAAAAATATATTTCTTTGTTATACAATTAAATATCTTATTCAAATTAACTATAACTTAATTAATACTGAGAGTTCATCATCTCTACATATATAATACTACTCCCTCCGTTCCTTAATATAGGTCGTTTTAGAAAAATATTTTTCTTCCTAAATATAAGTCGTTTGAAAATTTCAAGTAATCATTAAGTGCTTAGTTTCCAATATTACCATAAGTAATAAATGTAACTTTGGTTCTCTCACTACTTTTTACTCAATAAATAACACTCTCTTTTTATAATATAAGGGCAATATAGACAATTGACAGTATATTTAATGTTTTATAATCATTTCCTTAATATTTGTGCACAACTCTAAAACGACCTATATTAAGAAACGGATGGAGTATATGTTATGGTTAATGGTTGTAATTATACCAAATTTTTCGTATTTTTTTTATATTATTCTAAATATGTACATGCATCATGCATGCGTTAAAAATATATACAACAATTTTTGTGACGCCCCCAAAATTTAGTATACATCACCCATCTTGGGTCGTCAGATACATAGTACAGAATACAAATACAACTTGCTAATACAACTGTCGTGTACAATACGACAAAACATAAACTGTGAGTTTGAATACAAATATTATCTTCTAGAGAGTATTCATACTCAAAAGAAGTCCTCATTACATTTATTAATACACCATTACATAGAATAGTGAGGACTACTAACTAATACTATCATTCGCACCATCACTCCATTCCCCGACTTGCCCCAGCTACGTTCTCATTTCCTGAAGAGAACAGTGAAAGAAAAGGTGAGCTCAACTAGCCCAGTAAGAAATATTATGACTAAGATAATGCAGAATAAATTATCATTAGCCTTCAACAATGTTAAACTAATAAAATATAATAGACATCAAGTTTAACTGCAGCGGAACAAACAATCCATTAAAAGAGTCAAGTAGAAAATAAACTCTACTATCTTTTTAAAAGGTTTTTCAACACTGTGATCGCTGGGACTCAGCTTAATAAAATAATCCACATCATCGAATCACCCCTGCACTACGGCCAAGGATATTCGTGTATTCATTAATGGTCATGATCATGCCAACAACTGTCCATCAATGTGACGCCCCCAAAATAGGTATACAACACCCATTCTGAGTCGCCAAAATACATGGTACAGAAACAACTACATCTTTATTATTACAACACAAGAACTGTGAGTTTAAATACAAATATTGTCATTTAGACAATATCCACACTCAAATAAGCCCTCATTACAATTATTGATACATTATTTCACAAAAATAGTGAGGACTACTAAAGTAACTTCTAGAACCATCATTCCATACCCCGACTAGTACTCGCTACATTCTCGCCTCCTGAGAAAAATGGAACAAAAAGAAAAAGGGTGAGCTCAACTAGCCCAGTAAAGAACATTAAGACTAAGATAATACAGAACAAATTATCGTTAGTCTTCAACAGGGAAAAATCTAATAGAATACAATAGACAACAAGTTTTAAATCAATAACTGCAGCGGAAACAGCAAACCATTAGAAGAGTCAAGTAGAGAATGAGTTCTACTATCTTCTAAGATTTAAAAGTCCATCATCAATATTTTATCCCTGTAACAACAATCAATAACCATTTTTAATCAAATATTCATCTTCGCACTACAGGCCAAAGATATTCATTTGTATCACCAGTCGGTCATGTTCATCTCAACACCTGTTCATCTTTGCACTACGGGCCAAAGATATTCATCAGTTAATCATTCATCTTTGCACTACGGCCAAAGATATTCAGTAATATCATCATTTTGGACTGAGGATGATGAAAAATATATTAAAGAAAACGAATCCAGTGAAACAAAATAACAAATATTAAGGATTCGTATTTCGATTTATTCATGTCCAAAAATACCTTATAATTATTCATAGTGAAGTAGAATTCAAGAATGATCAAAACATGGATACAATCAAAGCTAGTACCCAGAATATATATTTTGGACGAAAAGAAGAAAATTTTATTTTTCGGTGAATAGTAACTCGTGAATAGTAACTCGTGAATAGTAACTCATGAATAGTAACCCCGACGTGAAAAGTTCCAAATTTGATAAAAACTTCCAACCAATATTTTGGCATAATGATATTGAAAAAATAATATCATTTTTGAATAAAATAACATCACTTACCTCGTACAGACAGTACTTCTGGTTGAAATGATATTTTGATGAGTTTTCTTGATTGTGTCCAAAAATGGTGATTTTTGAATGTATAGATTGAGAGTTATGAATTTTATGAGAAAAGACTATTTTAAAAGTAACAGCTTATAATTCCTTGTGGTTAACTCCAAAATTGATGAAATTTTTATTGGGAGTACATGTATATGATAGAAGTATACTCTGTAACTTTCAGAATTTTTAGATAAAAGTACAATTTTTGATAAATGTCTAAATATTCGGCTATTTTGGCCATATGAAAAATAGTAAATGACTTTTAAAAATTCTGAGAAAAATATATGTTCACTATGGGACTATATTATGCTAAATCCCAGAAAAGAAATATTTTTGGAACTGATTTGGTATTTTTCATGAAAATGGTCTAGTTATGAGTAAATGAATTAAATATATTTTATGAAGTAAGAAAATTGGAAAGTAGGATTTTATGACTTGAGAATCCTATATGAGGTATATGCAGATTTTTGATGAGAGTTTTGATTATTGGTGATTAAATCTTATGAGTTTGGTATTTTAGAATAATTAAATGCATTATTTAGTAAAGTGTAAACAATTTAAATAAATTGTTTATAAGCTTAAGAAATATTATTCTTTCAATATCATTATACCAAAATACTGGTATGGATTTTATTGTGGAATTTCTACCTTTTTGTGTCGAGTTTACTATTCATGAGTTACTATTCATGAGTTACTATTCACGAGTTACTATTCACTTATTACTATTCACGAGTTACTATTTTCTTTTTCTAACCAAATTATAGTTGATTTACGAATATTACTCTTGAGATTAAAACTAGATGTTGATCATATTATTTTTATTATTATATATAACGTTTTTATAACCCTAATGATGATATTTATCTTTGACTTGAGTGTAAAGATGGGTAGATTTTTGGTATGATCATGACTATGGGTTATCTTTGGCCAGTAGTGCAAAGTTGAATAGTTGATTGGTATGATCATGACCATTAAATTTATAAGTGAATATCTTTAGCTTAAGTGCAAAGGTGAATTGATCAACATGGTTATAATTATTGTTTATATAAATTCTGAAATGATTATATATTTCTTTGAGATATTAATATCTTTGGCCTGTAGTGCAAAGATGAACTGTTGTTGAATATCTTTGGCCTGTAGTGCAAAGATGGTCTGTTGTTGAATATCTTTGGCCAGTAGTGCAAAGATGAACAGATGTTGAGATAAACATGACCAACTGGTGATACAAATGAATATCTTTGGCCGTAGTGCAAAGATGAAGTTATTAGTATGATTATGAACAGGAAATGTGATTTGGTGTAACCATGATCTTTGATGTTTCAGGTAAAGATAGGTGATGAAAATTATCTTCGTCCTGGATGAGAAGAGGAATTTAGAACTACAGTTATGATTATGAGTTATTTATATGATTGTGGACCAGAACTGTTGATTGATGTTACAGGGATAAAACATTGTTGGTGGATTTTTAACATGGAGAAGATAATAGACTTTATAGTCTATTTGACTCTTCTAATGGATTGCTCATTCCGCTGCAACTATGGTTGAAATTTTTATCATTTACCATATGTTCTAAATCTCTGATTTATTATTGATGAAGGCTATTGATAATTTAATTATCTTTAGTCATGATATTCTTTACTGAGCTAGTTGTGCTCACCCTTTTGCTTCACAATTCCTTTCAGGTAATAAGAGTGTAGCTGGGTCGAGCGGGGTAACAAGGGAATAGAACGGTGGTCATCATTTAGTAGTTATATTTGGTGAAGAAAATAGGGTGAGGCGAACCCAACGTTGGAAGGGTGTTTTGTCACTATCATACAAGATGTCTAATGACATACAACCTCGTGTCATCATAAGACAGGGTTGTGCTCATCCACTTGCTGAGTATATCTATGGGCACTACCTATATAATCTTGGTGTTTGTTTGAAGTATAATTCTCAATTAGAGACAGTGGAGATAATGATAAGTCAAGAGAAGACTCACCATTGGGAAGAATATGATAGTAATCTTCTCGTTTTTCTTTGGGGTCTATTGGGTCAACCAAGGATAATTCTGTGGCCATATGATATCTATCATAACCTAGACGCGTGGCCTCCCATGTACGAAGGTTTCCTTGAGCACTTCCCAAAGATTCTAATTTCTAAAACAGTTTTTGACTATACCTTTATGTAAGGTGTTATTGTGAGGTGATGTCCACGGTTGGAACATGAGTCACATTTGGTATATATTTGTATCCAAACTCACAGCATATGTGTTGTTGTATTTTGCACGATAATTGTTGTAATAAAGTTGTAGTTATTTTTTGTACCATGTATTTGGCGACTCAGAATAGGTTGGATGGAATGGACCTATTTTGGGGTTGTCACATGTACTACGGGCCAAAGATATTCATTAGTATCACGTCCACGAATTATCCATACACTACGGGCCAAGGATATTCATGTAATCATCAATGGTCATGATCATGCTAACAACTGTCCATCAATGCACTACGGGCCAATGAGGACTTTTACCACATCATTTGTAACATTACAGATCATGATTATACTGAATGATGACAATGATATAAGAATTCAATAAAACAAGTTCAAGAATTAATTTATCCAAGAATTAACAACGTCCAAATTGTCAACATGATACTGCTTTGTGGAGTAAAATTCAAGAATACGTAGAAGAATATTTTCATGAAAAGATACCGGATGAACCGCAATTATCAAGGATATTCCACTAATTTCATGGAGTATAGAAGTCAAAACTTATCCAACTGAGTATAATAAAGAATGGAATAACAAAAGAAATCACCCGGCATGCGATAGACCACATAGATAGGTTATTCCAACAGAATAATAAATAATGGAACCAGGTCCGGCGTAAACGCACAGACAGGATATTCCGACAGAATAATAAAAAATAGAACCAGGTCCGGTGTAAAATACACAGACAGGATGTTCCAACAGAATAATAACAAGACGGAACCAGGTCCGTTGTAAAACACACAGACAGGATGTTTCAACAGAATAATAATAAAGACGGAACCAGGTCCGTGTAAAACACACGGACAGGATGTTCCAACAGAATAATAATAAAGACGGAACCAGGTCCGGTGTAAAACACACAGACAAGATGTTCCAACAGAATAATAGAAGAATGTCACCAAGTATAGGGTAGACCTCCTATACAGGTTATTCCAACAGAATAATAAATAATGGAATAACAAAAGTTCTCTTCATGAATAAGAAAGAATAACACCCCTTACCGTTTTAAAGAAGAGCTGAAATAAGGAAGTAGTTAAGTAGCAGAATACTCTTCTTCTCTCTCTCTATAGTTTCTCTATCTAGAGTTCAGTGAATTCATAAGAAATAATGAAGGAATGAGCTGCTATTTATAGAAAAATAGAATGCATAGTAACTAATCCATGAACGGTCCAGATTGATTACTTTAATCTGACGGTCCATATTTAAAGAAAAATCTTTTAAATAAAATATACTATATTCTATTTATAGAATAACTTTAATAAAGTATTCTGTTTTATATAAAAAGATGTTTCTGTTTTATTACGTTAATAATACGAATAAAACAAAACGTCATTATCGCTAAATAATTCATATTATTAACTGACAATAACTGAATCAAACTGAGTGACTTCTCACACAAGTATTAATAATCAATTCCGTGTGCTACTATGCAACCACACGTATTACTGTATTTTTACTACCGAGTAGTTCAACAGTAACAATGGTAAAATTTCCGCCGTTATTTTTAATAAAATATTTTTGTCGTTTTTTTCAATCCGACAATAATTCCGTTGTGGGGTCCACCAATGATTGTGCCGTTGTACGAATATTCCCTGTTAAAACGAATATTCCCCGACTAATCGAATATTATATAACAACTTGCGTACTTTGCAAAATTTATAAATATTACCCACAACTATAACATTATATCAAATTAACTCCATAATATTCGAAAGTGATATTTATAGAAAATTCATCTTTATTTATAAAAGTTGGGGTCTTACAGTTTTAATATATAAATACAACTTTTTAGTTCATGTTCAAAGTATTACTACTAGACCAGACAAAATCAGCTCAAGTTAGCGGGCCGGCCTCTCCTGCTCGTTAAAAAATGGGTTTTGATTTTATTTTTTCAGCCTATCAAACTCTGGACCGTTTTGGCCCCGCCTATTTGGGCTATGCCAAAAATTGTGTCAAAATTTAGTCATAAATCATTACAGGCCCGCAGGCCAGCTCGGCCCGCACATCAAAAAACGTACTTTGAATTTTATTTTTTCAGTCCACCAAAATCTGGGTCGTGTTAGCCAGATCCGTTTGCCATATCTAATTATTACCATTTATAATATATTGTTTATATTCAAAGTATAATGCCAAGTAGTATCACACAACACAAGAGAAATTAATATTTCCACAAGTCTTCTCTCACGTTAATAGTAAATGAGACCAACATTCATGTGAGTGAAGCCTTACAGAAATATCAATTTCCTATATTACTAATCCCATGACTTGTGTGTTTGCACGGATGTAAATAAATATTCGCAATTTATAATTCTAAAATTTGACAATAAAAATCAAACAAAGAAAGATTTTCAAAATGGAGGTACTATTAATTAATTCTTAGGACTACTTTTTAATAGTAATGATAATAATAAAAACTAATATTATAATCTTAAATATTTCCATCCTAATTTAATTGTTATATCATATTATTAAAATAATAACTTATTATTTTAAATAAATATTTATGTAGTAGAAATAAAAAACATCAATTTTACATTATTTTTTCGTACACATACATTAACATAGCATTTGGTTCACTTTCTTTCACTTTAATAATTATGTAATACAATAAGTTATTACACTGATATAATATTTTATATGTTTTTTTCATTTATTATATATATTAGCTCATTATTACATTAATTGGATATTTTTTCGTTCCATTCCAATGGGTGTAAACTGTAAGGCCCCAACTTTTTATGAATAAAGATTTAAATTTCTCTAAATATTATTCTAAATAGTAAGGTGATAATTTAATAAATACCATATGTAAGACCCCGAATTTTATGAAATAAAAGTATTCAATTTTTCTTATAATTACTATTCAGTAAATGGTTAAATTGATAAAAGTTTAAAGTTATGGGTGAAATATGAATTTTTTTCAAAATAAGCAAGTGGTTATAAAATAATCATTGTTGTCGGGGAATATTCGTTTGGTCGTGGAATATTCTTTCTGTCGGGAATATTCGTACGACGGCGCAGCTATTTGTGGGCCCCATAACGAATAACTGTCGGGTGAAGAAAACGACAAATTTAAATTTTTACAAATAACGGCGTAGTTGTTACCGTTAACACTGTTGGAATACCCTGTGGTTAAAATACAGTAATACGCGTTATTGCACAGTAGCACACGGTATTGCATAGTATTTTTGAAATTATTGATTCTTACGTAAGAAGGCACTACTCAATAATTGTTACAGTAATTACTGTTCAATATTTTATTTTATTGATTCAATAATTGCTGCGTTGATATTTTATATTATTGTTGTTTCAATAATTGTTGCTGCATAATATTTTGTATTATCAGATCAATAATTCATATTATTTGAATAATATTATTAGATAACATTATTGGCAATGTCTAGAAAGTTCTGTCTAAGGAGAGGTTTGGTCATCTAATTGCGCGCTAGTAAGGAGAAATCCTTATTGGAAAGCCCCCTCTTTCCTGGGAACGGTCTGGTTGTCATAAATGTGATTTTGTAATATTATTTGTGAATAATTAATTATTGATTTATATGATAAGGAAATATTTATTTTATGTGGATATAAACGAGGGATATATTTTTGTGGTTAAAAATAAAGGAGTTAATGTTGAGGTTTTTATCAATATTTTTGTCGGAATGGAGGTATTAAAAATTAGGGTTTTTGAGATATTTTGCGAGGGTTATAATTTTTAATCCGACCGTTGGATCGTGGTAATATTTGGATATGTTATACATATATAAGTTGAGTATATTTCCACAAATTTTGAACCGTTAAAAATGAACGTATGATTTATTATGAATTTTACAAGATGACTGGTTTAGAAATTGTTGAATTTTCGGAGTTTATCATTTTGGTGGAAAATTCTAGAATTGGTGGGTCCCACTTGTGGTTGGTGAAGAAATATGCTGAATTATATTTCAAATATGGTGGGTGGAAATAGTAGCAGGTAAGCCATCAGGTTGCAGGTCAAACCTACCAGAATTTTCCTATAAATAGAGGGCTAAGTTAGAATTGAAAATCACACCAGAAACATAAGCTTTCTCTCTTTCTCTCTCTATATTATGAAGCATATTTTGTGAGTATTTAGATACTTGGTGAGTTGGTATTCATCAGTGCAAGTTTTCTTTAGCGTCATATCCGATATCCAGTCAGAAGTGCTGCTCTTTTGAGGTAAGGGATAATAAGGGATTGTAAGGGATAGTAAGGGATTTTAAGGGTTGTTATATTTTCCAGTTTCGTAATTTTTCTGACCTTCAAAAATTCTGGAAAAATTTGAAATGATATTTGATGAGTTTTCTTGATTGTGTCCAAAAATGGTGATTTTTGAATGTATAGATTGAGAGTTATGAATTTTATGAGAAAAGACTATTTTAAAAGTAACAGCTTATAATTCCTTGTGGTTAACTCCAAAATTGATGAAATTTTTATTGGGAGTACATGTATATGATAGAAGTATACTCTGTAACTTTCAGAATTTTTAGATAAAAGTACAATTTTTGATAAATGTCTAAATATTCGGCTATTTTGGCCATATGAAAAATAGTAAATGACTTTTAAAAATTCTGAGAAAAATATATGTTCACTATGGGACTATATTATGCTAAATCCCAGAAAAGAAATATTTTTGGAACTGATTTGGTATTTTTCATGAAAATGGTCTAGTTATGAGTAAATGAATTAAATATATTTTATGAAGTAAGAAAATTGGAAAGTAGGATTTTATGACTTGAGAATCCTATATGAGGTATATGCAGATTTTTGATGAGAGTTTTGATTATTGGTGATTAAATCTTATGAGTTTGGTATTTTAGAATAATTAAATGCATTATTTAGTAAAGTGTAAACAATTTAAATAAATTGTTTATAAGCTTAAGAAATATTATTCTTTCAATATCATTATACCAAAATACTGGTATGGATTTTATTGTGGAATTTCTACCTTTTTGTGTCGAGTTTACTATTCATGAGTTACTATTCATGAGTTACTATTCACGAGTTACTATTCACTTATTACTATTCACGAGTTACTATTTTCTTTTTCTAACCAAATTATAGTTGATTTACGAATATTACTCTTGAGATTAAAACTAGATGTTGATCATATTATTTTTATTATTATATATAACGTTTTTATAACCCTAATGATGATATTTATCTTTGACTTGAGTGTAAAGATGGGTAGATTTTGGTATGATCATGACTATGGGTTATCTTTGGCCAGTAGTGCAAAGTTGAATAGTTGATTGGTATGATCATGACCATTAAATTTATAAGTGAATATCTTTAGCTTAAGTGCAAAGGTGAATTGATCAACATGGTTATAATTATTGTTTATATAAATTCTGAAATGATTATATATTTCTTTGAGATATTAATATCTTTGGCCTGTAGTGCAAAGATGAACTGTTGTTGAATATCTTTGGCCTGTAGTGCAAAGATGGTCTGTTGTTGAATATCTTTGGCCAGTAGTGCAAAGATGAACAGATGTTGAGATAAACATGACCAACTGGTGATACAAATGAATATCTTTGGCCGTAGTGCAAAGATGAAGTTATTAGTATGATTATGAACAGAAATGTGATTTGGTGTAACCATGATCTTTGATGTTTCAGGTAAAGATAGGTGATGAAAATTATCTTCGTCCTGGATGAGAAGAGGAATTTAGAACTACAGTTATGATTATGAGTTATTTATATGATTGTGGACCAGAACTGTTGATTGATGTTACAGGGATAAAACATTGTTGGTGGATTTTTAACATGGAGAAGATAATAGACTTTATAGTCTATTTGACTCTTCTAATGGATTGCTCATTCCGCTGCAACTATGGTTGAAATTTTTATCATTTACCATATGTTCTAAATCTCTGATTTATTATTGATGAAGGCTATTGATAATTTAATTATCTTTAGTCATGATATTCTTTACTGAGCTAGTTGTGCTCACCCTTTTGCTTCACAATTCCTTTCAGGTAATAAGAGTGTAGCTGGGTCGAGCGGGGGTAACAAGGGAATAGAACGGTGGTCATCATTTAGTAGTTATATTTGGTGAAGAAAATAGGGTGAGGCGAACCCAACGTTGGAAGGGTGTTTTGTCACTATCATACAAGATGTCTAATGACATACAACCTCGTGTCATCATAAGACAGGGTGTGCTCATCCACTTGCTGAGTATATCTATGGGCACTACCTATATAATCTTGGTGTTTGTTTGAAGTATAATTCTCAATTAGAGACAGTGGAGATAATGATAAGTCAAGAGAAGACTCACCATTGGGAAGAATATGATAGTAATCTTCTCGTTTTTCTTTGGGTCTATTGGGTCAACCAAGGATAATTCTGTGGCCATATGATATCTATCATAACCTAGACGCGTGGCCTCCCATGTACGAAGGTTTCCTTGAGCACTTCCCAAAGATTCTAATTTCTAAAACAGTTTTTGACTATACCTTTATGTAAGGTGTTATTGTGAGGTGATGTCCACGTTGGAACATGAGTCACATTTGGTATATATTTGTATCCAAACTCACAGCATATGTGTTGTATTTTGCACGATAATTGTTGTAATAAAGTTGTAGTTATTTTTTGTACCATGTATTTGGCGACTCAGAATAGGTTGGATGGAATGGACCTATTTTGGGGTTGTCACATGTACTACGGGCCAAAGATATTCATTAGTATCACGTCCACGAATTATCCATACACTACGGGCCAAGGATATTCATGTAATCATCAATGGTCATGATCATGCTAACAACTGTCCATCAATGCACTACGGGCCAATGAGGACTTTTACACACATCATTTGTAACATTACAGATCATGATTATACTGAATGATGACAATGATATAAGAATTCAATAAAACAAGTTCAAGAATTAATTTATCCAAGAATTAACAACGTCCAAATTGTCAACATGATACTGCTTTGTGGAGTAAAATTCAAGAATACGTAGAAGAATATTTTCATGAAAAGATACCGGATGAACCGCAATTATCAAGGATATTCCACTAATTTCATGGAGTATAGAAGTCAAAACTTATCCAACTGAGTATAATAAAGAATGGAATAACAAAAGAAATCACCCGGCATGCGATAGACCACATAGATAGGTTATTCCAACAGAATAATAAATAATGGAACCAGGTCCGGCGTAAACGCACAGACAGGATATTCCGACAGAATAATAAAAAATAGAACCAGGTCCGGTGTAAAATACACAGACAGGATGTTCCAACAGAATAATAACAAGACGGAACCAGGTCCGTTGTAAAACACACAGACAGGATGTTTCAACAGAATAATAATAAAGACGGAACCAGGTCCGGTGTAAAACACACGGACAGGATGTTCCAACAGAATAATAATAAAGACGGAACCAGGTCCGGTGTAAAACACACAGACAAGATGTTCCAACAGAATAATAGAAGAATGTCACCAAGTATAGGGTAGACCTCCTATACAGGTTATTCCAACAGAATAATAAATAATGGAATAACAAAAGTTCTCTTCATGAATAAGAAAGAATAACACCCCTTACCGTTTTAAAGAAGAGCTGAAATAAGGAAGTAGTTAAGTAGCAGAATACTCTTCTTCTCTCTCTCTATAGTTTCTCTATCTAGAGTTCAGTGAATTCATAAGAAATAATGAAGGAATGAGCTGCTATTTATAGAAAAATAGAATGCATAGTAACTAATCCATGAACGGTCCAGATTGATTACTTTAATCTGACGGTCCATATTTAAAGAAAAATCTTTTAAATAAAATATACTATATTCTATTTATAGAATAACTTTAATAAAGTATTCTGTTTTATATAAAAAGATGTTTCTGTTTTATTACGTTAATAATACGAATAAAACAAAACGTCATTATCGCTAAATAATTCATATTATTAACTGACAATAACTGAATCAAACTGAGTGACTTCTCACACAAGTATTAATAATCAATTCCGTGTGCTACTATGCAACCACACGTATTACTGTATTTTTACTACCGAGTAGTTCAACAGTAACAATGGTAAAATTTCCCGCCGTTATTTTTAATAAAATATTTTTGTCGTTTTTTCAATCCGACAATAATTCCGTTGTGGGGTCCACCAATGATTGTGCCGTTGTACGAATATTCCCTGTTAAAACGAATATTCCCCGACTAATCGAATATTATATAACAACTTGCGTACTTTGCAAAATTTATAAATATTACCCACAACTATAACATTATATCAAATTAACTCCATAATATTCGAAAGTGATATTTATAGAAAATTCATCTTTATTTATAAAAGTTGGGGTCTTACAGTTTTAATATATAAATACAACTTTTTAGTTCATGTTCAAAGTATTACTACTAGACCAGACAAAATCAGCTCAAGTTAGCGGGCCGGCCTCTCCTGCTCGTTAAAAAATGGGTTTTGATTTTATTTTTTCAGCCTATCAAACTCTGGACCGTTTTGGCCCCGCCTATTTGGGCTATGCCAAAAATTGTGTCAAAATTTAGTCATAAATCATTACAGGCCCGCAGGCCAGCTCGGCCCGCACATCAAAAAACGTACTTTGAATTTTATTTTTTTCAGTCCACCAAAATCTGGGTCGTGTTAGCCAGATCCGTTTGCCATATCTAATTATTACCATTTATAATATATTGTTTATATTCAAAGTATAATGCCAAGTAGTATCACACAACACAAGAGAAATTAATATTTCCACAAGTCTTCTCTCACGTTAATAGTAAATGAGACCAACATTCATGTGAGTGAAGCCTTACAGAAATATCAATTTCCTATATTACTAATCCCATGACTTGTGTGTTTGCACGGATGTAAATAAATATTCGCAATTTAAATTCTAAAATTTGACAATAAAAATCAAACAAAGAAAGATTTTCAAAATGGAGGTACTATTAATTAATTCTTAGGACTACTTTTTAATAGTAATGATAATAATATAAAACTAATATTATAATCTTAAATATTTCCATCCTAATTTAATTGTTATATCATATTATTAAAATAATAACTTATTATTTTAAATAAATATTTATGTAGTAGAAATAAAAAACATCAATTTTACATTATTTTTCGTACACATACATTAACATAGCATTTGGTTCACTTTCTTTCACTTTAATAATTATGTAATACAATAAGTTATTACACTGATATAATATTTTATATGTTTTTTTTCATATTATATATATTAGCTCATTATTACATTAATTGGATATTTTTTCGTTCCATTCCAATGGGTGTAAACTGTAAGGCCCCAACTTTTTATGAATAAAGATTTAAATTTCTCTAAATATTATTCTAAATAGTAAGGTGATAATTTAATAAATACCATATGTAAGACCCCGAATTTTATGAAATAAAAGTATTCAATTTTTCTTATAATTACTATTCAGTAAATGGTTAAATTGATAAAAGTTTAAAGTTATGGGTGAAATATGAATTTTTTCAAAATAAGCAAGTGGTTAATAAAATAATCATTGTTGTCGGGGAATATTCGTTTGGTCGTGGAATATTCTTTCTGTCGGGGAATATTCGTACGACGGCGCAGCTAATTGTGGGCCCCATAACGAATAACTGTCGGGTGAAGAAAACGACAAATTTAAATTTTTAACAAATAACGGCGTAGTTGTTACCGTTAACACTGTTGGAATACCCTGTGGTTAAATACAGTAATACGCGTTATTGCACAGTAGCACACGGTATTGCATAGTATTTTTGAAATTATTGATTCTTACGTAAGAAGGCACTACTCAATAATTGTTACAGTAATTACTGTTCAATATTTTATTTTATTGATTCAATAATTGCTGCGTTGATATTTTATATTATTGTTGTTTCAATAATTGTTGCTGCATAATATTTTGTATTATCAGATCAATAATTCATATTATTTGAATAATATTATTAGATAACATTATTGGCAATGTCTAGAAAGTTCTGTCTAAGGAGAGGTTTGGTCATCTAATTGCGCGCTAGTAAGGAGAAATCCTTATTGGAAAGCCCCTCTTTCCTGGGAACGGTCTGGTTGTCATAAATGTGATTTTGTAATATTATTTGTGAATAATTAATTATTGATTTATATGATAAGGAAATATTTATTTTATGTGGATATAAACGAGGGATATATTTTTGTGGTTAAAAATAAAGGAGTTAATGTTGAGGTTTTTATCAATATTTTTGTCGGAATGGAGGTATTAAAAATTAGGGTTTTTGAGATATTTTGCGAGGGTTATAATTTTTAATCCGACCGTTGGATCGTGGTAATATTTGGATATGTTATACATATATAAGTTGAGTATATTTCCACAAATTTTGAACCGTTTAAAAATGAACGTATGATTTATTATGAATTTTACAAGATGACTGTTTAGAAATTGTTGAATTTTCGGAGTTTATCATTTTGGTGGAAAATTCTAGAATTGGTGGGTCCCACTTGTGGTTGGTGAAGAAATATGCTGAATTATATTTCAAATATGGTGGGTGGAAATAGTAGCAGGTAAGCCATCAGGTTGCAGGTCAAACCTACCAGAATTTTCCTATAAATAGAGGGCTAAGTTAGAATTGAAAATCACACCAGAAACATAAGCTTTCTCTCTTTCTCTCTCTATATTATGAAGCATATTTTGTGAGTATTTAGATACTTGGTGAGTTGGTATTCATCAGTGCAAGTTTTCTTTAGCGCATATCCGATATCCAGTCAGAAGTGCTGCTCTTTTGAGGTAAGGGATAATAAGGGATTGTAAGGGATAGTAAGGGATTTTAAGGGTTGTTATATTTTCCAGTTTCGTAATTTTTCTGACCTTCAAAAATTCTGGAAAAATTTGAAATGATATTTGATGAGTTTTCTTGATTGTGTCCAAAAATGGTGATTTTTGAATGTATAGATTGAGAGTTATGAATTTTATGAGAAAAGACTATTTTAAAAGTAACAGCTTATAATTCCTTGTGGTTAACTCCAAAATTGATGAAATTTTTATTGGGAGTACATGTATATGATAGAAGTATACTCTGTAACTTTCAGAATTTTTAGATAAAAGTACAATTTTTGATAAATGTCTAAATATTCGGCTATTTTGGCCATATGAAAAATAGTAAATGACTTTTAAAAAATTCTGAGAAAAATATATGTTCACTATGGGACTATATTATGCTAAATCCCAGAAAAGAAATATTTTTGGAACTGATTTGGTATTTTTCATGAAAATGGTCTAGTTATGAGTAAATGAATTAAATATATTTTATGAAGTAAGAAAATTGGAAAGTAGGATTTTATGACTTGAGAATCCTATATGAGGTATATGCAGATTTTTGATGAGAGTTTTGATTATTGGTGATTAAATCTTATGAGTTTGGTATTTTAGAATAATTAAATGCATTATTTAGTAAAGTGTAAACAATTTAAATAAATTGTTTATAAGCTTAAGAAATATTATTCTTTCAATATCATTATACCGAAATACTGGTATGGATTTTATTGTAGAA
The DNA here is from genome assembly GCA_016801055.1 of Panax notoginseng. Taxonomy (NCBI): domain Eukaryota; kingdom Viridiplantae; phylum Streptophyta; class Magnoliopsida; order Apiales; family Araliaceae; genus Panax; species Panax notoginseng. Next base: position 284,671,472 of record CM029012.1, on the reverse strand, counting down.
TTTCTACCTTTTTGTGTCGGGTTTACTATTTATGAGTTACTATTCACGAGTTACTATTCATGAGTTACTATTCACGAGTTACTATTCACGATAAAAATTGGTTTCTTTTTCTAACCAAATTATAGTTGATTTACGAATATTACTCTTGAGATTAAAAACTAGATGTTGATCATATTATTTTTATATAATATATAAAACATTTTTATAACCCTATGATGATATTTCTCTTTGACTTGAGTGTAAAGATGGGTAGATTTTTGGTATGATCATGACTATGGGTTATCTTTGGCCAGTAGTGCAAAGTTGAATCGTTGATTGGTATGATCATGACCATTGAATTTATAAGTGAATATCTTTAGCTTAAGTGCAAAGGTGAATTGATCAACATGGTTATAATTATTGTTTATATAAATTCTGAAATGATTATATATTTCTTTGAGATATTAATATCTTTGGCCTGTAGTGCAAAGATGAAATATTGATGAATATCTTTGGCCTGTAGTGCAAAGATGAATTGTAGATGAATATCTTTGGCCTGTAGTGCAAAGATGACATGTTGTTGAATATCTTTGGCCAGTAGTGCAAAGATGAACAGGTGTTGAGATGAACATGACCAACTGGTACAAATGAATATCTTTGGCCGTAGTGCAAATATGAAGTTATTAGTATGATTATGAACAGGAATGTGATTTGGGGTAACCATGATCTTTGATGTTTCAGGTAAAGATAGGTGATAAAAATTATCTTCGTCCTGGATGAGAAGAGGAATTTAGAACTACAGTTATGATTATGAGTTATTCATATGATTGTGGACCAGAATTGTTGATTGATGTTACAGGGATAAAATATTATTGATGATTTTTAACATGGAGAAGATAATAGACTTTATAGTCTATTTGACTCTTCTAATGGATTGCTCGTTCCGCTGCAACTATGGTTGAAATTTTTATCATTTACTATATGTTCTAAATCTCTGATTTATTATTGATGAAGGCTATTGATAATTTAATTATCTTTAGTCATGATATTCTTTACTGAGCTAGTTGTGCTCACCCTTTTACTTCACAATTCCTTTCAGGTAATAAGAGTGTAGCTGGGTCGAGCGAGGGTAACAAGGGAATAGAACGGTGGTCATCATTTAAGTAGTTATATTTGGTGAAGAAAATAGGGTGAGGCGAACCCAACGTTGAAGGGTGTTTGCCACTATCATACAAGATGTCTAACGACATACAACCTCGTGTCATCATAAGACATGATTGTGCACATCCGCTTGCCGAGTATATCTACAAGCACTACCTATATAATCTTGGTATTTGTTTGAAGTATAATTCTCAGTTAGATACAGTGGAGATAATGATAAGTCAAGAGAAGACTCACCATTGGGAAGAATATGATAGTAATCTTCTCGTTTTTCTTTGGGGTCTATTGGGTCAACCAAGAATAATTCTGTGGCCATATGATATCTATCATAACCTAGACGTATGGCCTCCCATGTACGAAGGTTTCCTTGAGCACTTCCCAAAGATTCTAATTTCTAAAACAGTTTTTGACTATACCTTAATGTAAGGTGTCATTGTGAGGTGATGTCCACGGTTAGACATGAGTCACATTTGGTATATATTTGTATCCAAACTCACAGCATACGTGTTGCTGTATTTTGCACGATAATTGTTGTAATAAAGTTACAGTTGTTTTATGTACCATGTATTTGGCGACTCAGAATAGGTTGGATGGAATGGACCTATTTTGGGGTCGTTACATTTGGTATCAGAGCTTAGGGATATGATCTCTGGCGGAGATCGGGGAATACAACTAGTAGGGGAGAGATGAGTAAATCCTTCGCTAGTGTGTCCTACCTAAGCTTATTTGTTGGTCAGTCATAATATTGGGATACTATGTGATATATTAATTTGTTTAATTAACCCTTGTTTTATGGCAGTATTTGAGAATGGCAGCTGAGAATGCTAACAATGGAGTGAATGAGACTGTGGGGATACCTCTAATCACTAACCGTGATAATGTGATGTCAGATGAAGAAGAAATTAGAGTTATCCATGTGGTGAGTGAATAATTGATAGTTGCACCCGAGATAGTCACAGAGGTAACAGCTAGACTGAGGAAGAGGAAGAAGAAGTACCTGAGGAGAGTTTATTAGAGGTATTATATGATCAAAATGTAGAATTTCAAAATCGTATTCATGAGTTAGAAGAGCAGGCAGAAGAAAGACAGGCGGTCGTGGAACAAAAGGATGCAACAATTCAAGCTTGTTTACCCGATATGTGATGCTTGAACAGAAGCATTCTTTGGCAGAGTATAAGATGATAAAAATGGAATCTGAGCTGAGAGAAGAAAAAACTGAACGAGTGAGAATAAGTGATGTATGGGCAAAAGCCGCACGACACGTGGATATTGTGGAAGAGATGTTCAATCTAAGAAGGCTAAAATAGATGATATGAATTTCTCTTTTTGGAAAGCAATTGGGAGAACCCAACATCGAGTTTTAATTACCCTGTACATAGCGGTCAACCTGAATCCGATATGGATCGAAGATTGATGATTCAGATCATGAATGAGGAGTACGAAGAGGCAGTTGAGGGAGGAATATGTCCTATAGAAAGGTATATTCCAACGGTAATGATGACGCCAAATGCTGCTCCAGACAAGTCAAAGCCGAGTAGTTCAAGGGATGGCGGTTGTCATGACTCCCAGCAAATGAGGAACCCAAATGAAGTTATCATGGGAGATGAGCATGGAGAAATCATGATGAACTGAGAGATAGAATCTGAAATGGAAGCAAGATATTCTCAACTCTTCGAAATACCAGGTACGTAAATTTCGGGGACGAAATTTCATAAGGAGGGGAGATTGTAAGACCCTGAATTTTATGAAATAAAAGTATTCAATTTTTCTTATAATTACTATTCAGTAAATGGTTAAATTGATAAAAGTTTAAAGTTATGGGTGAAATATGAATTTTTTCAAAATAAGCAAGTGGTTATAAAAATAATCATTGTTGTCGGAGAATATTCGTTTGGTCGTGGAATATTCTTTCTGTCGGGGAATATTCGTACGACGGCGCAGCCATTTGTGGGCCCCATAACAGAATAACTGTCGGATGAAGAAAACGACAAATTTGAGTTTTTACAAATAACGGCGTAGTTGTTACCGTTAACACTGTTGGAATACCCGGTGGTTAAAATACAGTAATACGCGTTATTGCACAGTAGCACACGGTATTGCATAGTATTTTTGAAATTATTGATTCTTACGTAAGAAGGCACTACTCAATAATTGTTACAGTAATTACTGTTCAATATTTTATTTTATTGATTCAATAATTGCTACGTTAGAATTTTGTATTATTGTTGTTCAATAATTGTTGCTGCACAGTATTTTCCATTATCAGATCAATAATTCATATTATTTGAATAATTATTATTAGATAACATTATTGGCAATGTCTAGAAAGTTCTGTCTAAGGAGAGGTTTGGTCATCAATTGCGCGCTAGTAAGGAGAAATCCTTATTGGAAAGCCCCCTCTTTCCTGGGAACGGCCTGTTGTCATAAAATGTGATTCTGTAATATTATTTGTGAATAATTAATTATTGATTCATATGATAAGGAAATATTTAATTTATGTGGATATAAATGAGGGATATATTTTTGTGGTTAAAAATGAAGGAGTTAATGTTGAGTTTTTATCAGTATTTTTGTCGGAATGGAGGTATTAAAAATCAGGGTTTTTGAGATATTTTGCGGGGTTATAATTTTTAATCCGACCGTTGGATCGTGGTAATATTTGGATATGTTATACATATATAAGTTGAGTATATGTCCATAAATTTTGAACCGTTAAAAATGAACGTATGATTTGTTATGAATTTTAAGAGGTGGCTGATTCGGAAATCAGGTTATAAATCATTTTGGTGGAAAATTCTAGAATTGGTGGCCCCACTTGTGATTGGTGAAGAAATGTGCTGAATTATATTTCAAATGTGATGGGTGGGGAATAGTAGCAGGTAAAGCCATCAGGTTGCAGGTCAAACCTACCAAAATTTTCCTATAAATAGAGGGCAAGTTAGAATTGAAAATCACACAAAAAACATAAGCTTTCTCTCTTTCTCTCTCTATATTATGAAGCATATTTTGTGAGTATTTAGATACTTTGAGAGTTTCTATTCATCATGCAAGTTTCTTTCAGCCTTATACCGATCAGAAGTACACTGCTCTTTTGAGGTAAGGGATGTAAGGGATAGTAAGGGATATTAAGGGATTTTAAGGGATGTTATGATTTTCAGTTTCGTAATTTTTTCTGATCTTCAAAAATTCTGAAAAAATTTGAAATGATATTTTGATGAGTTTTATAGATTGTGTCCAAAAATGGTGATTTTTGGATGTATAGATTGAGAGTTATGAATTTTATGAGAAAAACTATTTTAAAAGTAACCGCTTATAATTCCTTGTGGTTAACTCCAAAATTGATGAAATTTTTATTGGGAGTACATGTATATGATAGAATATACTCTGTAAATTTCGAAAATTTTAGACAAAAGTACAATTTTGATAAATGTCTAAATATTCGGCTATTTTGGCCATATGAAAAATAGTAAATGACTTTTAAAAATTCTGAGAAAAATATATGTTCACTATGAGACTATATTATGCTAAATCCCAGAAAAGAAAATATTTTTGGAACTGATTTGGTATTTTTTATGAAAATGGTCTAGTTATGAGTAAATGAATTAAATATGTTTTGTGAAGAAAGAAAATTGGAAAATAGGATTTTATGGCTTGAGAATCCTATATGAGGTATATGCAGATTTTGATGATGGTTTTAGGTTATTGATGATGAAATTGTAAGAGTTGGCATTTTATGATGATTAAATGCATTAATTAGTAAAGTGTAAATAATTAAAATAAATTGTTTATAAATTTAAGTAATGTTATTCTTTCAATATCATTATACCAAAATATTGGTATGAATTTTATGTAGAATTTCTATCTTTTGTGTCGGGGTTACTATTCATGAGTTACGAATATTACTCTTGAGATTAAACTATATGTTGATCATATTATTTTTATCATCATATATAACATTTTTATAACCCTGATGTTGAAATCTCTTTCACTGGATTGAAAGATGGGTAGATTATTGGTATGATCATGACTAGGGTTCTTTTTGGCCTGTAGTGCAAAGTTGAATTGTGACTGGTATGATCATGACCATTGAATTTATAATTGAATATCTTAAGCTTAAGTGCAAAGGTGAAATGATCAACATGGTTATAATTATTGTTTATATAAATTCTGAAATGATTATATATTTCTTGAGATATTAATATCTTTGGCCTGTAGTGCAAAGATGAATATTGATGAATATCTTTGGCCTGTATGCAAAGATGAATTGTTGATGAATATCTTTGGCCTGTAGTGCAAAGATGACATGTTGTTATGAATATCTTTGGTCAGTAGTGCAAAGATGAACATGGAGATAAACTGACCAACTGGTGATACAAATGAATATCTTTGACGTAGTGCAAAAGATTAAGTTTATTAGTATGATTATGAACAGAAATGTGATTTGGTGTAACCATGATCTTTGATGTTTCAGTAAAGAAAGGTGATGAAAATTATCATCGTCCTGGATGAGAAGAGGAATTTAGAACTACAGTTATGATTATAAGTTATTCATATGATTGTGGACCAGAATTGTTGATTGATGTTACAATGGATAAAACATTGTTGGTGGATTTTTAACATGGAGAAGATAATAGACTTTATAGTCTATTTGACTCTTCTAATGGATGCTCGTTCTCCGCTGCAACTATGGTTGAAATTTTTATCATTTACCATATGTTCTAAATCTCTGATTTATTATTGATGAAGACTATTGATAATTTATTTATCTTTAGTCATGATATTCTTTACTGAGCTAGTTGTGCTCACCCTTTTGCTTCACAATTCCTTTCAGGTAATAAGAGTGTAGCTGGGTCGAGCGGGGTAACCAAGGTTCACGGTGGTCCACATTTGTGTAGTTATATGGTGAAGAAAAAGGTTAGCGCGAACCCACGTTGTATGGGATGTTTTGTCACTATCATACAAGATGTCTAATGACATACATCCTCGTGTCATCATAAGACAGGGTTGTGCTCATCCACTTAGCTGAGTATATCTATGGGCACTACCTAAATAATCATGGTGTTTGTTTGAAGTATAATTCTCAATTAGAGACAGTGGAGATAATGATAAGTCAAGAGAAGACTCACCATTGGGAAGAATATGATAGTAATCTTCTCGTTTTCTTTGGGTCTATTGGGTCAACCAAGGATAATTCTGTGGCCATATGATATCTATCATAACCTAGACGCGTGACCTCCCATTTACGAAGGATTCCTTGAGCACTTCCCAAAGATTCTAATTTCTAAAACAATTTTTGACTATACCTTTATGTAAGGTGTTATTGTGAGGTGATGTCCACGGTTGGAACATGAGTCACATTTGGTATATATTTGTATCCAAACTCACAGCAATATGTGTTGTTGTATTTTGCACGACAATTGTTGTAATAAAGTTGTAGTTATTTTTCTGTCACCATGTAATAGACGACTCAGAATGTTGGTTGAATGGACCTGATTTGGGGTTGTCACAGGTGGTATCCAGCTTAGGGATATGATCTCTGGCGGAGATCTGGGAATATAACTAGGAGGGGAGAGATGAGTAAATCCTTCGCTAGTGTGTCCTACCTAAGCTTATTTGTTGGTCAGTCATAATATCGGGATATTATGTGATATGTTAATTTTTTCAATTAACTCTTGTTTTGAAGCTGTATTCTAGAATGATATTTTGAGATACATGAGATGAGCAATGGAGAAATAATGAAGACAGGGAAGATGGAAATCTGAAATGAAGCAAGGTATTCTCAACTCTTCGAAATACCAGGTACGTAAATTTCGGGGACGAAATTTCATAAGGAGGGGAGATTGTAAGACCCCGAATTTTATGAAATAAAAGTATTCAATTTTCTTATAATTAACTATTCAGTAAATGGTTAAATTGATAAAAGTTTAAAGTTATGGTGAAATATGAATTTTTTTC